>JAOVVG010000050.1:9546629-9559070 GCA_028566375.1 Leptodoras nelsoni | reverse complement strand
AAGAAAGACAGAAAGAAAGACATAGACAGACAGACAGAAAGAAAGAGGAAAAGAGGAAAGAAAGAAAGACAGACAGAAAGAAAGACAGACAGAAAAAAGAAAGAAAGAAAGTCAGAAAGAAAGACAGACAGACAGACAGACAGACAGAAAGAAAGAAAGACAGAAAGAAAGTCAGAAAGAAAGACAGACGGACAGAAAGAAAGAAAGACAGAAAGAAAGAAAGACATAGACAGACAGACAGAAAGAAAGAGGAAAGAAAGAAAGAAAGAAAGAAAGAAAGAAAGAAAGACAGAAAGAAAGACAGACAGACAGACAGAAAGAAAGAAAAAAAGACAGACAGACAGACAGAAAGAAAGACAGACAGAAAGAAAGAAGTGTAACTACGAATCCATAAGACGCTGAAATATGAGCAGCTAATGTAATTTGATGCCAATTTGCATTAATCGGCTTAAAGTTAAGATTGTTGAGATATTAAAAAAGTCTGTTTTAACGAAATCCATCTCTCTGAGCAGTATGGTGATCAAACACACCCAGAATTCGTCTAATATGTCGGGTTTTCTCGACATTTGATTTGAAATGAAAGTTCCAACAACATTTTCACTTTCGCTCTACAGTAGACAATAAGAAGATGAAGCCAGACATAAACTCCTTTAAAATCGGTGTGAATTAATCGAATGATCAGGAGTTCGTCCAGGTCCTAAGTTTGTTCAATTTCCAACATTTAATGCCTGATTGATCAGCCTTTCACTTTCCAATACTGCCCTGTCTTTCCCAATGTATCTCATCACGCAGAAAAGCACGCTTATATTTCAGGCAAAAGAAGTAAAGAAGAGTTGTCCGTGCATCCTGAAGCTTCTTCAGTGCTCAGTTTGTATAAACTCCGTTTTTCACTTTTTGTCCTCTAAAGGAGAGCATGCCCTCTTCGACAGCCTGGTGGAAATGATCTGGGATTTATTCATGACACTGCGGAGAGTGAGCAAAAAATGTCCGTGATCGCAAGCCTACTATTATAGACACTGTAACATAAAAATATTGTTGTAAAAAATCACTGCCGTGTGGGTAATTACAGGTTCGTCACTAGGAGCTTTCAGTGTGTAGTCTAGTCTGCTTGCTGCTTGGTCTCAGGGTTAGGTGCATGCTGCTCAGTGTGCGTGTATTTGCCTAATTTTGCATGTGTGTGGGTGGAAGAGTGGCTCTGACGCTAAATAAGAATCACCACTTTGTGCTCTACAGTTTTAAAGAACACTCCTTCTTTTCAGTCAAGCATTGTGTGTAGCTCTCTATAAACAAAGTGCTAACTCTACCTGCTGATGGTGGTGTCCCTGTCACAAGTATAGTCTAACCAATAACACACTAACACACACAAACACAGAGTGACTCTTTCTATTGCAGTATCTGATCTGAATATCTGACAGAAAATGAACAGACTGAATATAGCAATACTGAAAAAAAGTCACCTTATGAGGGTCCCCTGGCCATGGTCCAGATCATGATATCATCAGGAATGACATCATCAGACACTAACACCCCCCCCACACACACAAACCACATAGACACAAACACACCCCATCCACACTGTCTCTCCTTTATACTTTAACACTGCATAGATCATCTTGAAGAATAATTTATCTCTGGTCAGTAAACCCCTTTTATTCACATGCGCTGCACCCAGACAAAAATAAGAAGGAGGAGACACTAAGAAGCACAGGTAATGAGAATATGTATATCTTTTTAATCACTATTACACAGTAAACAAAAAATTTTACATTTAAACTTGTGGGCGGCACGGTGGCTCCGTGGGTAGCACCGTTGCCTCACAGCAAGAAGGTCCCTGGTTCGATCCCCGGGTGGGGTGGTCTGGGTCCTTACTGTGTGGAGACTGCATGTCCTCCCAGTGTCCGTGTGGGTTTTCTCCGGGTACTCCGGTTTCCTCCCACAGCCCAAAGACATGCACGTTAGGTTGATTGGCGTCTTTAAAGTGGCCCTAGTGTGTGTGAGTGTGTGTGCGCTCTCTTATGGATTGGCGCCCTGTCTAGGATGTGGATGGCTAAGCACCGGCTCCACCGTGACCCTGAAAAGGAATAAGCGGCCAAGAAGATGAGTGAATGAATGAATGAACTTCTTGTGTATCCATCTATGTTTAACAAAAACAGTGTCACACCTTGCTGACCTTTTTAATGTTATACCAGACAAATGGATATCACACTACTGCATGATGATGGGTATGATGAGTCTATTATCACAGCATTATCAGAGGGAAAACTTACACACACTCACATCTAGGAGGAATTTAGAATCTGACTGACGGGATGTCTTTGGACTGTGGGAGGAAACCAGAGCTCTCAGAGGAAACTAACACAAACACAGGGAGAACATGCAGGGATAACCCGGATTTCTGGCCACCCAGCCAGAGAATCAAACCAGGCCCACTACCCACTGCGCCACAGTGCTCCCTAGGTCAAGCACTTAATTTCTATTGGCTAATGGGCCCTTCATCATTCAGAGAGGGAGGGGGACATACAAATAGATAACTTAATAAACCTAATCTAACAAACAAGCAACTTCAATTGATGGATGGCAGCCAGTAGGGTTTTTTAACATGTACATATATGCACCATGGGGTATACACTATATGGACAAAAGTATTTGGCCACAACAGTTAATTATTGAATTCAGGTGTTTCCATCACACCTGTTGCCACAGGTGTATAAAATCAAGTCCTTAGCAATGCATTCTCCACTATGATACAACATGAGTCTTTCTGAAGAGCTTAGTGACTTCAGGCATGGTATTCCACAGTCAACAGTAAGAGATATTATTAGAAAGAGGAAGCATTTAGGAACAACAGCAACTCAGCCATGACACGGAAGGCCACGTAAAATCACAGAGCAGCGTCAATGATTGCTAAGGTGCATGGTGCATAAAAGTCACCAGCGCACTTCTGGTTCCATAGCTGAAGATTTCCAAATTTCCACTGTCATTAATGTAAGCCCCTTATCTCCAGTGAAGGGTAATCTTAATGCTTCAGCAAACCAAGACATTTTGGACAACGCTAACTTTCCAATTTTGTGGCAACAGTTTGGGGAAGGCCCTTTTCTATTTCAGCATGGCTGTGCCCCAGTGCACAAGGCAAGGACTATAAAGAAATGATGTGATGAGTTCGGTCTGGAAGAACTTGACTGGCCCGCACAGAGCCCTGACCTCAAACCCATCCAGCACCTTTGTGATGAAGTAGAACGGAGTTGGCGAGTCAGGCCCTCTCGTCCAACATCACTGCCTGACCTCATAAATGCTCTACAGAATGACTGGGCACAAATTCCCACAGGAATACTCCAAAATCTTGTGGAAAGCCTTCCGAGAAGAGTGGAAGCTGTTTTAGCTGCAAAAAGGGGGGACCAACTCCATATTAAAGCATATGTACTGTATTTGAATACAATGTCATTATAGTCCCTGTTGGTGTAGTGGTCAGAATACTTCCTGTCCAAATACTTTTGTCCATATAGTGTATTGGTAGTCAGTCACTTTCCTTTTTTTATCGGATACATGTCAGTCTTTGTGTACACCTTGTGAGAGTTAGGACTCTCTGTCATCCAAAACTGCCCATAGACCTCTATCATCTTCTTTTACCTCTTCACAGCAGTGAGTGTATTTCTTATTTTATGGAACCATTCCGAACTCACTGACTGCTAGATGAATTTGGCCTTATTAGCTGCCAAGCTATATTATATATTACTCCTTTGCTGTCCACAAATTACAAACTGTTCTGTTTTCTCGGAATGCCACTCATCTATCAGTCCCTTGATGGATGCACCTTCTCTTGACATTCTAAGCCCACACAGAGTCCCTGTTGTAGGGGTACGAACTTCACCGTTTTCACAGCCACACTGTTTCCAGTCAAAAAACTAGACCCTGTGGTCTAGACCACAAAACATACCTCCTAGTTTAAAAGAAGATGACTCTGGATTGCCTTTCATATAACCTAGGTTTGCTAACCATTAACCTGATTAATTGACCCTACAGCATTCCATGAACCCGCTGAGCGTTCAATGTTTTGCACAGTATATGCCCAATGGCAATTTGGACCGGACAGTAGAGATTCAATAATCAGATCCAAATCAGTGCCGTGGAAGGAAGACACAAGGATGTCCCCTGTCTAAACAGACTGGCCTACTGGGCGGTGAGTCATCGCCTTGGTCCGCAGGTGGGCTGGAATTCCCAGGCGCTTTTGTGAAATGCTACTCTATGACATTGTGGTATAGGTTAGCCGCGTGATTCTCACCACCCCTCGTGGTTTAGAGGGGTGAAATTAAAAGCATATGGTCATTTTCTGTCTTGGTTGAAAGTCATAGCACGCATGCATACGTGCACAAGAAAGTACCTAGGTGATTTTCACCATCCCTGGCAGTTCACAGAACCACAGTGACAGAGTTCCGTGTGTGGTTTACGTGTGTGTGAGCGTGTGAGTATGTCTGGGATTGTCATATCCCAGCTGTGGGAATTCCTCCCTGATGATAGGAGAATTCTTACCATTCCTGTGGTGTGCCAAGGAGGTTTCTGTAAAATCCAGAGCAGTCCGAGTCAATATATATGATGACATCACACTTAAACTCTGTTGTGCAGTTGAAGCATCTTTTGGTTTCCAGTCAGCACTCTTATTTGGCTCAGAAAGTAAATGGAAATATAATTTTGTGCTTACCTTACATTTAAGCCTAAGCTGTTACTGAAGATTAATGAACGAATTAATAAATACTCTACTTATACATATCCCCTGCATATAGGCACTGCAACATCTTTCCTGCTCTTTGACTTTTTAACCTTTTCCTTTTGCAACTTAATATAAAACATGGCATGGTTTAGCATGCATGATTTTTTTCTGCTTTGTTAGATTATGACGGTTTCCAGTCAGCACTCCTATTTGGATCAGAAAGAAAATGGAAATATGATTTCATGCTTATGTTATATTTAAATCTATGCTGTTTCGGAAGATGAATGAATGAATGAATACTGTAACATACAGTACATACTGCAACATACTTTCTTTCTCTTTGACTAACTTTTCCTTTTGTACCAGTATTGTTCCAGATCATGGAGTATGAATGTAAAGGCCTAGAAGGGCATATAAATGTCTCTTGGCCAAGGTGACTTCTTGAGTTTGTACACCCAGTTGTTTTATTTCCTGTAACCCTGAAAGAAAGAAAATGAGAAAGATTTTGTTTTTAATAAATAATAACTAAACTAGGGTGACACGGTCGCTCGGTGGGTAACACTGTCGCCTCACAGCAAGAAGGTCCCGGCTTCAGACTCCAGGTGGAGCGGTCTGGGTCCTCCCCGTGTCTGTGTGGGTTTACTCCGGGTACTCCGGTTTCCTCCGACAGTCCATAGACATGCATGTTAGGTTAATTGGTGTCTCTAAACTGTCCCTAGTGCATGAGTGTGCGCATGAGTGTGTGTGTGTGTGTGTGTGTGCCTGACGATGGATTGACGCCCTGTCTAGGGTTGTTCCTGCCTTGCACCCTAAGCTGACCCTGAATATTAATAAGAGGTTAAGATGATGGACGGATGAGTGGGATAATTAAACTATTTCTTTCAGTCCTATAAGTTCCTTTTAGCACATGTACTGTAACTTACTAGAGAACTTGTAGTAGTCTAGAGAGGATTGCACAATCGCTTTAATTTAGTCTTTGGTGCCATCTTGTGGAAATGACATAAATGTGTATCTCTAAACACACAGACCACTATAAGGACTATGTATTGAGATTATAAAATACATGAATAAATAAATAATATTAATAAATAAATAAATAAATAAAATAAAATAAATAAATAAATAAAACTATCAGTGATAGGTCTATGTAAAAGCAATTTTTACAATGCATAAAAAACTATTATGTTAATATATTGTGTTAATAATAGGGCTTAAACTTTAAACATATGAAGCAGTAATAAGAGATCACAATTGCAGCTATGGAGACCCGAAATTCTACAACTATGTGAGTTTTCCTGGGTCAGGATGGTAAGTGCTGCACTTCCGGTGCTGTACAGGGAGGATAAACACGCCTGTATCACAAGCAGAAGCAGCTCGCGCCTCGACTTGATGTGGAACGTACCATTCTTGGGCGGAGGGGTCGCTAACACAAAGTTTCAGTCTAAAATATTGTGTGTATAGATTAATCATGATATTTATGAACTAAAATGTGTTTAAAAAGCCATCATATTAGGACAAACAATGATTATTTATACATGTATTAAGTATGTGGGGGAAAAGCCTTCTACACAACATGTAGTTACCCCTTAGGACGGTGTAAAGAAATGAAAGCGTGGCGCCATTTCTGCGTGGTGCAGCCGCACTTCAGTTCAACGGTCTTAGCTTAATAAATAAATAAATAAATAAATAAGCACAAACTCTTGAAAATGACAACCAAAAAGAAGCGTTCGGTACACACCAGTAATGACAGCTGGGTTGTCATGGCTGCAGGTATGACAAATTCATTACCATGACCTTTATTTCAGGGCAGACAGGGCGATAAAGTTCAGCGTGCTAAGTCTTTATCACTGGCGCTAATTTCTCTTTATGTGTTTCCTAGCAACAGACTTTCTCACTGTGTGCATGAAAACATTGATCGTGATGCGTAAAGTTATCAAAACTGTTCAGGATAATAAACATGCATCACTTATTAAAAACATGTTTCTGTTGATATATACTGTTATGGCCATAAGTGTGTGGACATGTGAGCATCCATGTTCCTCCACAAAGTCAGGAGCACTGTGTAGAGCACAGACTGTAGTCCATCTGTTAGCCCACTTTTATACTGTTCTGTAATAGTGAGGACCCCCACAGAACCACTGTGTCCACCCACTATCCACTCTATGAGACACATCCACCATATTGCTCCACCCTGTAGATGTAAAGTCAGAGACAGCAGCTCATCTGCTTGTGTTAGTTTGTGTTAGTCGTCCTCTAATCTCACAGGATGCTGGTGACTGGACATTTTTGGTTGGTGACTATTTTCAGTCCAGCAGTGACACCGAGGTGTTTAAAAAACTCCAGCAGCACTGCTGTGTCTGATCCACTCAGACCAGTACAACACACACTAACACACCACCACCACATCAGTGTCACTGCAGTGCTGAGAATGATCCACCACCCAAATAGTACCTGATCTGTGCTGGTCCTGTGGGGACCAATATCCTTTGTTCAGAGAATTTGTGTATCCTAGATGTTCTTAAAACACCAATAATTCTATGCGCTGTCCTTTTAGCTGTAGCATGGACCTTTTAAGTCAGGAAACCCACTGTCTATGAAAGACCTGACAGTATAAGTCTTAAACACCACTGAAGATCACATGCATATTAAAAAAGACTAATATTCACATTGGTCATCGTGTATTGTTCCTTCAAGACAGTAAATATTGTTATCCAGTTGATTGGAGTGTTCAGAGATTAAAAATTAACTGAAATTCTGTTTTACCAATTTGCTTGCTGTATGTTTGGCAGCGGGCGACACGGTGGCTCAGTGGGTAGCACTGTCGCCTCACAGCAAGAAGGTCCCGGGTTCAATCCCCGGGTGGGGTGGTCTGGCTCCTTTCTGTGTGGAGTCTGCATGTCCTCCCCGTGTCTGCGTGGGTTTTCTCCGGGTACTCTGGTTTCCTCCCACAGTCCAAAGACATGCACGTTAGGTTGATTGGCGTCTCTAAAGTGGCCCTAGTGTGCACGAGTGCGAGTGTGTGTGTGCGCCCTACAATAGATTGGCGCCCTGTCTAGGGTTGTTCCTGCCTTGTGCCCTATGCCGGCTAGGCACCGGCTCCCCCGTGACCCTGAAAAGGAATAAGTGGCCAAGAAGATGAATGAATGAATGTTTGGCAGCAGTCCCTGTGATATAATCGTCCTTGTTTTACCTGTAGCTTACTCAGTGCATGTTGACATGTTGTATTGTTCTGAACTAGATTCTGCCCTGGAAAAGACAAAGCTCCATGATGGTGACCCAACATTCATCAGACTCAGGAACCCAGCTACAGGTCTTAACAAACTCTTGCTACTGTATTACACATGCTGACAATCTGGCTAGATCAGGGGTTCTCAGCTTCAGTCCTGTGGAGCCACTGTTTCAAGTTTCCTACTCTTAATCATCTGATCTGCCTAATGAAGGTCTTTAAGATCAGCAGAATAAGGAGTGTTGTTAGTAGGGAAGTATGTAAAATAAGGGCAGTGGGTCCTCAGATGTGATGTGGATAATCCATGAATTATATAACTAAGAGCTGTCTGATTGGTGTATTAGGTGCAGCTTCCCAGTACCTGTTCAGTAGCGGAGATGTGCGGCTGTATGAGGTGAAGGCGTTTGTTGAAGATTTCCACTCTTGGTTTATCGACCAGACAGTCCAAAGAGGTAAGAATGCACATTTTTGATGATTCCCAGCTTACTAGGTGGCAGGTTATGTTTTTCTGCAAATATATTACGATGCCCAGGAAGGGAATTGGGTCAAAAAGTGGTGGATTGGACATTAGTGAAAAAAGAATAAAATCAATCCGATTCTGTAACGAATGCAATGGAAAAGATTGGAATTGGATTTTGAAAAGATTTTTTTTTTGGAATTTGAACTGGTAAGTCATGCAGTGGAGGTGAGGTCTAGAAAAAACATAATGCTTCTTAGGCATGTACAGTGAATTCCGGGATGCAGGATTTGTCTTCACATTATCTTCACATTATCGCTAGAGTGAGATAACCTGTTCGTTAGTCAGGACCACTTCCCCATCCTGGCCTGGATTACCTGCACTGCCAACAAACAACTTTGTTTATCATTGTCAGAACGCATGCTGACCATCATTTGCATTAAATTATGTATACTGACATTTATGTTGTTGGTACAATCACTGAAATAAATCATTAAATAAATATTCACATATAATAAGAAAATTACAATACTTTATTAATTTATTTATGTGTTTTGTGGCGCATTTAATTATTTATGTTAATTAATTATTAATTATCACTTTTAATTTTGCTGTTATTTATTTAGTGCTACATCATGCCAATTATTTCTTAATTTATATATTTATTTATTTATTTAATTAGTTCATTTTGTCAGAAAGACCTAGCATAGTGTATTAGGATAATGTATAATGTATTATTTTTGGTATTCAGTGGAAAAGCCTTTATTGCTTTTTGATGTTCTATTTAAACAACTGTAACTAACCAACTAACTAACTGGGTATGTGTAATTAAAGCATGGTCATGCCGATGGCTTGTTTTGAGTCACAAATTCAACTTGCCTTTGACTTGTATGACTTTTGTGCGAGAACATATTCATGGTTATATTTCTGTAGATGGCAGACTGCTGTATGTGACTCCTGTGGACCCCCTGTTCTTGTTGTTGCCTTACCTGCAGAGCAGTGCAGCGGAGGTAAACCACTACAGAGCAGCATTATAACAATGATACGTCCTCAACAAAATGTAATAATATTTTATTTTATTTAAGGAATAAAAACATGCTGTTATAGGAATAAAACTCCACGTGATGCTGTAACTAATTGGAAATGTTTTATTTGTTTACACACCAACAGTTAATGCTAATAATGACACGGTGGTATTTATTAAAGGACTGCATATGTTATATTTTTTATCTGTTTGTAGTTGCATTTAAGGATATGAACCATCCATGACGTAGACAACAAAATTCACTTGATCTTGTTACTGATAAACTGCAGATGGCTGTTAAAAGAACAGTTTCCTCTGAGTGTTAGAAGACATTTACTTGGAGTCTCCTTTCCCTAAATGTTAAATAGTCAGTCTTCTGATTAAAAAAGCTAAACCAGAGCTGCAGTCCTACTTATTGACTTGTTAACCAGCTTATATGTGAGCGTCCACCATGCAAGCAAGCAACCCCAGACTGTATGTTTAATTGCTTTATAATAATACAGAAAAAAAACATGAAAACGTTATATGCACAGCTGTCACATTTTGGTTAGCTGAAATGTCCTGCAGTGTGAAAGCATGTATATAGAATTTATTACAGACTGTAAGATCTGTAAGATCTCAAATTGATCACGTTGTCCACAGGGGAAGTTTCAGCCACTGCAGCAGATGGTCATGGATGAGGATTTCCCAGGGTGCACCAGATTACTGAAATGTACACAGACTCTGGACACAGTTCATCACGTGGCCGATGACAGAGGTGGTTATGTGCGGATGCGCACACACAGTACTTGTACCGGTATTGTTATACTAACCTTTGTGTTCCTGTTGTAGAGGTGGGCAGTCAGAAATTCTACAGATATAGCCAAGAGAAGACCCTGGGCTGGCTGAAGAAAAAGGTGTGTCTATAGGTCTTCCTAATAAATGTGAAATGTGACTAAAATGACATGTGACATGAGTGTAATGACTAAATGTCTGCTTTCCTGAATGCTGTAGCACAGAGTATATTTGGTATATGGGGATGTACAGTATCTATGTCTGCAGCTGTACCTAACCGAACCAGACTGTTATATTAGCCTCAGGTACCTTTAAATAACACACCCAAAATGATGTATAAAGACAGAAGTGAAAAAATTTAACAATGATGAAAGTCAAATAGAGAAGTTTAATAATTAGCCACACAGTTTCTATTGTTTCTATTGCTGCCAAGCATAAGTCCAAACTGTGCCAATCTAAATCAGAGTGTTTAATAGCGAGTGACATTACTACACTAGTAGTATTACAATGAATTTCGGTGGTGTGTAATCATGTCATTCATACGTTGTCCTTTCAGGTTTTGAACACAGTGAGTGCACTTAAAAAGAGCGACATCTCTGTAGGTGGAGGTGTGAAGTCCACCACTTATGTGCGAGTTAAACAGGAGATGGATGTAACTGAAGGTAAGTCAGATGGAGTTGAAACTACGCCTGCTGAATTATTTGTGCGTGTGATATATGCTGATGATGCAGTGAATTCTTTTTGCAGAAGATTATCTGCGTTACGCTCATGGACTCATCTCGGAATACGTCAGTGAAGAGCTGAGCAAAGATCTGTACAAGCATCTGCAGTTAGTAGACACACACACACACACACACACACACACACACACACACAGCATCTATTCCTGAATAAAGGTTCATGATATCCTAATAGTATATTATTAACATTAGTAGGCTAGCTGTTTTAATATTAACTTGGCATGGATGGAATTTGTTTAGCACAACAAATGTATTTTATATAGGTACTACATTCACTTTATCTAAAGAATCATGAAACTTGTGGGTTCTACACTGACGTACCAGAAAAACTGGTATTGGAGTGTATGCAAAATATATTGCAGCCTATGCACCTGTACACATCATTGGTGGCATCCACCAGTGTGTATATAAAGCAGTAGATATCTAGGGAAGCTTCTAGAGCTGTTTCTGCCGTGAGAATGGCAAGTTATCACGATTTTGTGATTTTCAACACCATTTAATAGTTGGATCTTGTGAGATGGGTCATAGCATTTCAGAGGTTTGGATTTTCACGTGTGAGCATTTCAAGGGTGTACTGTGACTACAAGAATTCTGGCAAAACCTCGAACTTAGGACAGCATTGTGGCCGTAAAAAGATTCCGGGTGAACGTGACCAGTGCCAGATGGTGAGAAATGTTTTCAAACGATAAGCATGCAACACTGCCTCAAGTAACATCGGAATTCAATGCTGGGGCCTCAACAAACATCGGCGTGAGACCTGTTCACCTTTTTCTCCAAGATCCGGTGTGGGTATTAACTGTAAAACCGTTTTTCTGGCACTTCAGTGTACTACATTTTCAACTGCTGCTTGTATAACTACATACTGTGCATGTCATTCTTACATGCAATTTTATTGTGTTTTTTGTAGTAGTAGTTATTTAACTGCTTTTCACAGTACAACATGTTTACTCCTTTTAAAAGGTTACCTGAAATATCCAGCCCTAAAGAGGTGGAGCCTCCTTCCAAGGTAAACCCGACTCCTGCAGAAGCCAATGTTTTGTTCTTCTGGCCATTTCTTACTACTACCGTGCAAACAGTGATTGGTTTAGTGTTCATTCAACTAAAATGGTGGCATGCTCTAAGGCCCCAGCCAGTTTTAATTGTTTTGACACATAATGGGTATGCTGGTTATTTCTACTGGTGCTTCCTTTAAAATATAATTTGCCATTTTATTGTTAATCACCTAATGCTTTACCTATAGCTGATTTATTTATTCCTGATGCTTTGCATGTTCATTCTACTTGGTGTTCAGTTAATTAGATTTAGTGTGTAGTATGGTCAGGAACACACACATACCCTCAACCCTGCCCAGGTTGAAAACTATCGACCGGTCTCGTTGCTACCGTTTATTTCCAAAACAATAGAAAGAACGGTATACAAATAGGTCTCTGGCTTCCTTACCCAGAATGACCTCCTGGACCAGAACCAGTCTGGCTTCAAAAAAGGACACTCCACAGAGACTGCTCTGTTGTCTGT
>JAOVVG010000050.1:9493133-9515352 GCA_028566375.1 Leptodoras nelsoni | reverse complement strand
GGTCAGGTTAGCAACATGAGCTGAGAAAGAGAGCTGATCATCTACAACTACCCCAAGGCTGCGTGCTTCTGAAGAAGCAGGTAAAGCTTCTGAAGAAGCAAGTAAAGCTCTCTGTGTGATGATTCTAAGTAAGTGAATGGCAGCAAATGGGGCACCTGGAGGGCATGTTATTTCTCCTAGCGAGCACATTTTCTTGCACATTGGAGCACCTAGAAGGCACTTCAGCTAACTTTCTCGTATGGAGGGAGGCTTACTGGGGTACTGTATCTCATCTTCTCCACTGGAAGGACACCATACAGGGCACTTGATCATGTTTTCTTACTGAAAGGCCTGGTTATGGAGCACTTCATTGTTTTGTTTACTTTAAAGGATTATCTTTATTTTTTTATTCTTTATTTTTCCTATCTTTATTACTTTAAAGGTCATTAGGGAACCTATCAGGTTTTATGCACTGTAATGGCAAACTAGAGGGCATTTTATCTGTCATACTGGCACCCTGGACAGCGCTTTTGCCCATACTGGGGGTGCCAAATGGGAAGGTTGATAGTTTAAACCCGCAGGTTGGAGCCAGGACTGTCACTGATGAGTAACTGAGCCAGGAACCGCCCACAGTCCATTACCTGCTCACCTGTATGCTTGGAAAAACATCTTTGCTCTTGGTTAAAACAAAATAAACTTGCGCTAGACAAAAGATAAAAGAGTTTGCTTAATGAAT
This sequence comes from Leptodoras nelsoni, assembly GCA_028566375.1. Classification (NCBI taxonomy): domain Eukaryota; kingdom Metazoa; phylum Chordata; class Actinopteri; order Siluriformes; family Doradidae; genus Leptodoras; species Leptodoras nelsoni. The sequence continues at coordinate 9,514,637 of JAOVVG010000050.1, read as the reverse complement.
AAATGTCAATAGGCGCACCTTCTGGCTAAAGAACAATATGTTTTGCATTTGCATATTATTATAGTGCTTGAAAACAACTATTTATTATGATGATAATGATGATGATGATGATTATTATTAGGTCATTTATCTGTTTTCTTGGGCAATGCTGATTGTTATTATAAGAACATTTACTGCCAAAGAGACCGTGAACAGACGAGTGTGAGATGCAGCCGTGACCGCAGTGTGGGGACTCCAGGCCACGCCCCCTGTGTGAGGCACGCGCGGGGGCGGATGGGGCGGGTGGGGGTTGCCTCGGTCCTCTCCGTGCCCAATAGTAACCGGAACGGCTCACACTGGACGCACACACGCACAAACACACACACACGCACGGACGCACATTAGACTTCATTACACTTAACTCGCTTATTTCACGGCATAGACCGACAGACGAGACGGGCAGGTAAGCTTCAATTATCTTCTTTTCTCTTTCAGAATTCCCCTCCTGGGTTCCAGATGAAGGGGAAACCCACGGAGCCGACCAGAAGGATGTGAGGAAGCAGCGCTGTGAGACGCTTTTTTTAGTCGACCGAGCTCGAAAGCTCACCATCCTTTTATCGTTTAAGGTCCTTCCGGAGGTGAAAGGCTGTGTTTGATGTGTAACGGTGAAATGTAGCGCGGCGCCCCGGACTACTTCTGTGCCTTACTGCTTACATGGGAATACTGTCATTTCCTCGGAATCCTGCTACAGCCCGTGCATGAGGCTCAGAGGTAAACCAGATGAGGTAAACCAGATGAGGTAAACCAGATGAGGTAAACCAGATGAGGCAGTGAGGAGGGACATCCCTGTTTGAACAGGTGCAATGCAGCACACAGCCGGTTCAAATGCTTACAAGTTTCTTGTGTTTACAGAAGAAATTAATGAGCTCATATTATTCCTTATTTAGCCTGTGATTTTAAGGATTCTATTGATTATGGATTGATATTGACAAGTCATCTGGAAATGGGAGTTGTTTTCCTTCCAGTGGATTTGGGATTAGGTGCTTGAGGCATATCAAATAAATGAATGTGTTCATTAGATGAGTAAAGCAGTGTGCATAGTCTGCATCATGTTAGTAGTATGATAGAGATTTGTATCAGATGAAGGAGAAGATGTATGCGCACATCACAAGCAGCATTTAGTGTCTGATTTTGTGGAGCACATCATGATGTATGTCTAATGTGCTATAAACATTTTATCACAGTGTTATAGTATGAATATTTAGATGGTATAAACATAAACCTGCTCATATTGACTTTCCTTTAGTGGTCGAAGCTGCTTACAGACACACACACACACACAAACAGTCACTGACATAATTATGTCCACTGCCACTAATTAATGCTATGCCTAACCCTAACCCTAACTCTTACCATAACATCCATAATGAAAACACAACATTTAGGCTCTGTTATTATTATTTTTTGCTAAAAACTACAACAAAAAAACCTACTTTTCCCCATGTCCCCACAAGGGCAGAATGTCCCCACTAGGACATTTGGTACCCACAAAGATGTAAAAACGACACACACACACACACACACTGTACTCTGCGGGTTTACACATTGACCTACATGCTCATTCATTTGTCATTTGAACAATTTAAAGACCCAGACCTGACTTAATCATGCAGCTAACAGGACTATAGGGAGATGACATAAACAGACACACACACAGCAAGTCTTCTTTCAGACATTCACACATGCACTCACACACACACACACACACACACACACACACACACACACACACACACACACATGCATTGATAGAAAATAGCTTTTAAGACATATTTTTTAATTCAGAAGGATGTGTATGAGTCACTGTGTTGTTTAAAAGGTGATATTTTTAGTGTTATAGTGGTCATTTGTACCTCATCCTCTTGGTGGGTATAAAAGGTATAAAAGTTAGAAAGCAGTCGCTCTGTTGAGTAAATAATAGTAAGAATATAAAGCTTGTTAAAGAGAAAATACAGCATCTTTTGTCTTGAAGACTATCCCATGGTGGAAAACCTCAGGATTCTAAGAAAGCACAGATCCTGGAAACTACTTCTGTACATGATACATGAAGTTTAATAGTTTATTAATGGTCTTAGACTATATGGAGCACCCACAATACATATTCCTGTGAATTAGCCGTTACTATAGAAACGACACCAGATCAGAACCAGTGCATTAATATAAACCTCTGTGCAGCCAGCACCAGTATCAGAGAAAATGAATCACTTTCCAAACGAGCAGATTGTGTTGAATTACATCTGAGAATAGCAGTATGGCTACAGGAACAACGCTATATATTCTTATGATATACACATTTATAATTTTGGCTACTTCTAAACAAGTCCCTGAGAGTATGACAATGCAAATCAGGCGTCAGACTGACTTCCACTCGTACCCTACTGAAAATACTGATGTTTATACTGAGGATTATGGACCATTTGCTGTCACTTCAGGTAGGGTTGCTGCTGCATATCACAGATTTCTATTTTTTTTATTTGTTCATTGTGACCGAAAACCAAAGTTTATAAAACATTTGACCTCCTCAAAATCTTGTATTTTCTAAAAAGGATCCTATATGGGAACAAATGTTTAGGATTTAATATCTACAGAAATATTATTCCCATCCACAAGAAATCTGGCAGACGTATAGACAAACGTTTGTAAATGTCTATATATCAGAATTCTCTGCAAAAGGCCAGTGCTATTCTTATGTGGTCCCCAAAATGGGAAAACATGCAACATTCCCAAATGTGAGTGATATTATTCCAATTTACTCCAATTTAATAGACACCGATGCTAAAAGTCATAGTTCCTGCTTAAACTACTATATTTCATAGGATTTGAGTCACAATCCCAGGTCTGAACAACCAATGACAAAATTACAACATAAGTTTAAAAATTCAAGCTATTTATCACCATGGTAGTGACATTGAGTACACTAGTACAATGAAATATGTTGTCATGTTATGTTTCAAGTTCAATGTCCTTCGATGTTGTGTTCATGTGTCAAATTATACAGATATGAGCCTTCTTTTTGCCTATTTGAATAAATATATAGGCTATAAGATAAGCTGTTTGCCTGCATTTTATTTCAGGTAAGTTACTTAAATTAACTTTTTCTGAGTACTGGCCCCCATGCAGCAACAATACTATCTGAACTGGCACAGACCTTAGGAATAAGTATCTTCTCATAGTAATAAGTACCAAGCCGTTTAATATGTGTGGTTATATGGTTATTAATCTGTATATTTCTAATACGTCTTCACCTGTATTGGGACTGCGGTCTTTCTCTCAGCCTTACGTTATTACAAAGTGTCCTAACTGTCCTAAAGTGTCCATATAGTGACAGAAGACCATATCAGCTGTCTGAATCAGATTATGTATTCACATTACCAAGTTGAAGTAACATAAATCTGTAAATTTACAGCATTGATGGGAAACAGATCTGATTTTTAAGTTCAAACCAGGTCTTGAGCAACATACATATAGATCTAGATTGGAATAAACTATCTGATACATGGCCATTCATGTGACAAAGCAATAATAGAGATAACAGCTAATGTAGTGACTACATTATATGGCCAAAGGTTTGTGGACACCTGCCCACCAAAGCCATATGTGATTATTGATTATCCCATTCCAGATTTAGGGCCTCACTCTTATTATTATGTCCTGCTAATGTCTTCCTGGGAAGGCTTTCCACTAGATTATGGAGCGTGGCTGTGGGGATTTGTGATCATTCAGCTACAAGAGCTTTAGTGAGATCAGGGACTGATGTTGGGTGAGGAGGCCTGGAGTGAAGTCAGCATTCCAGTTCATCCCAAAGGTGTTCAGTGAGGTTGAGGTCAGAGCTCTGTGCAAGACACTGTCTTCAAGGGCCTTGCTTTGTACACAGGGGCCTTGTCATGCTGGAACAGGTTTGTCCCTCTTAGTTCCAGTGAAGGGAAACAGTAATTCTGCAGTTACAATTGTGTTTTTCCTTCCTAATGTTTCCAAGGTAACATATACACCAATTTCCATCGAATATTCACCAAATGTTACTATATACCAAATGTTTATGGACAGCTGACCATCGCAGACTGTTGCCACAAACATTTGGTATATAGTGTATATAGTCAATGGAAGTTGGTGATATTGTTACTTGGTATTTTGGGAATCAGTCCAAGAAAAGTTGAAAGGAAACTGCTGATGTAATGTTGCCTTGGATTAATCAATTAAAAAGAAGCATATTTCTCAAAATCAGAACAAAACAATCCATTTCTTTTCTATTTTCAGAATTTAAATAAGACTCTGAAAGTTACATCTACCCCACTATATCATTTCGTTCCATTTGACCAAAGTTTCTTTTGAAGGATTTACATGGAAGGTGGATGAAACTATACGACTGTCTTGACATTTATATTTTGAGAAAATGTTAAATAATTGTATTTAAATCCAAACCGGTGCAAAATTGGATGTATTTAAGAAATGGATGTATTTAATGAAATTACAGTAATTACAACATATGAGATTTTGACATTTCTGCATAAGCCTTCAGAGGACTGAGAAAACACACTATTGGAATATTATATATTACAATAAAATTCACACTATTCAGTACCTGTGTTATGTGTTAGACTTTAGGGGTGTGATAATATAACTGTTGAGACTGAGATCGAGACCACATGTTAATGTTAACAGCTAGAGAAGATCAGCTCTGAATAAAAACATAGGAGAAATGAAAGGAAGTGAGTGGCAGCTTTTCATCTCTGATAAAGCTTATTAACATTCCAATAGGACGAGTCACACCGTGCTCTGAATAGGTGACGTATGTGTGTGTGTGCGCCCAACACCAACAGTAGATACAAGCAATGCGTTTTTTTTACTAGTTTCGTAAAAGAGAACCAATAACCGTCCTGTATCATAATATGAAACAATCCTATATTTGTTGAGCAAAGTAAGGTAAGCACAAAGCGTGTTAATGTGTCACTCTATGATATGTTCGCGTTGTTTAAATTCAGATGGTAGATTATGGAATGCCAAAAAGTGTATTTGTAGGCCTATTTGTGTGTTAGTATAATATTTATTTTTTAAGTTTTTCAACAGCTTGGAAAATGTCTGGTATTAATGCCATGCAGTAGTCCAATGAAAAAAAAGAGCTTTAGATGAAAGACTTATAGATTTTTTTCTCTTCCATAATGCAATGGGACTCAGTAAACAGAATTGCAGAGTGCAGTCTTCTGGCTGTCTAAACTGTAAGAGCTAGCAGGTCTAGACTCCCTTTATACTCAGAGGTACAATTATCTGATAATGATTTGGCTGGAACTACTGTGGCCAGCCTGCTCACAAGGTCACCATAAGCTTCTGTATCATTCCTGCTCATTTTGAAGTGGCTGAAGCCTATACGCTGTGCTTACCTGACATTTCGTATTGATTTTGGTGTGTATGTGTATATGTGTGTAAGGAAGCACAGCTGGAATCAGAATGGAGGTTCACCTTAGCAAGACCTGATACATTTATGTGTACATTATGTAGACATATGTGTATTATGCGTGTATGTGCATCTCTATCAGACGCAGCTGTTCTCTTAGAGTTCCTCCTACTCCTCCTGTATGTACGGTACATGAATAAGAAAGGGACTGTGCTCAGGATGCCACAAATAGTCTTATGGTAATCTGTTTTTCAGTGGTGATTTTCATGCTCATGTTGTTTAATCGGGTTAATAGAGCTGCTCCGTTACATATTAAAAGATTCATGAAGCTCATCTGCATGAAGCTCAGTGATGAGTATGGAAGCAGTGTAAGATACAGCTAGGCTCACAAGGCTTTAGTCACTCACTTTCCTCCTTTCTCCTTCCTAAACTCTATTTCCCATAAGACTTGGGAGGTTCGTCATGTGTCACATTGTTCGGTTTTTTTTTCGGCTTCAGAAGACACGAGTGCTAATGAACCGAGGGTGTTAAGGGGTGCTGAGTCACAGTGTTAATTGTTTTGTCAGAATTAGCACATGGCTGTCTGGTGTATTGGCCTGTGTGGGTAACATCTCAGTGGTAAGGATGGTGTGAGTGTGTTTGCCCAGGGCGCTGTGTACGTGTACAGGTGTGTGTGCGTGTGTGTGTACTCAAGGTGGGAAGCCAGTGAGACAACACACCTTGTGAAACCATGGAGATGTTCATTGCGACAGCCCTAGCATGGTTACATACAACATTACCTTTAACAAAGCAGCTTGAACACATGGACACAAACACACACTCACACACATACACACAGTGCAGCAGCATGGAGAGAGGCCTTGTCATTAGTGCTGGCAAATTCAGTTAACTTCAACTTCCTTTGTCATGGTATCTCAGCGTGTGTGTGTGTGTGTGTGTGTGTGTGTGTGTGTGTGTTTGTGTGTGTGTCTGTGTCTTCTGTAAAACAGAGGCATGAAAAATTTTATTAATTTTGCTTCACATCCTCCCAGTGTGAAAAATGTGACAGGAGCTCCAACACACACACACACATGCACACACACACACACATATATATTTGTTGCATCAGTGTTTCTGGTTCAGTAAGATGGAAACCTTTTAGAGGTAAGAAGTGTGTGTGTGTGTGTGTGTGTGCGTGTGTGTGTGTGCATTGTCATGAGGTAATGAACAGCAGCATTAGAATATCCTCATTTTGTTGAGGGGCTCTTGAGACAAGAATAACAACCTTCATTACAATGACGTGGTTTACAATACAAGCAAAACACAACCTGACGAAGCATATCCACGCACACACAGGCACACTCACACACACACACACACACACACACTTACTCACACATACAGACACAAGCAGTCAATCTTCTATATGAGTTGCCTTCCCAGCTCTGAGATCCAACAGCTAGATTAGACAGTTCCAGGAAATTGATTTGCAATGATTCAGTGTAAAACAGGAAATGAAACCCCTTTATTAAGTTATCTGGCCATATTCCTGTCAGTGAGGAAACACTCCCACATCACTCATTTCTTCTGTGTTCAAGCTCCCATGTGGTCAATCAGTCACCTATTCACTACCACTCAACCTTAAATCTCAAGCTGGATGTAAAACACGGTTAAGAAGACTAGAACTGAATTATGCAACGTGTGTCTACATGCGTGTTTGTGGCTTGTTTGTGTTACACAGTGATAAAGTATGGCGAGAAATCTTGTGTCCTGTGTGGTTACAAGCTACATAGATATGCACTTGTGAAACACTTTATTAGGAGCACAATATTAATGCAGGGTAGAGCCTCCTTTTTCTCTCAAAACAGCCTCAATTTTTAATGGCATGGATTCCATGAGATGTTGAGATTCAGGTCCAAGTTGACAATTCCACAAGTGCACTTTCATGTTGAGAATCTATTTTCATCCACATCCCAAAGGTGTTCTATTGGAAGACTGGGAAGGCTTCTAAAGAGCACTGAACTCATTGTCATGTTCATGAAACCAGCTTCAGCCTTTTGCTTTGAGACCTGGTGCATTATCATACTGGAAGTAGCCAATAGAAGATGTGGCCATGAAGGGATTCAGTGGCCATGAAGGGATTCGGTGGTAGTCTGTGGCATTCAAGTGTTTTATTGGTGTAGAACCCTGCTGAGGGTGAGGACAGGAACATTCAGGGAACAGAGTTTTATTGTCTTAAGTTAATGGCTTGTCTTTTAGCACTTTCACTTTCACACATACACATGTTCATGGCTCTACGATCTTCTCTGTGTTTGCCTCGTTACGGTTCTCCTCTGATACACAGAAAGGCACACACAGATCGACTCCGATTAATAAACCACAGATGAGACTCATCTCAGATTACTTGTTTGTTCCACCCACTTCTCTTCACGGACAGCTGCCACTCGACTATGCCCCCACTGCCACATACCCTCACCACCCAAAATAGGTACAAACTATAAAAGCATATAAAAGCCAGCCAGCCCCAGGGACTGCCTCACACCCTTTTTGGTCTTTTGGGCCACAATCTCTTCTTTTTTGTTAGTTTGGGCATGACCTAGGTGGAAACCCAGATACCATACTTCCACCAGTGCAGTTGCACATTTCTTTGGGTTAGTTGTGAGCCACACCCTGGTCAAATATTCCAGTCATTGCTATAAATGATTATGTCATCTAGCTATGCAGCAGCATAGGCATTATGACCAACTGGTGTGACGAACCAATGGAACCCAAACAGAGTGGAAAAGTCAATTTTTTCCCAAAAGTATTGGAATCAAGAAGGAATCTATCAATAACCTTTGCCACTTTTTGCCACTTGGCCACTCAATGTGGACAGTATAATCAGCACTTAATCTCCCAGTGTAAACTCACATGGCTGAGCACCCCTTTACAGCAGGCACTGTTATTCATGAGCCTGTAGCAAATTCTCCTGTGGTAATTGTACTTGTGCATGGAGTTTAACTTTCAGGTAAAGAAAATATAGAATTTTAGTTTTTCTGTTAGAAGGCCCCTCTTCCCACTTTTTTCTAATGTCATCTAGGATGCCCAAAGGCTTTCACCCATACAATAGCTCAATTGAGGAAATCCCTGTGGAGGCTTCTGGGCACTGCTTCTGCGTATCGGATTACATAGTCCACTAAAACTAACACAAAGCGATGCCCTTGTGCAGCTCGGTCTAATAGCTGGACAAGGTCCATATCATTTGTTTCGAAGGAGATGTCGATTAATGGTACTAGGTGCAATGGTGCGTGGCAAAATCGAGATTCATCAGACCAGGCTACACTTTCCGGTCTTCAGCTGTCATTTTTTGCTGACTCTGTGCCCACTGTAGCCTTCCTGTTCTTGGCTGACAGTAGTGGAACCTAACATGGTCTTCTGCTGTTCTAGATCTTCTTCCTCAAGGTTTGATGTGTTGTGCATTCTGAGATGCTTTTTTACTCACTACAGTTGAGTTACTGTAGCCTGTCTGACAGCTACTGTAACAGCAATCTGGCCATTCTCATGCCGCATTCAGAGTCCCAGTGACATTTTCCCCATTCTGATGGCTGATGTGAACATTACCTGAAGCTGCTGGCCCATATCTGCATGATTTTATACTCTGTGCTGCTTCCACACAATTGACTTATTAGATAAATGCATGAATGAGTAGGTATACAAGTGTTCCTAATACAGTGCTCAGTGAATGTATATGGTCAGAACCTCTGGTGTATTATTTCAAATTGGCTCTTTGCTTAAAAAACTCAACTATGCTCAGTCTGCCTTATAATATATACCACTTCTGCTCTTTCAGTGAGTAAAATATGTACAATAGTGTCAGTGACAGTGCTGACTGTAATTACTGTATGTGAAAGTAATGACTCATCTCTAATACAATACTTACTGTATTATTCTACTGGATTATGTTCTAACAGATTATTTCTGATCATACAGTATGGCTGCAGTTATACGTGGGTGAGAAAGAGACAATAAAACCTCTCAGCAGACTTCAGGCTCTGGACCTCAGACGAATCACATGACCCAAGGGTCTGGGCAAACTGCGAAGTGACCTTTCACACTGAGGCTTCTCATGGCATGGATTAAAAATTTATTGGATATGTGCACCAGCCAATCTTATTATTGGAGCCCTAGTGATTAAACACAGTGACTGGACTGGACGACTGAAGTGCCATGGCAAAGACAACAGAAATCCTGAACCTGTCCTTCCTCCAGGAGCACGAACGAGAGACGATTCTCAGCGTCCTGCAAAAAGACGAGAAACTCCGCAAACGAGAGGAGAAACGCATCAGGTCATTGATAGCCCTTTTTATTCTTTTTATTCAATAAAAAAAGGAATGCCACTACAATATCCTCACAGTACATTCTGAGATATTGTGAATATTGTCATTCCCTTTGTAGTACCGAAAGTACTTTTAGAACACTGACTAGGTAGCTGATGCAATTTTTTCACCTTATCTTTGTTGCATCATTATTTATTTTAGTCATTAACCCCTTGGATTCCCTTATTATTCAGCTATTCTTTTATGAGCATATTATTTAATGTCTACTATGAGTTATTTTATAAAGGGGGGGCTGATTTATAGGATTAATTTACAGTATAAATTACATGGTTTATAGTTTAATTACAGTAATAATGATATTATCCGAGGCAGCAATTTCTGAATGGTGGTGTCTCATGTAAGTTCCTTGCTGTCTCCAGAAAGCTGAAGAATGAGCTTTTGGATCTGAAGCGTCGTGGTCGGCGTGGTAACCCGGAGCAGCGCGAGTGTGGTGTGTGCCTGCGTGCTCTGGGTCTGATCCTCCAGAGGGGCAGCGTGTGTTTTGAGTGTCACCGTCGTGTATGCAGCTACTGCACAGCCTTGACCTCAAAGAATAGCAACACCAAGTGCACCGTCTGTGCCAAATCTGCGTGAGTCACGAGTCGTAGCCATTTTGTGCCTAATTGTTTTTCACAGTTGTGCGGTTGTTTCCATCATAAGATTACTGGCTACTAAATTTGGATGGTATAAATGTTATTTCGCTTGAATCTCATCGGCAGTCCTGTCTCCAAGCTGCCATGCACAGACACACACACACACACAAACACAACAGAAGAGCTCATTATGGTTGCCCAACCCTGTCTGTATGACCTATGATGCTGTATCTATCATCATTTTCTACCAGCAGGGAAACAGAAACTATGATAAACTGTGCTGTTAGAGAACTGAGAAACATAGTGCCAAATTGTTAGTGCTTTTCAGGCCTCCTGAGCTTCTCAGTGATATATTTTAATTAACATGGGCAGCATGGTGGTTCGCTGGCTTGCACTGTTGCCTCACAGCAAGAAGGTCCTGGGTTCGATCCCCAGGTGGGAGTGGTCTGGGTTTCTGCGTAGAGTCTGTATGTCCTCCCCGTGTCTGGTTGGGGATTACTCCAGTTTCCTCCTACAGTCCAAAGAAATGCAAGTTAGGTGAATTGGACGTACAAGAATTGCCCCATGACTGTGTTGGAAGGTTGAGCTTGTGTACTGATGAAAGACTTGTGTATTGATGTAACCTTGTGTCTGTCATTCGAATAGCCATTTGATGCTGAAACGATGCTAAAAACAAACAAAACATATATGATAACACCATATGTGATAAACCAAGTTTAAATCTTTTTGTTTTTTTAGGGAGCTGAAGGTGGTCACAGGTGAGTGGTTTTTGGAAGAACGGGCCAAGCGCTTTGAAAACACGACAATCCCTAGCAGTGACGTCATCAAACAGTCCATCCTCACCAGTGTTCCAGGTAAACAACACACCTTGTTTAAATGACGCACTACTTACACTATGTTTGTACTTATTCACTTTGCAGGCTAAGCAGAAGGGCCTGTTTGACACTTAGTAACAGTGTTTCTTTACTTTTGTTTGGAGATGGACGCTCTGGTCAGAAGAAGCTTTCCCCTTCAGGACTGGACCGGCCAGCCACGCCTCAGTCTCAGCGGTCAGCCTCACCCCAATCTGAAAAGAGTGTGAGCCGGAACATAGGCAAAAAGAAAGGGTGAGGATGGTGATTTCTGTGTGCATAACCTATATTATTATTTTCCAGTTCTGGTCCTTTGGTACACATACAAAATAAATGTTCACACCCACTTAGACTTATTAAGATCCTGGTAGTTGAATTAGGTGTATTGGAGCAACTTGATGATATTAATCATGATCTCTTCTGCATTATAAAATATGAAAGTCAGTTGTTTAGTAAAGCTAAAGCTGTTTGTGTATTTTAGGACTAGACCATTGGCTGTAGAGTCATCGGGGTTACCGACAACACCAAATAACATGCGCTCACACCCAGGCCGATCACCTTCACAGGCTGAAGGAAGGAAAAGGGTAACCATATGGCTGTTACAGCCCTATATACGTATATCAGATCCTAATGACTCTAAATCAGCAGCATGTGTTTTTGGAGGGTAAAGCACTTAAGGCTGTATAGAAACGACTTAGTGAAATAAATGAATTGTTAGACTTACTATCAATTCATTTACTGTATCTCTAGTCTTTACTTATTGTTTTTGAGTTTGTAACAGGATCACATTGGCTGGAGTTAAATTTGTGGGTTCAAATAGTTTTATTACATTTGTAATATGTAGTAATGCAGTAATGTTTGTACAGCATAAATGCATTTATGACACAGGCTTTCTATAGTGTTTGTGTCTTTGTGTGTATAGCCTGACGGGGCTGAGAGTGTGTGCAGTGTACACAGCAGTGACAGTATCCCTGAAAAGATCAGCATCGGAGGGAAGCGAAGAGACTCAGGCACACCGTCTATTGCTTTGTCCAGAGCTTCCCTTTCATCAGGTATCACCATCGCATACACAAACACACACATCAATTCAGATAGATAAATGTGGGATGTAAATCATGATCAAAGTATGATCTGTGTATCTGTGTGTCTTACTCACTCTTACTCATGTCTGTCTGTTGTTCCAGACCGCAGTCGCTCTGAGGTCGATCTCAGTAATCTGGGTGACGGGTATAGTAACGATTCCCTGCCTGGCCGCTGCCGATCCGTTCCTGGGCTAAATGATGCCGTATGTTCATGTTGTAACTGCACTCTCACTTTCACACTTCCCACAAAAGACAGTTTCCCTAGCTATTATTGTACACTGCAGGTCAAAGAGCATTACCATGTGGGTTGATATCCTGTAACTGAAATATGATTGCGTAATGTGTACAGAGAGTGCACTATAAGCACTGGCGGAAGATCAAAACAGTGAGTGATGGCAAATGAAAGGCTCACAGAACATGTGACTGATGTTTGTTCTTGTGTTGTAGGACTCTGATGAAGACATTGATGCCTTGATGTCTGCTCACTACAAAACCACCCGCAGTGTCAGCAGTGCTCAATCCGTGGTATAAGCTCCATACCCTAACACTTACACACATACACTTAATGATGATTTTATTATGAACACCTGTACACCTTTCATTCATGCAATTATCCAATCAGTTAATTATGTCACAGCAGCACATTCCATAAACTCATGCATATACGGGTCAGCAGCTTCGGGTAATGTTCAGATCAACCATCATAATGGGGAAATAATGTGCTCAGTGATTTTGACTCTGGCATTATTCTTGGTGACAGATGGGCTGGTTTGAGTATTTTATGAAACTGCTGATCTCCTGGGATTTTCACACAAACAGTCTCTAGAGTTTACTCAGAATGGTGCAGTAAAAAAAAACCTCCAGTGACTGGCAGTTCTGCAGATGGAAACATCTTGTTGATGAGAGAGGTCAGTGGAGACTGGCTAGACTGGTTCCAGTGAACAGAAAGGCAACAGTAAGTCAGCTAACCACTCTATACAATTGTGGTGAGCAGAAAAGCATCTCAGAATGAACAAAACAGTGGAATCTTGAGGAGGATGAGCTACAAAAGCAGAAGATCTTGTCAGGCTGAGGCTTTCTGGCTCACCAAAACTGGAAAGTAGAAGATGCAGTCTGGTCTGATGAATCTCAATTTTTGCTGAGGCACACAGATGGTAGAGTCAGACTCTGATGCACCGAACTTGTCTTGTCGAGGCTGATGGAGGTGGTGTAATGGTGTGGGAAAGACCTGTAGGGAATTGCGTCATGTCAACATGGACCAGAATCTCAAAGGAAGAGTTGAGGCTGTTTTAAGAGCCCTACCCTGGGGATGCTGTGCCCTGTATTGCCCTGTCAAAGCCTGGCTGTGGTATATGGCACCAGGACCTTAGCAGCAGATATTTTAATTCGTGAAAGTTGTGACCTGGGGCCTCTGACTTGTGGATTGTACTTATTTTTCCAGCACATTTCACAGACACTTGACAGGTTGTGATCTGGGGAATTTTGAGGCCAAGTCAATACCTCTATATATTGACTACATAATATAATAACTCTTTATCAAGCCATTCCTGAACAATGTTTGCAGTGTGGTAGTGCGCATTATGGCAGAGGCCACTATCATGAAGGTGTGTACTTGGTCTGCAACAATGGTTTGGTAGGTGTTACAAACCCCATTCCCCAAAAATGTGGGACGCTTTCTAAAAATGCAATAAAAACTGAAATCTGTCATTTGTAAATAGAATTTTTATGTAACAGACAAAATGACAAAGAAAGGATTTTCAGATGACAAACCTAATTCTATTTGGTAAATATAAACAAATTTTGAAATCAATTTTGGTCCATCTCAGATGATTTCTGGCCCAGAGAACCCACCAGTGTTTCTGTGCAAAATTAATAAATGGTTTCAGGTTATAAATTTGTTTATTTTTAAAAAATAGAATTAAGTTTGTCATTGAAAACACTGAAAATCTTTTCTTTGTGTCTTTTAAATAAAGGTTCAAGTGAATTAACAAGTTAACAGATTTCAGTCATTACTGCATTTTTAGAAAGTGTCTCACCTTTTCTGGAAATGGGGTTTGTAAATGTCAAAATAACATCCACATTAATGCTAGGTCTCCCAGCAAAGCATTGCCCAGAGCATTACACTGCCTCCTCTGGCTGGCCTTCTTCCCACAGTGCATCCTGGTATGGTCTCTTTCCCAGGTAAATGATGCACACGCATCTGGACATCCACATAATGTAAAAGAAACATGATTCATTAGATCAGTCCGCCTTCTCCCATTGCTTCTTCAATTCCAGGTACTTTCAGTGTGAGAAAGGGTTCAGCATGGACACTCTGACTGCTCTGTGACCACACAGCTCCTTACGCAGCAAGCTGTGATGCACTGTGGGTTCTGACACCTTTCTATCATAGCCAATGTTAACTTTTTCAGCAATGTGTGCTACATTAGCTCTTCTGTGGGATTGGACCAGACGGGCTTGCCTTTTCTCTCCACATGCATCACAGAGACATGGGTGTTCATGACCCTGATTCTGTTCCTGGTTGACTGGTTGTCCTTCCTTGGATCACTTTTGGTAGGAACTAACAACTTCATACCACCCCACAAGACCTGCCATTTTGGAGGTGCTCTAACCCAGTCATCTAGCCATCACAGTTTGGCCCTTGTCAAAGTTGCTCAGATCCTTACATTTGTCCATTTATTCTGCTTCCAATACTTCAAGACCCTTGGCAGGTGTAACGGGATAATCAGTGTTATTCATATATTTATATACAGTATATGTGTGTGTGTGTGCGTGTGTGTGGAGTCTATGTATCACATGGATGTGCTTGTATGTAATTTATAAATGTTAACATTTCTGCTTTGGGAAGTTTTTGCTATATTCTGACAGGTACACACATATACAAGTACAGTTTAAAACAAACACAGGTGCACACACACGGACTAGTGTTCTTCCATACACCTACTCCATGAACATAGGAGCATAAAGAAAGTGCAGTTAAAATTGATAAAGTACAGGTGGGCTTTTGAAGGGCTTATGAATATTTTGCAGCACATTATTTATGCATAAATTTTATATGAGTCATGCTACAACCAGTGAACTATACTGAGCTGAAGGCGACAAAATAGACAAAGGAGTTTTAGAAGTAAGCTCTTGCTATAAAAGCTTTTTTGTAAACGCCGTCTGTAATGACCGAAATAATGAGCAGAATCTGGGTATAATCAGCATTAGCCTTAGAGTATTCCTTTTGCCATCTGTCTTTCTTTCACTCTTTTAGGCTCTTTCTGTTTCTTCCCTGTTTTTCCACTTTCAGCCTGTCACTCTTTCTTCTCTTTCATTTGCTCTGTTCCTCCTCCTAGTCATCCACTCCAGGCTCACAGCGAAAGTGGGGCTACCTTAATGTACCCGACTCGGATGCTGAGACTGTGAGTGTTCTTTCTCTGTGTGTCTACGTATGCTTGCTGTGTATTCCTGACAGCTGCCTCTGTCTGTAACCTGCACGCAAAGACAAAACACGCACACACCCAATCACACACAGAAAGTCTGAGTTTTAAAGCAGTGGTGTCCTTACTCTTACAGAGCAGTCTGAACAGTATTATGAGCGTGTACAGTGAGATGGGTGACTACGGCAACGCGCGTGTTTCTGGAGAGATCCTACTGAACATCTCCTACAGCTATAAAACAGGAGCACTCAACATTCTAGTGCGAGAGTGCCGCTGCCTAGCAACGGGAGACGACCGGAGACAGCGGACTGACCCGTAAGAGCCAACACGTGCAAGCACAACATACGGAATTAGAATAGCATAGAAAATGATCACATTATGAATATTTGCTGCAGCTCATCTAACTCTCCAAATAGGAACTGGTATGAAATATACTATATACTTCATATGAAGATACTGTATATTTCAGCTGTTTCGATTCGTCTGATGTTGCCCTAATAAATCAGCTGCTATATGAGATAGTAAAGTAATGAGTATTTAAAAATATAAATTTATTTATTGAAAAAATCTACCTTGTGTGAACAGGGTGTGAACACACAACTTTCCCAAAATGCATCTGCCATTGTTGGTAGCAGTGCTTGAAATCGTCAGCTGTGAGGGTGTTCAGAGTCTCAGTCATGGCTCTTTGGATGTTCTTTACTGCGGTGTCCTTTCAAACGTGTTTTAATCTTGGCCTTCTGGTACGAATGCTTTATGGACAATCTTTTGCGAATCAAAAAAGTGACAATGGAGTGTGAGCATTTTTATTTGCTCATGTGAGCTTTCCAGCATTTGCTTCAAGCTCACAAAAACAAACGTCTGTTCACTGTAAAGGCTAGAATGTAACTAAAACAGGTCCTGCTGTTTATCTGAGATCTACAGAGCGTAGGAATTTCATTCTCATTACTTTGCAGATCTCTTATACAGAATTCCTGATTGTGGCTTAAAAGAAAGCATTTCACTACAATCAGTATTAAATGGAAATGAAATGATTTGATTATCCTGCTGTAGTTTGCATATGCTTGTGTGTATTTGTGTGTTTTGCAGTTATGTCAAAACCTACCTCTTACCAGACAAGTCGCGCCAGAGCAAAAGAAAAACCAGCATCAAAATCAACACCACTGACCCAGTATTCAATGAGAACCTGAGGGTGAGACAGGCTCCGTGTTCATGTTCCTGTTTGTGAGTGTATTTCTGTAATAGCATAGGTGAGATGCTGATAGGTCTCTCATCATCACTCTGTCTAGTATGTGGTGGGTCATTCCCAGCTGGAGACGCGTACTCTACAGGTTTCTGTGTGGCATCATGACCGCTTTGGACACAACATCTTCTTAGGAGAGACTGAGCTGACCTTTGACTCCTGGGAATTTGACAAACAGATAGAGGATTGGTTTCCTTTGCAGCCCAGAGTGAGACACACACATCCACATTTCTAACCATATTTCCTTATATAATGCGAATACACATATCTCTTTGATTACTGGGGTCAAGGAATAGAGCTACATTTTATTATTAAGGTATATGCCTAGGAATACACAAGTCAGACATATGACCTCATGAAGATAGTGATAACTAACACTCGGTGTTAGTGTACAGTGTAATGCTTTATAATGCTTTCTGATGGTGGGTTCCCTGCAGGCTGAGTGCTCTGCAGACTCTCTGATGCAGTATAAGGGTGAGCTGACTGTGGTTCTTAAGTATATTCCTGCCGAGAGAAACCTGTCACTGCCACTGGACCAAATACAAGGTAGTGCAGAGAAATGCCCCTGAATAAATCTCATGTTTTACTGCACTGACAGATCAAGCCATGGATTTTCTGTTCATGCTTTCTTTATTTGCCAGTATAGCATGGCACTGATGTCCTGCTGTGCTTTGCACTTTAACACCCTGTCAGACATAAAGAGTGAAGCTAATGAGCACCTCTGTTTCTGTCAGTGAAAAGGGGTTTTCTGAAAGGGAAGAAAAGTATCACTCTGCCAAAAGGAGGCATGGTAGAGCTGCTGGTTAAAGAAGCCAAAAACCTGACAGCTGTCAAATCAGGTTCCTCTGATCCATTTGTCAAAGGGTGAGACCAGACTCTCTTCACTCTCTTGTGAAAACTGAGACTCATAAAATGCATGCTTCCAATTAAGTAAAATCTTTGCTTAAATTTTATGTATCGTGTAGATACCTGCTGCCTGATGACAAGAAGAGCACGAAACACAAGACTGCAGTGGTGAAGCGATCTGTGAACCCACGCTGGAATCACACTTTCACTTATTGTGGCCTGCAGCACAGTGACCTGGACAGCGTATGTTTGGAGCTCACTGTCTGGGACAAAGAGCCTCTTGCCAGCAACGTCTTCCTTGGAGGAGTGCGACTAGGAGCTGGGACTGGTCAGTCTCTCATTCTCTCTCTCGTTCTCTCTCTGTCTTGATTTCACCTTTATGAAACTATGCATTGATTACTGCCAAATATAAAAGAAAATACTATTCCAAACATTTACTCTCAACCTGGCCACTTGTGAGATCTATATATGAGCAGTGTATTGAAAAAGAAAATCTGTGAAAAAAAAGTGATCTGCTATATTTCCAAAATAGTACTGACCTTTAGCTCTTGCTAGTCAAATGACCAAATTCCACATCTAGCCATCCATTTAGAGCTGCCAACACTTAACGGATTAAACAACGTTGATTAATCTTACTAGATTGACTTTTTACTGCTAAACCTGAACCATAAAAAATTTGAAATATTTTAGCAACACACTACATAATTAGCTGGTCATAAACAGGTTTTGGGTAACAAATGTATTGTTTCTGCCCTGAGAAAAGGATTGTATCAAGTTCCTGAAGAGCAAAAGTAGCAAAATGTAATTTAGCCTAAACTGAATTGTTGGTTGTTGGCCAGACTCTAAGACTACACTTTAGAAGAAGAAGACGGTTTTATTTGTCACATATGAATTACAGCACAGTGAAATTCTTTTTTTCCCCTGCATATCCCAGCTTGTTAGGAAGCTACGGTCAAAGGGTATGTCCATACAGACCACAAGACAGACACTCATTTTCTCAGGATAACAACTGTCATCTGTTTGACAAACACAGTGGAACTGGCCTGCAAAATCACCTGCAGTCCCAAAAAAACCTGATTTGCATGGTGGTATTGCATAATAAAATAAATATCAGATCTATACTCTAGCTGAATTGCACCCAGTTATTGAGAAAGACAACATCCCAGCCAAAATATCACCCTGTTTATTTTTTCACCTAATGCTTTAAGTTAGAGCCTTATGCAATACCTTATCATGTAAGGATTTTCCTAATGTCTTGGGCCTGTTTTTCAAATTATTTAAAAAGTCACCTCTCAGATGGAGCTCAGGTGATTTTGCAGGCCGCCTTTATGCTGTTACACTCATCTAGGTACGCACCGTAGTGGCAAGAAGGCATTGGTAGTCGAGTAAAACTACAACAACACCTTAGGTTTGTAGTTACAATATTATTTTTTGCAGAAATAACTGTCCATAACTGTAGTTATGGACCATGGGGTTACGGAGAGTTAACATTCATACTGTTTTGAGGCTGGTTTACCAAAGGCCCCATTCATACCTAGTATTAACATGCATCGGTTGATCGGTAACAAGTGGACAGATGTAAGTATCTTAGTTCACAAGTGGCATTAGAGATCCCATGTTCATCTTGAGTGACCACTTGGGTAAACAGATGTTACTTCCCCACTTTATATGCAAACAAACGTACATCATTTCTGTTT
Organism: Leptodoras nelsoni; assembly: GCA_028566375.1. Taxonomy (NCBI): domain Eukaryota; kingdom Metazoa; phylum Chordata; class Actinopteri; order Siluriformes; family Doradidae; genus Leptodoras; species Leptodoras nelsoni. Next base: position 9,495,144 of record JAOVVG010000050.1, on the reverse strand, counting down.
TCAAAGACTGATTGTGCTGTTGTTTTTAACTGGCAGGAGGCAGCAATGCACTTCCTGTGTTTAGTCTGCTGGTAATTAAAAAGGAAGAAAAGTTAAAACAATACAGAAATCAAAAGAATACAGTACTTTAATATGACGCTGCTGGTGAGTATGTACTTCCGCTTATGCAGAGAACGTCCGTTAAGTAGGCAGTCCTTCAGTGTGGCCCAAGACACATTCATTTACACAGTGCTAAGAAATGAGACCAGACAACCTCCGAATGTGGTTTAAGTAATTGGATCACAATGCGTCTTTGAGATTCATTTGACCCCATTCATACCTATACTTAACAGTGACTAATAGTGATCCAGTCACCCAGAATGCATGTTAATACCAGGTGTGAACAGAGCTAAAAAGCAGATGAAAGGTTCACATGCACATGCACTGAGTGATGGTCAGATAGCACAACCCTTAATGCACTGTTTGTACAAGGGGTCTTCAGTCTTATGCACAAAGGGCTGGGGTGGCTGAAGGCTTTCCTTTCAGGAAAATGGAGCTGCACTTGATAGCTGTTTGGAGACCAAGATGAACTGATTAAATGTGTGGAATCAGGTGTGACATCTGCTTGGTTGAAATGAAATCCTGCAGCCACACGGGTTTTTATATAAGATTGAAGAACCCTGATAAGATATAAACAATGTAGACGGCTTTGCGTTGCTGCGGGATGGTTTGTTCATGATAGCTTTTCTGCACATTTGTTTCAATGCAGTTTTATTTAAAAAATGTTAATATCCTTTTTTTTTATTTCAGAAGTTCAAGCTTAATCCAGTTGAGTCTATCAGTAGTTATTTGTAAAGCATGTCTTTAGAAATATGTATGAAAATGTGTAATCAAATTTCTGAAATATATTGACAATCCAAAAAATATATACCTATATAAAAGTGGCCTGTAATGTTCAAACCCCATTTTCAGAAAAGTTGGCACACCTTTTTAAAATGCAATAGAAATAGATATCTGTAATTTATTAATTCAGTTCATACTGAATTCAAACGTGGACTTTTCTGACACACAACTCATTTCCACTCAGATGCCTTCAGTCCCAGAGAACTTGTTGTTTTTTGTGCAAAATTAATATATAGATTCCTATATTCCTATATTCTATATATTCTTTTTGCATAATACAGTTTCAGGTTGCATTTTTTGATGCAGCAACGAACTGTGTTAAATGACCATGATTTTCCAAAGTACTCCCATGTCCATGGTGGCTGTGTGTATCATGGCAGCATTACGGTTTCTCAAACAATACTGCCTGAGGGCTCAGTGGTGACATTCAACAGCGATTTCCCCTGACTCCCCGATTTTTATCCCTGAAACTCCATGATATTATGAACTGTAGATCTAGAAAGACCTAAATACTTTGCAGTCTTGCACTGAGAAACATTGTCATTGACCTGATTGACAATTCTCTTATGATGTTTGGCACCCATCCTTGTCTTTGGTGGATGCTCCTCAGTGCTATACTCAGTCTTGATGACCTTCCTTTTACCAGTTAAACTGATAATTGTGGAACCTTCCTGAACAGTGTATACTTGTATTACCTTTCACATTCTATTTTTTTTAAATATATTTACAAAAACAATTATGTTTTGTCCATGAAAACACTCAAAATGTTTTCTTTGTACTTTTATCAGTGTCCCAACGTTTCTGTAAATGGAGTTTGTAAGTTATATTGCTTTCTTTACCAACATAGAAATATTTTTCTGTAAAATTTCACTATTTGTCTTGGAAAAGTAATGTTTGGAAATATAAAATCTTTTTGTATGGACTCATTATTGCAGAAGTCATAAAAATAAACATCCATAAAAATGTTTAAGAAAATAGGGTGCCCAAGACTTTTGCACAGTACTGTATACAGGTCTTTCTCAAAAAATTAGCATATTGTGATAAAGTTCATTCTTTTCCATAATGTAATGATAAAAATTAAACTTTTATATATTTTAGATTCATTGCACACCAACTGAAATATTTCAGG
>JAOVVG010000050.1:9470549-9484239 GCA_028566375.1 Leptodoras nelsoni | reverse complement strand
GTTGCCGGCTGGGCACCGGCTCCCCCGTGACCCCGTAACTGGGAATAAGCGGTACAGAAAATGACTGACTGACTGACCCGAAAAACTGGTATAATACTTGGTAGGTCCCCCACAGGATCTTGGACAGAACCTTCCACAGTCCTCATGCTGGTGTTATTGCATAAGATGTTACTTATGTGTGAACTTATTCTTGCCAGTCGATACTGGTCAAGTTCACCTCCCTGAAATGAGTTTCTGCATGTGATGAAAAATCACATTTTTGAACAGCAACAGCGGTCGCCACCCTCACTCGTGAACGGAGGACTTTTACGCTGAAAAGCCTGTTCGGTCTTCTGCTGTCTGCGTCTCAGCCTGTTCCGTGTTGCCCAGAGCGCACGCTACACAGAGGGCAGTCACATGTATTTTATAACCCATGCAATGCACTAACACAGCATGTGGCATTATGATAGAACATTCCCAAGTTCTTTAGAAAAAGTAGGATTTCTTTAACGCCAAATTCAGGTAAGATTTGCTGGGATACGTAAAACTTAGCGCATCCTCTGTTACGAAAAATATTGACGCATTAAGCTTAACGCTGCATGCGCGCACGTTGTGCGCATGCGCCCGGACAGCCGGTAGGAGCGCGTCTGACTCAGCTGGAGATCAGCCTCTGTGAGTAGCTCAAAGAGATGAACACTTTATAATTAATGCACTTCTAATGTACTTGTAATGTACGAGTACAACGAAATATCGTTTGGAGCAAGCGAGTAGACCAAGAGTAAAGCGTGAAACAATAAAGTATAATGACGGAGACAATTAAAGTAGAGCAGTGCATGCGCTAAAAAGTAAACAGGGTTTTCTTAGGAGGTTGTGGAAAAATATGAAAATAACTAATGATATGCCTATACGCGTTATTGTGTAAAGTGTGTTGTCTAACATCTAGCACAGAATGTGTTTTCCCTCACATTTATTGCACTAAGAAAGGTCGAAGTGCATTTGATAAGATAATGGTGAATGTCTTTAGGGTTTTTTAGTTTCTACATGGAGGTCAATTATTATGTTTAAATCAGGAGGTGGAGAGAGATTTAGAGAAACCCCTAAAGCTCAGTGTTACATGTGTGTGTGTGTGTGAAATGACATGGGTGCTTTTTTTAAAATTTATTATTATTGTGGACACATGTTTACTCATTTGTGCAGACAGAAATGCATTTCTGTATGTTGAAAGAACTTTTACTGTAATGTTATTAAGCACACAGAGTTGATTTAGTTTGATGAGCTTAACCTTTAAAGTAATAGTGTGCTTCAGCTGAACAGGACAGTGTTCTTTGGATGGCAGTGAGAAGTCAAATTGAGCCTTAATTAGTGGAAAACAACATAAGCATGATCGATATGGAGCTCCACCTAAGTGGAAATCTTCACACACACACACACACACACACACACTTGGGGCTTCGGTATCCAGCACAACAACATATAATACTAATAACTACGAAGCAAGAAAAAGCCACGAGACACTTTCTTTTTGTGCATTTAGTTGCTTCAGTCAGCATGTGTGGCATTTGGCGGATGCCTTATCCAGAGCAAGTGACATTTACACAACTGAGCAGTTGAGGGTTAAAGGTCTTGCTCAAGGTCCCAGTTGTGGCAGCTTGACTGTGGTGGGATTTGAACTGATGACTTTCTAGTCAGCAATATTTTAACCACTGAACTACACTGCAGCTAGCACCAGCAGCCCAGCAGACACTACAGGGGTATTTCCTGGTGGCCTGAGGGTCATTTTGGCCTACCCTGAACAGTCACCTTGACCAGCCATAACATAGCAAGCAGGAAGAGTTGACATACCCCCCGAGTTCTGCATCATTGGTTCAGTACAGACAAATGCTATACATCCAAGTGTTACTTTTCCAACAAAAAATTTAATATTACACAAAACTTTTTGTATGTCAGTAATGAAAGCAACCCATTACATAACATATGGTTTTTATACACAAAAACATAATGAAGGCTGCTGGGTTTTGCGTGCAAGAAAAGAACACAATGTGATCAGAATTTCATTCTCATTACTCTCCAGACAGACGCGTTTGTAACTCTGCTCCTAAATTAAGATTAAGATTTAGTGCTCTTGGTGAGTTTTTGAGGTTGCACCCTTAGCCATAGCACACCTTGAAAACTCAATATTCAGGTAGGCTATGTGTTGCCCAATCCCCAGATTTTGTGATTTGTAATGTGAATAACTTTCCTCCCAGATGACCATAGTGGTCTGGTATCCGTTATATGAACAAATAGGGTTAGCCTACACATTTAGTGGTCTGGTGGTTTGTATGAACAGGGTGATCTGGGATGCAGACAGTCTGCTCCTGTCTGAAGTGTTACTCCGTTCAGTGTGTAATTGTCTATAATAAATGGAAGATTTAAACAATTGCCTGAGTGCTATTTTGCGTGCTGTAAACAAATTCATATATTCTCTTATTTGATTACATTTGCACATTTAACTGTATGAGCACATATCACTTTTATCACTAAAGTTAATAGTGACCTTTTATTAATAGATATTGATACAGACTAATTGTTTAGAATTGATGCAGCCTGTTCTTGAAATAATTACGATCAATTGCCTATCAAAATGTGTTCCATGAAGAAGGAAGACTTTTAAAACTCTTAAAAGACGATAGAGTTAGATTACAAATTAATCCATTAAATCTTTATAGAATGTAAAGGTTTTTGGTCATAGCAACTCTTTATCTATATTTACAGTAATTATCATCACGAGCACAGAAAAAAAAGAAATTGTGGTAGTCAGTATCTGGGAAACGGAGACAAAGGAAAATGGTTTTTGATGAAATAACAAATGTATTGTTATGAAAAATGTTTCAAAGAAAGAGCAATGAAGTGCACAGGCAGGACAGACATGGTGATCAGTCATTGGGAACATCAGCCTGTGCAATCACAACTCAGTCAGACTTTATACACTAGTGGTGGATCATCTGTGGAACTTGCTCACACAAATCATTTACCCAAGAGTTGTGCCAGATGAAAATGAGCCAGAGAGCTGTTAATGTAGGACAAATCTAGCAACAAAGTGAGTAAGTTTGGCAACACTGCATTCAAAGGCTTGTTTTAGTTTGTCTGAACTGTTTTTGAGAGCCAGTTGAAATGAATCCTACAAATGCCCTGAACTTTCATAATATTTCCTAATATCATAGGAGGAGGATGTTAATATAAAGCAAGGCGTGATTTGTGAAAGTGCATTTCTAATGAAATAAAACAGCAGTGCATTTCAATTTATATTTTTATTACCATTTATTCTGAAATATTGATTTGAAAAGAGAAGAGGCTCAGGGTTTAATTCGACTGATCACAAAATGTTCATTTGTATAGCTCTTCTCCAACTCGACCCCCTTAATCATAAAAAATATTTGAATCAGCAAACAGATTTAAAAATCCGGCTAGCAGTCATGTTACAAGTTTGTTTAAGTCCACGACACTGACACCATATAGCTGCACAGACTTGGAAGTGAAAGCTGATCCAACTGATCTTCACGCCTGAGTGATCAAAATAAAGACTTAGTTAAAAAGTTGTAGGATATGTTAAGAAAGTAAATGGATGGTGATATAAGAGTGCCTTTAGAGAGTCTTTGATTTTCTGACATAGACTTTCTGTTGGTCTTTGCAAATAAAATACTTCACTTCAGATCACTTCTGTATTACAGAATTTTTACTCTTTGATGAGCAGGTTCATTCACAACAACGATAAGCAGAGTCTTCTTTGTCAAAGGATATACTAATACCATTACATTTAAATGCAAAAATATACAATGTAAAGAGTTAAATAATATATCAAGATAAAGATATTTGTACTTGTTTTTGGTATGAACATTAGAACAAGATGTAAAGACCAGCTATTCATAATATTGTTTTGTTTCTCCTAAAAAGGGATTCTTAACTTTCTGGAACGGCCTATACAGATGACGCATGTTTTCATATATGGGACCCTAAAAAAGGGACAGCCCAACTTCTACAATATGCTGGACACCACCAAAGGCAATGTGAAGTTCCTTGGCTATGCTCGCACTGTTGACAAATACCCCCTGGTGATAGCAGGCAAGTACAATATCCCCTTCCTCCTCAACGTGCCTGGAGAGGGCCAGCGTGTCAAGGGGGAAATCTACAGTGTGGATGACCCAATGCTGAAGTTCCTTGATTGGTTCGAAAGCTGCCCACAAATGTATCAGCGAACAAAAGTCCTGCTTGAGGTTGAAGACTGGGTTGAAGAGGTAGAGGGAACCCCTCGAGCAGGCAGTACCACTGAAGCCTTTGTGTACAGTACGACCACTTATAAGCCTGAGTGGCTCCAGTATCCTACCTTCGACAGCTATGATGCTTATGGGGCTCACGGTCTGCAGTATATAACTCGAGAAGCCAGAGACTCTGATTGATATGCACTTTGCTGTCTCTCTTAGGCAGGTTTCTCTGCAGCACATAGCCATAGATGCAGATGTAACAGTGACAGAATTAATTCCTTTTGCTTTGAAAAATAATAAGCATTTATAGAAATAAAGATTTTAAATGCCACTTTATTTAGTCTGTGCCATCAATTAGTTTAGTCAGTTAGCTGCATTCCAGGTTCATTAAACCAAGGATCGTTTAATGGAAGCCCTTGTGTCAAGTTTTCTCTGGGCCCAACCTGTTCTCTAACATATTTTATAGGCAATGCTATAATTGTATGGAATCTCTTTAAAAAGTATTATATACTTCATTACTATTAAGACTGCTCTCACTCTCACATTGTACACTTGTGTGAGCATGTGCTGGTGACATCAGGACTGAAGAGTGAAAACATCCATATTTGAGTGACTTTTAATAGTAGATATTGTAATACAAATATGAGCACTATTATGCCAAAAGTTGCACAAATGAGCAGGGAGTGAGAATGTATGTGAAAAAGTATTAATACCGAAGTGTAACGTTAAATCTCAGTACATTCATTTGCCAACTTTAGTTATTTGTTACTTGTAAGTTGAGCATTTGAAACAATTGATAATATACCAAGCTTTTAAAATATAACACACAGTTAAAGATTAAACCAGTGTTCTTTTTTATCTGGTGATGTCTTACAGAAAGCAGTGTGTATTCAGCTTACCTCTAAACTTGGCACCTGGTTTCAATTCAGTAAATGTTCCAATGATCAAATGTCTTGCCCAAAATCAAAGATTAGAGAAAATCTGAAAAAGTGTGTATCTGAGCTTTTTTTCAAACTAGCTTCATCTCCAGCAGCTACAACAAGAGCATGTTGCTTACACACTTAAGCTTCAGAATTAATAATGATGTTATATACAACCCATTTCCAGAAAAGTTGGGGCGCTTCCTTACAATGCAATAAAAACTGTCTAAAAAAGTCTTTAATTTATTTATTCACTTGAACTTTATTTAACTGACAAAAGAACAAAGAAGGGATTTTCAATGTTTGCAATGATGAAATGAATTATTTTTGTTAATTATAAACAAATTTAGAAATTTATGTCTATAACACAGTAAAAAAAGTGTGGGTGTTGGGACAGTGGCATGTTTACCACAGGGGCACATCACCTTTTTTCTTAATTATCCTTTTTAATTGTTTGGGAATTGAAGATACTAATTCTTGATGATTCAAATTACTTGAAATATTCCTTGGAAAATTCAATTAAATTTTATTTCTAAAGCGCTTTTAACAAAGGGCATTGCCTCAAAGCAGCTTTACAAAGACAAGAACAGATGAAAAGATGTCATGACTGCAGCATACTGTATGTTTCTCCAAAATACCAATATAAGCCAACAATTATATACTATATGGACAAAAGTATTCAGACACCTGACCATTACACCAACAGGGACTGTAATGACATTGTATTCAAATACATATACTGAACGATCACTGGATTAGGAATACCTGGCTATTAACGGGTTGGTCCAAATTTTTTGATTAATTACAGCATGCAGACACTGGGGAACAGACTCCACAAGGTGGCGAATATTCTCCATATGCAACTCTACCCATGCCTGCTACAGCAGCTCCATTAGTTGGACATTTTGCGGGTAAGTGGGAGCAGATTGCACAGCCTGTTACAGTATATCCCAAACATGTTCAATGGGGATTCAGTCAGGCGAGTTTTGGGGACAAGGCAGTTTGAGGAATTCATTGTCATTCTCCTCTAAACATTCGATGACACAGGGCATGGTCTTAAAAAAGTGGGTGGTTTTCGAGAAAGACCTCCTGAAGATATGGGTGCAGATGGTCAGCTAACAGGTCCCTGTAGCAGTCACCTTTCAAGGATTGTGGTACAATGACCAAGGGTCATAGGGCTTTACAAGAGAATGCTCCCCAGACCATCACACCACCAGCCTATAGCACTCCCAACATTGTAACCAGGATATATGGCTTCATGAAGTTTACGCCAAATGCAGACCCATCCATTGTCATTCCAGATGACTGTCTTCCATGTGCCCAAGGTCCATTGATGCATTTCTTTGGCTCATGCGAGATGTTGGATGCGATGACGGTTGATCAATAGCGGCACACGTTGCTCTACATCTGGTGTACCCTAGTTGATGCAGGGTGTGTTGCATGGTCATGGCCAAAACTGGTTGTGCTTGCTCACTGTTGTACTGGTGGGTGAACTGGTCCACTGTGGCACATTGTTGCTGTGATACCATTCTCAACATGTGGCTGGCCGCTGTGTGACTTTCAGCTGGATTTTTGTTGATGGTTCCTGCACTCTTGCTACACCTGTGATACCATGGTACAAGAACAGCCCACAAGTCCAACTGTTGCTAAAACACTGGCATCACACCCTCGGCTTCCAACTATCTGATTGCGGTCAAAGTCGCTCCGTTTGCCCACAGTTGGTAAATGTTGCCTTCTGCTGCACAGTGGACAGATCAACAACTTATATGAGAGTCCATTGTGATGTAAGCACCAACTGGGGGCACTTTATCAGTGATCATATGCCACCTGCCAGGTGTTCCTAATCCAGTGATCATTCAATGTATACTTGAAGTATGGAGTAGGTCCCACATCTGCAGCTCTAAGTGCCTCCACTCTTCTTGGAAAGCTTTCCACAAGATTTTGGAGTGTTTCTATGGTAATTTGTGCCTGTTTATTCTGTAGAGCATTTATGAGGTCAGGCTTGCCATCTCCGTTCCACTTCATCCCAAAGGTGCTTGATTAGGTTGAGGTCAGGGCTCTGTGCGGGCCAGTCAAGCTCTTTCACACCAAACTCATCAAACCATTTCTTTATAGTCCTTGCCTTGTGCACTAGAGCACAGTCATGTTGGAATAGCAAAGGGCCTTCCCCAAACTGTTGCTACAAAGTTGGAAGCATAACATTGTCCAAAATGTCTTGGTACACTGAAACTTTAAGATTACCCTTCACTGGAGATAAGGGGCCTAGCCCAAACCCTGAAAAACAGCCCCATACCATTATCTCTCTTCCACCAAACTTCACAGTTGGCACAATGCAGTCAGGCAGACAATGTTCTCTCCAAACCCAGATTCGCCCATCTAAATGTCAAACAGAGAAGCATGTTTCATCACTTCACAGTACACGTTTCCACTACTCCACACTCCAGTTTCAGTATGCTTTTCACCACTCCATCTGATGCTTGACATTGAACATGATGATGTGAGTCTTGCATGCAGCTGCTCGGCCGTTGAACCCCTTCCATGAAGCTCCTGCCACACAGTTTTGTGCTTACATTAATGCCAGTGGAAGCTAGGAGCTCTTCAGCCATGGATTCAGCTGAGCGTGGTATTGTGATAGGATGCCACCTTTGCAATAAGACGGTACGTGAAATTATGTCCCTGCTGGATATTCCATGGTCAACTGTAAGTTATGTTATTAGAATGATAGATTTACATTTACATTTAGCAGATGCCCAGATCCAGAGTGACTTATAAAAAGTGCTTTGAGGTCACCATCAACAAATATATTCTGATAATAGCTCAGTTGTCTATTAAGAGTACAATCAGGTACAAAAAAGTTTGGGTTTTTTTTAGTAAAAAGGATACTCAGTTTAGGAATCTATGGGGGAAAAAAAAGTTTTAAGGCATCGTTTGAAGATGGACAGAGATTCAGCTGTTCTGACACTTAGAGGAAGCTCATTCCACCACCTTGGTGCCAAAATGGAGAAGAGTTGTGAGGAGTGTTTGCCTTTGGTAGAGGGTGGAACCAGTCAGGCAGTGCTGGTGGACCGAGGGGAAAGTGCAGTGCAGTGCAAGGGGTGATGAGTGCTTTGAGATATGTGGGTCCAGGTCCAGTTTTTGCCTTGTAGGCAAGGGTTTTGAACTGGATGTGGGTGGCTATTGGAAGCCAGTGGAGGGAGTGGAGTAATGGTGTACTGTGTGAAAATTTGGGGAGGTTGAAGACAAGACCTGCGACTGCGTTCTGGATGAACTGTAGTGGTCGGATAGAGTTCTGAGGGAGACCTGAAAGGAGTGAGTTGCAGAAGTTCAGTTTGGAAATGACCAGTGATTGAACAAGTATTTGTGTGGCTTGAGTTGTGAGAAATGGTCGGATCCTCCTAATGTTGTAAAGGTGGTATCTGCAGGAGCGAGTCAGGGTTGTGATGTGGGCAGTGAAGGACAGTTCGTTGTCGATGGTCACCCCGAGGTTGCGAGCTGTTGCAGAGGGTAGTAGAGGTGTGTTGTCCACAGAGATAGTCAAGTCATGGTGTGGTAGTGATTTATCAGAAATGAACAGATCAGTTTTGCCAGGGTTAAGTTTGAGTTGGTGAGCAATCATCTAGGATGAGATGTCAGTCAGGCAAGCTGAAATATGAGCTGAGATGTTGGTGTCTGAGGGAGGAAAAGAGAAGATATGTTGGGTGTCATCAGCATAAAAGTGGTAAGAGAACCCATGAGAAGCTATGACTTCTCCCAGAGATATAGAGGGAGAATAGGAGAGGACAGACTACTGAACCTTGTGGGACACCATTAACGGTGTCAAATGCTGCCAAGAGGTCGAGGAGGGTGAGGACGGATGAGAGTTTCTCTGAGCAGAAATTCTGGTGCAGCCTGGAGTTTCTTTGTAATTGCGAGGAGGGCTGTCTCGGTAGAGTGTGATGGTTTGAAGCCAGACTGGTTGGGATCTTGGAGATTGTTATCTGACAAGTAGAGAGACAGTTGGTTATAAACATTGCATTCCAAGATTTTAGAACGAAAGGCGAGAAGTGATATCGGTTTGTAGTTACTCATGAAAGAGGAGTCTAGCATGGGTTTTTTCAAGATTGGAGTGATCCTTGTTCTTTTCATAGCTGAAGGGACATTATGAGAGCTTATGGCGCTATTAATAATGGTAGTTATGTAGGGCAGGTAGATGTGTAGTGTAGCTGGGACTGGTTCTAACTGAAAGGTTGTAAGATTGGATGTCTGTGTTAATTGCAGTATGTCCTCTGATGTCATGGTGGTAAACTGTGCCAGTGTGGTGGCGGAGGGAGCAAGATATGGAGTGTGAGGATGAGGAGTAGGTCTGGATGTCAAGGTCTTGCAGATATCTTCAATCTTGTGTTCATAGAAGGTTGCAAAGTCTTCTGCTGTTAGGGATGATGGAGGAGGAGCTGGTGGGTTGAGTAGAGAGGAGATGATGTTATGGAGCTTTTGAGGATCGTGTAACGAGTTCTCAATCTTATCATTGTACAAATCTGTTTTTGCTGAGGTCACTTTGTTTGAGAATTTGGAGAGAAGATAATGGTAGGAGGTCAGATATTTATCGAGTTGTTATTTCCTCCACTTCCTTTCTGCCAGATGATGATCGAAGACATGGAATGGCATGTCAATGGTTGTAGTTGGATTTGGGTGACTGAAGACCAGGTCTAGGGTATTTCCTCCATTGTGTGTAGAAGGAGAGGTGTTCAGCCAATACAGTGTGGATAAAATGGGGGTGATGTGATTGTATGTTCTGGTTCTAGTAAGGCTAGTAAAACTGGAGCTTTTTTGTACACTTACTGGAACATTCAGACAGCAAAGCATTATAATAATCCAAACTAAAGGTAACAAAAGCATGGACTAATATTTCTTGCTGTGACATTATATTTCTTATTTTAGCAATATTTCTAAGATGAAAGAAGGCTATTTTCGTAATATTATCTACATGAGCTTCTAATGAAAGACTGGAGTCAACAATCGCACCAAGATCTTTTACAGCTGCATGATGTAATTGAAAGGCCATCCAAAGTTGCTATGTAATCAGAAAGCTCATTTCTGGCTGCCTGTGGTCTTAGTACAAATACTTCTGTCTTATCAGAATCCAGTAGAAGAAAGTTATTCATCATTCAGTGTCTAATGTACACAGGAATGTACACATTCCTCAACTTTATTAAAGTGGTGTCTCTCATCTAGCTTTGTTGAGACATACAGCTGTGTGTCATCAGCATAACAGTGGAAGCTGATACCATGGTTACGAATGAATTTACCCAGAGGAAGCATATATAAAGAAAAGACCAATGGGCCTAAAACAGAACCTTGTGGTACACCAAACCTGACCTTAGCATACTTGGAGAACTCACCATTAACATCTACAAACTGATAATGGTCAATCCAATAGGACCTGAACCAGGAGAGGGCCATTCCCTTAACTCCAACAACATTTTCAACTCCAACAACATCTGTGAAGGAGAATAGTATGATCGATGGTGTCAAAAGCTGCACTAAGGTCAATGTCTCTGTCCTATGATGAGGAGTAAATCTTGACTGATAGATTTCATGAATGTTATTCCTGTGTAGGTGTTAGCATAACTGCTGTGCTACAACTTTTCTAAGATGTTGGAGATAAACGGGAGGTTTGATATCAGCCTGTAGTTAGACAGCTGACCGGGGTCAAGGTCAGATTTTTTAATCAGGGGTTTGATAACTGCTTGTTTAAAGTATTTAGGTACATAGCCAATGCTAAGTGAAGAATTAATTATTTTAAGAAGTTGTTCTATTGTTTCTGGTACTATCTGTTTCACATGTAGGTAAAGAATCTAGTATACAGGTTGACGACTTTGAAGAGGCTATTAGTGAAATTAGTTCAGGCTCTTGAAGGGCAATAAAACTTTCATATCGCTGATCTGATATTGTTATATTGTCTACATGGTTTGTTATCAGATTGTCTGGCTTTTAGATTGTATGAATTGTCTGCCTAATATTTTCAATTTGTCATTAGAGAAATTCATGAAGTTGTCACTACTACATAACGATGGAGTGCATGCTTCTGTGGTGGTCTTGTTACTAGTTAATTTTTGCTACAGTATTAAATAAGAATTTAGAGGCTAAAGTTTAGATTGGTGCCATTTAGACCAGTTTTATTGGTGCCATTTACGTTCTAGTCTGTGAACAGTCTGTTTTAAGGCATGTGTGGGATCGTCATACAAGGTGCTAGTTTTTTCTCAAGGTGCTATTATTTTTCTTTTAAGAGGAGCTTCAATATTCAGTGTATAGCAAAACATTGACCCTAAATGTTAAGTCACTAGGTCAAGTTCTGTGGTGTTAGACAGCAATCTAATCAGTCATGATAATTCTGGGAGTTTATCAATAAAACTATGTGCAGAAGCTGACGTGAGTGTTCGTTTAAAGTGGTATAGTGGCAAATTTTAAATGAGATAAGATAATGATCTGAGACAGGTTCAGACTGTGGAAGTGTGATTACATTTTCTATATTCAATCAGAATGTTGATTTTAGATCATGTGTGTGACTACCATTGTGAGTGGGTCCTATTTCATTCTGATTTACTCCTACTGAGTCTAGAATGGGCATAAAAGCTGTTCTCAGAGGATCTTGTGGATTATCAAAATTAATATTAAAGTCTCCAACAATTAATGCTTTAAGAGACGACCAGGTCTGAGATGAAATCTGCAAATTCACAAAGACATTCAGAATATGGCCCTTGGGGTCTGTAAATAATAATTGGAGGAATTGACTGGGCAGACTAAGTTTTTGTGGCTAAGCATGTTATGTTAGTGAAGAGAACTTCAAAAGCATTGAATTTATGTCTACGTTTTGTGTGATGCTTAGATTATCATTATAAATAACTGCGATGCCTCCTCCTCTACCAATTAGATGAGGCTGATGTATCTAACTGGACCCTGGAGGACTAGTTGCATTTAATGCTACATATTAATCTGGTTTAATCCACATTTCTGTTAGACACAGTACATTTAACTACTGATCAATAATAGTTTAGTTAACAATGAGTGCTTTAGATGTGAGAGACCTAATATTTAACAGTCCTACTTTCAGAACAAAGGTGCTGGCTTTTTATTCAGTATTATTTAATTTTATGGTAATTCGATTACTCAAACAATCTTTCTGAGTATTTCTACATTTCTATTTTCCACGGGGAACAGGCACAGTCTCAATGTGGTAGAACTTGAGTGATGACTCCGTGCAGCTAGTAGACAGTCGGTTTAACCTGTTTGTCTGCTCTGCTTTGTCTGTATATATATATATATATATATATATATACAGTACTGTGCAAACATTTTAGGCAGTTGTGGAAAATGTTGAGTAAACTAAGAATGCTTCCAAAAATTGAAGTGTTAAAGCAACTTGGCTGGTAGGCCCTTCTGTGGATGTAGGCTTCCTCAAATCTGTCTCTCTTTTCATGTAATCCCTTTTCATGTAATCTCAGTCAGACTGGATGATGTTGAGATCAGGGCTCTGTGTGGGCCATACCATCACTTCAAGGACTTCTTGTTCTTCGCTAAAGTCAAGAAGAATGTCTGCAATGTCTCTCAATGACTCTCATGGCAATATCGGGCTTTCAGTGATTTCCTTGAAGTGTTCTTTTGTACATCTTTCATCTTTAATAAAAATAATAATAATTTGGTGCACTTTTGTAATATTAATTACAAATATTGTAATTAATTCATTCTGTGGTGGTGAAAGTTTCAAAATGTATTTTAACTTGCCATGGTTTCTTAACTTCCTGTTAGTGATCATGATTAACTACAGCTGGCAGCTTCTCTGGCCCCACAGAGCACTCACTGTATTGACCAGCACACAGTACTATGGGAAAGTCTAAGGACCTGAGGCTTCCTGATATTTATGATGAACACGGTGTCTAGCATCATTCACGTACAGGCAGAAACGAGATTCATCTGATGCATTTCCAGTAAATGGGCAACTTTGTGAGCAGAAGGGAGAAAAGGCAACTTGCGTTCCACTCTGCTCCAGATGTTCATAGTATACAGTTCCATGCAGAGTGTTCTTTGAGAAATTGTTTGTGAATAGCCTACATTGACTTCTAGAAGCAATTCTTGCTTGGAAACAGTTTTTATTCACAAGCCGTGAAACATGCCAGCATTCCCCATCCATAAGTTTTGTCTTTCGGCAGCAGTTCTGATAAGAATTTCCAGTAGGCTGGGGTTTTTTTTGCCACTGCTGGAAGACTTGTATGACTGTATGATCTAAAATCACACCTCTTCCTCATTTCTTTCTCCTCCTTGCTCTGACTGCTCTGTCTCAACCACCTGATTTATAAGAAAATCATGATTCAGTTGCCTTTTATAAAGTGAGGAGAACCACCTGACCGATATTTTGTATGTTTTAACCCTTGTGTTTTCTTAAGGGTAAAAAATAACCCATAATTATGTTGTGGGTATTAGAGAAAACCCCCTAAATCAGCGGTCCCCAACCACCGGGTCGCGACCCGGTACCGGGCCGCGGGCCATTAGCTACCGGGCCGCACAGAACGTTTT
>JAOVVG010000050.1:9232697-9246069 GCA_028566375.1 Leptodoras nelsoni | reverse complement strand
CTGGTCCAATTTAGCCATGAAACCTCCCACACTAAAATGACAGGTGTTTCAGTTTTATTGTCTAACCCCTGTATGTCAGACCTGATCTGATACCATTATGTCGTTACTTTGAAGCTTGAGATTAGGAATCAGTAATCAATCAGTGTCCATCTGTAACAATGTGATGTCAGAACGAAGAGGAAGGTTCACGTTAACTTCTGCACGAGCAGAAATTGTGAGAATTAAAATGAGCTTGTCTGTGCAGCACAGATATCATTGATGCCTCACAGATTCAGGGTGCTGAGCTCTGGCTGCTGTCTGGGTGGGTGGGTGGATGGGTTTTGCATGTTCTCCTGATATGGCCATGTGGGTCACCTGTGGGTTCGCCAGGTTTTTCTCACTGGTGAAAAACATGCATGTAGGCAACCTGGCCAGACTAACTTGTCCCTAAGTGTGTCAAGTATGTGTGTGTTTGATACTGCACATGGTGTGGTCTGAACAAACACTCCTCTCATACAGTCTAACCAGTTTAACCAGCAGGTAAAGTGAGAGGGAGAGAAAGAACTGCAGATCTGACTCAAGATCTAAAGGTTTCACTGGTGAAAAGTTTCACAACATTAATAAGCGGTCATGTCATGTAAGCAGTGTGCACTCACAGGCGATGTATGCGATGAGACCGAGGGCGACGAGGAGTTTCATAATTCTTCGGTTAATGGCAGTAAGGAGCCACGGCACCCGCATCATCTACACGCAGCACTGAGGCCGGAAGTGGAGCTCCCTCACTGCCGCTGCATTACTCCGTCCTGAGTGACCAACGCTCCAGCACGGCTCTTACTTTCCCTCGATCATTCACCCAATTCTACTATTCTCTCCCTTTCTTTAAAAAAGCAAGCTGAACTCGCTTTATAAGGCTGCCGACTACAGGAGTCCAGCAGCATGTACACGTACGGACAGACGGGTCAGGCTTTCTGCGCTGCTAGCTAGCTGTAAATCAACAGGCTAAAACACTGTATGATAAAAGCCTAACCCCGCAAATAAGGTTTAAGCACTCACGGTATTTTGTGCTTTCGTCCCATTTACCGATACAACAAAAACCGGTGCATTCTTCTTGGTACACACAAGAGCGTCCTAATAGCTTGCTAGGCAGTTTGGCTCGACGGCTAGCTAGCTCACTACGCGTGACTTCAACGTAGACATTTCACATGCTGCTCCGAGCTGTTTCTTTCACTGTTTTCAGATAGACCTTGATTCCAAGAACCGATCCACTGCCCTGACCTAGTTCTTCCACATCACCAGCTATTAATAACCTAAACAAGAGCGCAACCACACGCCGCTTCTGCCCATATGCTTTCTGAAGGACCGTACACAACACGAGCGATGACTTCGGCTATCGATTCATTGTCCTGCCGCGGTAGTAACAACGTTTATCAAATCCGACCGAAAGAATGTTCACAAATCATGTATTCTTTATAGGAGATTCATTAGAAAGCTTGTGCACAACGTGATTTCTGTCGGTTTAAAACGAAAGCGAAAAAAATACGAAATACTTCTTTACACAAGCACAAGTTCTTTACCGGTAGGGGAAAGCAATCGAGCACAGATTTGTTGGCCATGAGAACAGAGCTCCATTGATGGGGTGTAGACAGCACAGCAGTATTCTCATCACACATGGGCTACTTCATACAGTAATTTTCCATTTCACATACTTTTCCGTGTTGCAGTAGTTAAGCTAGCAGTGGAATGAAATCTTTCCTAAATACGGGCACACGCCGTTCAAGTCTTACATTAGATGGTGATTATAAAAAAGTATTGTAAAAATCACACAACACATTAGAATGCAGGTCTGCAAGCATTTAGTTACAGCACTGCAAAACAGTGTCAAAGATCGACTGCTGAAGTTATTTTATTAGCTAACTAAACAACTAGCATCTCATTTAGGCTTAATTGCTGCCTTTACAGGTGTTTGCTTTACTGATCCTATATTTCCACCTTCATATTATCAAGTTTATTTAACTCTAAATACTGCTCAAAGTCCAGGGTGATCCATTGTGACTGAGATCATTAACCTCTTTCTCTCAGTCACAATGGATCACCCTCAGTGATGGAGCATGTACCTCTGGAGTGACTATCAGAGGACCATAAGGCTGAACACTGCAATGTACTACTTGAGGTGGGAAAGGTGCTCCTCTCCCGCCTTATGAACCTGCCTGTCCCATTATGCTTTTTTCTCGGAGCTACCGGGAATGTACTATACACACAGTTTTAGTACTTATACACTTATACTACTCACAGATTGTAGTTTACTAGGACCTAGTTTTCAACAATAAAAAACATCAACAATTCAAAATCAGCTCACCGTGTAATTTTCTCAGAAGTTATCCCCTCTAAGTTCTTCTCGTGGATCCCAGCACGTCGTGGCGGGAGTCCTCCTTCTCCCCCAGGACGGTGTGGGATCTTGCCGACTACGCCAATTTGTGGTGGATAAAATCTGTTTGCTTAAAAAAATTGACTGAGTCAGAGCTGAAGATGAAAAGTATGAAGTTCTTTATTGAATTTTTTATTTTTTTGCAAAGGATCACCCAGCAGCATTAACATGGCTGTGGAAGATGAATGGACAGTTACACACACCATTTTTTTAAGGAAAATAACTCCCTACTAATGTGTTTTTCTGCGCACACAGCAGCATAAAGCTCAAGGAGATACTGCTTACAGAGTCTGTTTTGTCTGACTCTGTTCTCAAAACAGACAGACAGGGAAACATCTGCCATCAGTTTTCAAGTCTGGGGGTTAGTTCCTGGACTAATCTGACCTTGTACAAATCTATTCTCAGGAACTGCAGGCCTTAGTGGTCCTTAGTGACACTATAATGAAGATTTTTAAGAAAGACATAAAAAGGAAAAAAAAAAATTCCCTTACAGAAATCTCCAGAAATCTTCACACTGATGTAGATAATGGTACACAATGTAATAGTTGATGTAAAGTATCATCTCATTTCATTTTAGTTATCTCATAATAGGCATAACTATAAAATGATAACAAGCTACGCATCAATTCATCCTTACAAGCATGGAAAGGAGTGGGTGTACAATTTTTCTATTTCATTTCTGCCACCTTTCGCTACTCTTAACAATCTGAGGCCATCTCAAGCAGGATTCTGAATAATTATAAGAGGTGTTACACAATCTGGTTAAAGTAATTGTATATTACAGGTTGTTACAGGTGTTCTTACAATCTGTGAAATTACAATCATAGGTTTTTCACAAGTAAGTGTGGATAAAACACACACACACACACATATACTGTATATATATATATATATATATATATAGAGAGAGAGAGAGAGAGAGAGAGAGAGAGGTAATGAGAATGGAATTACTGCATTCTGTAGGGCTTAGGCATGGGGAGTTCCAGGTCAGTTAGAGTGGGATCTCAGATAAGTAGTAGAATTCGTTTCAATTGTATTATAGCCTTCGCAGTGCCCAGTTGTTTGTTTTGGTGAAACCCTGCTGAAGTGCCTCGTCACTGGAACAATGCAAGTGAGTTTGGAGCAACGGTATGCAATCAATTCTGTGTGACAATCGGTAAAAGTGTATCAGAAACTCTTGTGTGTTCAAGAAATGGACAAGCTTCTCTATCATCAGCACAAGTCTACTGATGGAACAAAGCTTTCAAAGGGGGTCGTGAAAATGTTGAAGCTGAACCACGGCCTCTCATCCACATCAAAAACAGATAAAAATATGGCTGCAGTGATGTCTGTGCTGAATCGACACCGACAACTGAATGTCAGCATGATTGCATATGAGTTAGCACTCACTTAAAAACATTGTTCATGAAATTGTCTCACAGGAGTTGTGGATATCCATGTGGATAGTTTGTGCAAAATTTGTTCCCAAGAGCTTGTCAGCTGATCAGAAGTGAAAGAATTTTTACCTAAAGAGAAAACATTCCAGTCCTTCCACATCCACCGTGTAGTCCTGATTGGTGTGTGATTTCTTATTGTTTCACAAGATTAAAACACATTTGAAAGGCCACTACTTCAGCACAGTCAAGAACATCCACAGAGCCATGACTGTGATTCTGAACACCCTCACAGCTGACGATTTCAAGCACTGCTACCAACCAATGGCAGAGGAGTTGGGAGCGTTGTGTGCTTTCACAAGATTCATATTTAAAGGTGATAATATTGAATTGCATATCTCTGTCAACAACAACAACAAAAAAAATCTCATTACTTTATGGACAGATGTCATATATACATATAAGTTTACATACACTTATCATGGACATTAATTTCATGAATGATTTCTTCTAACTGTTCTTTTTTCTTGGGCAGAATGAGTGTATAACATGCATCTTTAATAGAAAAAACAACAAGATTGTTTTTGTGGTGTTCTGAAATCAACACACAGTGAAAATTATACACACAGCACACCTAAAATCTGGTTAAATATCCATTAGGAAGTTGCACCTTGACCATTTGCTTTTGGTAGCCATCAACAAGCTTAATGTTAGCCTACCTTGTCCATTCAACAGCCAGCTTTAATGAGCGATTTGGGTCATTGTCTTGTAGGAACACCCAGCTGTGTCCAAGTTTCAACTGTCTATCTGATGGTTTGAGGTTATGGTGAAGAATTCTGAGGTAGTCTATCCACTTTCTGCAAGGAACCAGTTCCACTGTCAGCAAAAGCATGATGCTACCACCACCATGCTTAACCATGCCCGAAAAGTGTACTTAGGTATGCATGACTCACCTTTATATTTACCTCAGATCCTGTCCTCTCATTCCAAACATTCCAAGTTTGGCATCCAAAAACAACATTCTAGAATTTATTCATGTTCACATGGATCCACAGAAATGAGTGAAAGTGCTGTAATATATATTCCAGGCCAGTAGGTGGTGGCATAACTCAAATATACAGACACCACAGAAGAACACTATGCACCTGTGTGTTAAGCAGTCACCTGCCCTGCAAACCACAGACTTTATATTTAAGCAACAGACCAGGAGAGGGTGTATGCTATGGTGAATAACAGCACAGCTGTGATTTGGTTGCAGATGATCATCAGAGCCATGATGTTCACCATAACACATGACCTCGAGTTCAACAGCATATATTGAACTATATGTTCATTAGCAAAAAAATGTGTATAGTCTTTCATCATTACACAGATGTTAAGCAACATGAAACAGTTTGAAGAACACTGACCAGAAGAGGGCACTGTGGCAGTCGTGGCCTACAGTTATGTCCAAAAGTTTTGAGACTGAAACGAAGTTTGCTGCTTCAGTTTATATGGTGGCAATTTGTATGAACTCTAGCTTGTTATGAAGAGGGATCAGATAAATTGCAAATAATTGCAGTCATTCCTTGCCTTGAAAATGAACTTAATCACAAAAACCCCATTTCCACTGCATTTCATACTTCTTGCTAAAAACTAATACCTATGCACTATCTATATTATTATCAATAATAATAATAATATAAAACAAAACCACTATGGCAGGTGTGTAATGTAAAGTAGTGTTGTCCACTGTGGTGAAAAGTGGTGTCCAATGATTAAAGTCAATGTTCCTGCATGGGTACAAAGGAAAAACCCAGATATTCACAAAACTTGTAATGACTAAGAAATTGTTTCTTCATGCAAAATAGATTAAAATTCAATGAAGCTTTTTTTTGTGGTTTAGGTGGGTCATTTTTGATGCTTAGGACAAGGTACAGAATGTTAAGACTACCCATTCAACTTGGTGTTCTATACTATAAGTTTAATAAAACATATTTAGGAGAAACATCAACATGCATTAATAAGGAGGGTGTGATCAGCTTGGCAAAACAGCTCAGGGGGTACATAAGACCAAAAAGGTTGGGAACCACTCCATTAGTCAGCACTCTCCACCCAGTACAAGTTATGCTTTTTTCCCCCTTTAATCTGCATTGTATGGCCAAAAGTATGTGAACACTTGACAATAACACCCAGGTCATACCCGTATGACACACCCATATAGCCCTCCTCCCTGCTGTTATGCTGTAACGGCATCCACTCTTATGGAAGGCTTTACACTGGAGCATGACTCCATCTGTTCATTACGCCACAAGTGCATTAGTGAAATCAGGCACTGTTGTCAGATGAGGTCTGGGGCACACTCAGCCTTGTAGTTCATCCCAAAGGTGTTCAGAAGGGTCATGGCTCTGTCCTTGGTGTTAATGGTGTATGCTCA
Source organism: Leptodoras nelsoni (assembly GCA_028566375.1). Lineage (NCBI taxonomy): Eukaryota > Metazoa > Chordata > Actinopteri > Siluriformes > Doradidae > Leptodoras > Leptodoras nelsoni. The sequence continues at coordinate 9,239,876 of JAOVVG010000050.1, read as the reverse complement.
GGGGCATTGTCATGCTGGAACATGTTTGGGCCCCTTAGTTTCCATGAAGGGAAATATAAAAGTGAGAGCACACAAAAAGACAAACTGCTTCCTTGAATAACACCGGTTATAGCACTTTTCATAGTTCTTGTATTAAAATGAGTTATAACAGCACAACATCAAGTATACACTTCTACTAGTACTACTACTAATGATAATTACTGCTGATTGTTTAGATAATCTGTATTAGATTAGTTAAAGTACTATTTCTTACTTCACCTGTTTCTTCTGTATGAGCTTGTATCATTGCACATTTTTGTAGGCGTGAAGCCTGAATGACCTCTTTCACTCTCTTCTCCTCTCCCTTCTCATTCTTAGGCGTCTCTAACATCCAATGGGATACCATGTTTTTTTCTTTAAAGAAAGTTCAACAAAAAAGCAGACAGACCTGGAAGCGCCTAAAGTTAAGACCTTAATTAACCTCAGTTGGAAAGTGATCGCAAAATAAACACATTATATAAGGCTATGATGCAACCCCAGTGTTGATATTGTTTCTGGGTCACTGTGTCAATAAAATACTACACACAATTGCTTATGCATGTTTATTTTCATATTAGAAAATCATAAACACACAAATTCAATTCAAATAATCAAATCTGCATTAACAGCTGAACAAAGAAATGGCATCAAAAGCATCCAATGGCTTTTGAAGGTCAACTGGCTCACCTATGTACACTCCTTAGACCAGGCTTCAAATGTATAACATCAGATCATATTTTAAAAGGCTGTGTGGTGGTAAGATGAAGAGAGAGAAAGAGAGTCCATTAATAGCTAAACAGTGAGAACTTGTTTTGTTTCGGCAAGCTCAGCCTTCACGCTGGATTTGAAGTGAAAACAACGAGCAAGTCAACTTTATTTTAAGGGTGTTGTAACCGACAGACAGCTGTCGAATGAAATGCAGTGTTCGCATCTGGCGCTGTTGTTGAAAAGCAGCCCAGGTGTGTACACTGAGCATGCAGGTCCACTTTCTAAAGACTGAATACCAAACACAGATTGAAAGTGTTTGCATTGTGGATGTAAGGATATCAGCGTCCCTTTAAGTATATCCAGCCAGTCATTCATTTCAAACAATTTATAACAAAGTCAAAATGTGATTTTTTTTTTTTTTTACTAAAACTTATGCACCCCTGAAATTAAGGATGTGTATTAAAATGCAAAGTTCACTCAGGAGTAATTGATGCCGACACTGAGTATTTCTGCCTCCATGTTTTCACTGCAAATTCAGTGTCCTGGTTAAAAAGGCAACAAAACATTTTGTTGCTGTCAAATAATTTATGGACACGATAGACCAACAGATACAGAGAGTGAGCTAGCAAGAAAGAAATCTAGTACAGATTCACAGCACCACAGTTCCAGTCCATAGTACAAATTCACAGCACCAAAGTTACAGCCCCAAACACACCGAGGCCCTTATACAACTTGATCAGGAATACACTGAACACTTATTTGGCACAGTATTGCCAATACCCAAAACAGTGCAGTGATCATCTCAGCAAATTGCCCAATATGACATACTTTATTTCAGTTACCTTAAACAGCTTTAAACAGATTTAAAGTAAGAAATTAGACTTACCCTTGCTTTTTCACCTTAATTATTGTACCACTAACAAATAAATAAAATGTACCACAATGAGCTTGCAAACCCTGCTACTTAGCATGCAGCGTCCCACTTTGACATGTAAAATTACACAGCTAGGAATTTATCGTGAAAAAGTAGTCAGTAACATCAAAAAAAGTTTACACAAAAGAGAAATGTAAATGTAAGAAATTTGTTTTTTCAGCAGATTTTGTGTGTGTGTGTGTAATGGACTATAAATATTTAGGGAAGCACAGATTACAGTGGCAAATTTTAGAACAAATTTCCCAAAAGTTAACTCGTATTGTGTTGCTCTAAATGCACAGACAATACAGGGAGCAGGGTGTGACACTTTAGTGACTGATGGTCCTCTTCCTGTGATCGAAGGCTTATATGTAAGACATTCAGTAAGTGTTCAGTAGTGTGCTCCTGTATACATTCCCTGCAGTAACTCTGGAGAAAAAAAGCCTTCTATGGGATCTTCTGCAGTTTCCTTTAATCTCATTATAATTACATATACCTCTCTACCAGGGAAGCACGGGATGGTGTGTGACAGAGATACGGTATATAGGATTCGTCTTTAGAGCTGGGAAAGAGCAAAAACACATAGTTCAGGCTAACTATCTTATCTCACACAAAAAACCTTAGTGACAACATGAGCCTTATTGCAGAACAAAGGATTTGTTGCACTAGTGCAGATTAAATCATCCTGACAAAAACCATATCCCTTTATCAATCAATCAATATCCATTTACATTATCCCAACATGGGCTGTGTAAGTGGTTTGAACATTACACTACCAAAAGAGGTTTCTAAATGAAATATTTAACATGGATAGAGATACCACAGACTTGAGAGCAAACAAGGCTTCCCAGTTTTGCCATCCCAATTTACAGAGATACAGTACTTCAGTTCTCCCGCTTAGGTCCACAACCCTCCCTTTACAGATTAATGGCATGTAAGGGAAAAAAAAAAAGTGTGTACACCTCAAAGATATCACCTTGTACTTCTACAGGTATAAAAAGTTCTATTTACACAGATAAAACACAATGTGAAGGTAAAAATCAGTTCAAATAAAATTATTCAAAATCCAATGCAAGGAGATTTGTTTTCATTCGCTTTTGACTACTCCGTAGAGTGTATGAAGACCTGTTACCTCCTGGACAAGATACAGAAACAAAGAACAACCAGACTGCGCTGGTTTATACAATACACAAGTCATACTACCACCACTCATCAGTTATATTGCCAATGGTTTTGGTTGAGTAGGGAATGGATCAAACCCCTTATCAACACACTAACAGCTTCAGATGGTGTAGAACCATGACGGTCCCTGTACAGGTTTGTTTTCTTTTCTCAGATGCATGATTCGTGTAATATGGAATGCATTCAGCAATTTCACCTGTACTCCGACCGTACAACAATCGTTTCACGGCAAATGAATGTTTACAAGAGAAAAGTCATGTCATTTACAATAATAGACTATATATGGCACAGACCACGCAGTACTCTCAGACATGCACCACATTTTTCATCTGTGAACAGCTGAGAAAACTGGAATACAGCAGAAAGCAAAATCCACTCCAAAACTACTGAAAGTCAGGTATCATCACTGCTAAAACAGTGTATTTAAATACAGCAATTAAAAATGATGCCTTTTTTTCATAAGAGCATTAATTCATATTTTACATGTAATTTGTGTGTGTGTGTGTGTGTGTGTGTGTGTGTGTGTGTGTGTGTGTGTGTGTGTGTGTCTACAGTGGTCCATCACAGGCACACAAATACCATCAGTCTTGTCACATGATGGCTAGCTACAGCAAAATCACCAGATACCTAAAAAAAACAGCTTTCAATGACAAACCTATTGCTATGCAATACCTCTACACCACACAAGGCTCAGAGAACGCAACTAAAGACTGCCCAGAAGAGCAGAGCCTGTCTCTGTGGACTGCCTGCAGGTGAACCTCAAACCTGCTTTCCACTTATTGCAACCTTCCTCCAGGGGGTCCGAGTTCAGGGGTCACAGTGGATGGTCCTAAAGCCAGGGAGTGTGACCTTGCCTCTCCTCCGGAGGTTGCTCTCAGACCCGGAGTTAATGCGCTGGATGAGTATCTTCTCATAGAGCAGAGGGTGATAGGCTCCCAACGTACACGCAGCGTCGTAGTAGCGCTCATGGTAATGGCACAAGTCAGTCTGTCTTAGAGATGGAATGTACTCGTAGACATCAACCTCTTCACATAACCACATCATCAGCAAGATGCCTGTAATACAGAGCAGAAAATGAAGTCTGCACAAACACACACACACACACACCCACCAACCCACCCACCCACCCAGGGGCTCCAAGCATACTGACAGATTCAGAAACTAAACCATAAAATGTCCTTGCACAATTTAATTGATCTCAAACACTGTTTCCTTTCTTTCTTCTCCCCTTGTTTCCTGTTCTCATTTACACTTTCATGTCTCCGTCTCTCTCTCCCTCCCTATCTAGTTTGAAACACATTTCCTGTTGCTGTTATGTTATAAGGAAGGTCAGCAGTGACAGACAGCCACTTATTAATGGCCACCACGAACACGATGATTCAACTCAAAGTGTCATGCACAGCAAAGCACAGTCCTGTGCAGCACCTGCTTCCTCTCTCCTACAGGAACACAGATGGAGCATGATTGCTATGGAGCAGCACAACATAGCAGCACAACATAACTTGGCATCGTTGTTCCTTTCCACAGTCTCTGTGTCTGTCACTAGTTTTCCAAGTTGCCAGGGTCTTTTTTTGTCATATTCTTTTATTCTTTGCTTTACATAATGTTTCTCATTTTACTAGACATGTACTATGTTTGAAATGTCCACTTGTCCACTCAGTGACGCACTCACTATATACTGTATACTATATAGTGTTTGCAACATAGAACACTCGCTTGGGGATAAGGGCAGACAGCTGTTGATGCATTTCGGACATTAGCTGGATATTTGTAATTGTTCTGTGCTTTCTGTCCAGTGAGTGCTGGGATAGGATCCAGGATCCCCATGACCCAGTACAAGAGAAGTGGCTTAGGTAATGAATGAATGAATGAATGAAAAATGTTTCGCAATGTGTGATGCTCCAAACTGACTGTTTTGTTGTGTGTTGTGACAATTTTGAAGGGCACTATATAGTATCATAAATTTGCAGCTGAGATTTCAAACAGAGCTACAAAATGGCTGATTTGTTATACACTGAAGTACCAGAAAAACGGGTATACCAGTTACCTTATAGGGAACATTGCACAGTCCTCATCACTGAATTGCGATGCTGCTTGCATCCGGGTGGTGTTGCAAGCCTATCGTGTAAAGTGATTCTTGCCAGCCGACGCTGGTCACGTTCACCCAGAGACGCTGTTGTCATAAATTCAAGATTTTGCCAGAATTCTTCTAGTCACAGTACACACTTCAAATGCTCATATGTGAAAATACAAACTTTGCTTCTACCTGCGAAATGCAACGGCCCTTCTCCCAAGCGCCCACTATTAAACCAGGTTGAAAATAGCAAAATTGTGCTTTCCCACTATGGAAACAGCTCTAGAAGCTTTCACAGATCTCTACTGCTTTATATACGCACTAGCGGACACAACCAATGACGTGCAAAGGTGGTGTTGCTATGTATTTTTCATAGGCTCCAGTACCAGTTTTTCTTCAGTGTACATAGTGAGTGGAGTGAACATTTTGAACGTAGGTATAGTCTCTTTCTGAGAGTCTTTTGAGAGTAACTTCTGTTGCCTAGTAACTAGTGACACTATGGTGCTCTACTATTAAGACCCATTCACATAACGGTGATAACAGACAGAAACTAATTTTGCATTATTGCAAGGAATTGTGTATGAGATTGTCCTACACCATTACAAAAGCAGACTGACTGACTCCTTATCTAATTTGGATTTTAATTTTTTCTGTATTTTTTTTTTTTTTTTTTTTTTTTTAGTATTTCACATGAATGAGGTATATTCTGACCCTGAGCACATGAGTCACAACTAAAATGATTCAGATTTAGACAGAAAAAGCCTTTTACGCAGTGTAAAAAAACATCCTTCTCTTTACATACATTCAAATTATTTATAATCTCTTTTTAATTTTAATATATTTTAATACATTTAATATATTACAATATACAGTAATGTTTCCACAACTATTAACCAAGGCAATTTAGCAGTCATGTTCAATCATAATTATTTTCCACCACATAAGGCTGAGTTGCACATAACATTTTTAGACTGGTTCTCAAAGGAGCACCTGAAGATGTCAAAACTAGACAGCTGAAGCTTTTCCTAATCTCTTTGGGGGAGCCTAATGAAAGCCCATGAAAGCCCCGAGATTCCTGTTCATCTGCCTCAATGTTCAACGTTTTGCGCATTGCTGAGATGCTTTTCTGCTCACCACGGTTGTCAAGAGTGCTTATCTAAGTTACTCTATCCTTCCTGACAGCTCAAACCGATTTAGCCATTTTCCTGTGACCTCTCTTATCAACAAACTTTTTCCATCAACAGAACTGTTGTTCTGTCATAGTGACCATTCCCATGGCTGTGTAAATTCTAGAGCCGTCTGTGAAAATAGCAGGAGGTCAGCAGTTTCTGAAAAACTCAAACCAACCCATCTGCTTGGTTAGAATGAAAGCCTGAAGCTATAGCAATCTTTTGTGGATGACATTAAAGACCCCTGCTGTAGCATATACTCAGCTAAGTCAGTAGTTGTCTACAGATGATGACTGAAACCTAGCTCTTCAGCACCAGTTTAAACAATTCAATCCCTGTGTGTGAGGCATAGTTTGGTTTGATAGCATTCTTAGACAAATATGTAGCATGAAGAAATGTTTTGAGACTAAAGCAAAGTCGGCCATATGCTAAATGGTATAGATGTTAAAGTAAATGTCTTACCAATGAACCCTGATGAAGGTGGATTGGGTTGAATGTTCTCCAGTGTGTTGGCCTGGATTGTGTCCCATAGTTGCCAGACAAACTTGGGGTGCAGAATGTAGAAAGGCTGAGCAGGAAACTGCTTCCTGTACTTCATGTATGGAGTGAACAGGTTGTAGTCTGGGTTCCTATACCACTGATTAAATACAGAAATATACAGAATTGTCTTTTATTCCAGTTAGATCTTTATTCTTTTTTATTATGTCACCAATATCCATCAAACTCTTTTTGCAATGCGACAGACTTTAAAAAAAAATAAAAATGTACTGACAAACAAATTTTAATAAAGAGACAGTAGAGGTCAAAACAAAATTATAATGGCTTGCAAAAGTAATCAACCCCTGAAAGAAAGGAATGAAAAAGATCGAGGAGCATTCTAATTATGTTAATAGTAAGGAAGCAGAAGCTGTATCACACATCCTAAGCACTACAGTACAGGCCAAAAGTTTGGACACACCACCTCATTCAATGCGTTTTCTTTATTTTCATGACTATTCACATTGTAGATTCACACTGAAGGCATCAAAACTAGTTCATTCATAATATAATTCATATCATAAAATAATCATAATATGAATTTTAACAGTTGTCCAATAGGGCTGTCGGCTGTGTAG
>JAOVVG010000050.1:9213492-9227026 GCA_028566375.1 Leptodoras nelsoni | reverse complement strand
AGAGACAGTAGCTCATCTGTTGTTGCACAGTTTGTGTTAGTCATCCTCTAATCCGTCATCAGTGCTCACAGGATGCTACCCACAGGATACTGCTGACTGGATACATTTTGGTTGGTGGACTATTTTCAGTCCAGCAGTGACACTGAGGGGTTTAAAAACTTCAGCCGCACTGCAGTGGCTGATCCAATCCTACCAGCACAACACACACTAAACTAATGGACTACAGTCTCTATCTGTAAAGCTACATAGTGCACCTGTATAGTCAGTGGAACTGATAACATGGAAAATGATTGAAGATACAAGTAGGTGGTTTTAATGTTATGGCTGATGAGTGTATATGAATGGCTGTTTATAGCTGGTAATATTATATGTGATAACAGAAATAATTTTGCTCACAGCTAAAATATTAATGAATGGCATGATATGTTGCTTAAAAAAATTGTAGTTGCTGGCAAATTGCTGTTGTATAAGAAGAAAATAAAAGGCACTTTGGGACATGCTGTTACAGGAAAATTATCCAGCTTAGGCAACAAAACACCCCACTGTGTTTTCTTACTTACATTTTATTTTGTGAAATAATAATAATAAAAAATAAAAATAAAAAGGCACACACTGGCAAATGTTCCTAAGAGAGACAAGTGTGAACATGATTTTACCTGGGAGTTGATGATGCGAATGGTAGTCTTATTCCCAACGTCTCTTTCATACCCTTTGGTAGGGGCTGAATTAAACCTCAGAACAGCATCATGGGAATCTAAAAGAGCAGAATCAATAACATGACACCTTATTTTACATGAAGCAAGGGTTATATACTCATATCTTTGAGCATGTGTTGTTTTTTTTGTAACTTTCTCATTAAATGTACTTAGCTTTCTATGCAGTCATGATGTTCTAGCAGAAAATGTGGAGGTGGATACATAACATTAAAAGAATGTTATTATGATGGCTGTTGAGTAGAACTACATCACTTACAGTTTATCCTCTGAACATAATAGTGTATATGTTGAAATTTTAATTTCCCCATCCGACTTAAAAAATTTCTTCTTAAGGTGGCAATGAGTCATCAGCAGATCATGTATGTAAGCCCAGCTCACAAAATAGGAATGTGCTCAAACTTTATTTAAGAAATTAAATGCCAAGTACCAAATTCTGGTTGAGGACTGCATCTTCTAATCCCTGTGAAACTGTGTCTAGACTTTTATATAGTTGTAGTTAAATCTGACAGGATATAGGGTATCGAAGCATAATTATAATAAATGACCAAATTACAAGAAAGACCAACACACACGCACACACACAAGCATACACACACACGTGCACGCACACAGCCAATGAAATGCTAGTACTGTTCCACTGAATCTGAGCAGATAGTATAACTCTGTAAATTTCAGAATTCATGTACTTCTATCAGCAGTCAGATCATCAATAAACACCAGTGACCCAGTCCCACTGGCAGCCATACATGTTTCACAGATGGTGTCGCATGCTTTAGATCAGGAGCCCTTCCTTTCTTTCTACATGCTTCTCATTCTGGTACAATCTTCATCTTGGTTTAATCTGTCCAAAGAATCTTTCTCCAGAACTGAGCAGGCTTATCTAACAAGTCTTATCTAGACTTTCTGTCCTTGAGTGTTAGCAGTGGTCTGTATCTTGAGGTAAAACCTCTGTATTTAAACTCATGAAGGCGTCTCTTGATTGCAGACTTTGACAAGGATACTCCTGCCTCCTTGAGCATATTCTTGAATTGGTCAGACGTTGTTAAGTGTTTTTTCTTCCCCAAGGAAAGAATTCTGCCGTCATCCACTTTAGCTGTCATCTGTGGTCCTCCAGGCCTTTTGGTGCTGAAAAATGTAACTGTTGATTTGTCCAAACCTAAAGTTTGTGTTCTCTCCCTCACTCAGATAGGTCTGTTTTGTTCTTTCAGCCTATTGATGGCCTCTTTATTAAACCCCTCATATTAAAGCTGGAAGTCTACATTTCAGTCTCATTTGGTTTCTTTACTCCAAAACCATTGTGGTGGCATACAGAGGCAAAATTATTAAATACTTGTCCGACTACTTACAGACCCGACTGTATATGAATACCAGGAGCTGCACAACTACTGGAAAACATGCAACAGGGGACGACTGCAGATATACTGGTGTTATGAGAGAGATTTTGGGGTGCAGGTCAGACTTCATTTAAACCTTTCTTACTTGGAGATGGAGATATTTGGGTTTTTTTCCACAAAAGCAAAAAGGTCTATCTGATAATGTAGAAGCAGAGTTCATATAAGAGCAATGCTGATAAATTGGTCCAGACACTAATTTATTGGCCACTAGGAGGCAGAAGAAGACTGATGATTAAAAAAAGATTGAGGATCTCTCTGACAATTCACAAATGATGCTTAGAATTAATGTTTGAGGCAACCAATGCTAATACGGAGTACAATCTCTGCCAATAATGCTTAAGTGAACTAGACTGTTACTCAATCTTTCAGTCTGCACAAAAATATATTATATTCAGCATTCTCGTTGGAAGCTCTCTCTCGTCTATGCTGCTGGTTGTGCTGTTGCTGGCTTTCCTGACTGTTCTGAAGTGCTTTAAGCCACTGAGAAAGGAGGAAGGGAATTGTTAAGCATCGCATGAGCAAGTCTAATGGGCTTAAAAGAACCACAGGCCTATCAGCTCTTTATGAATATACAGCATAAATATTCACATCATTAATGTACTGTAAATAGACATACTTAGTGTTCAGAGAATGTTCTGCCAATCTTACTCATAGGAATAGACACAGAAATCCATGCAGCACAGCACAAATTAACTTGCTGCTCAAAAGTATAGGATGTGACTGACACACACACACACACATTGACATACATTTCTTTCTTTCAATGGCCAAGTTGTAATATTAATATGGAGTAACTCCTGAAACAGCGCACCAAACGTTTAAGAGAGGAACAAAAAGAGTTGGGCTGTCACCATGGAAACAATTTCACTTCCACTGCACATTCAAATGTCACTCAGCTACTGTGGGTGCCAAAGCTGGCACTATGCACCCAAAGTCCCTGGGATAATAAAGGGCATGAGGATCCCACAATTTGAAACGCTAATGTAAGAGGGTGAATGAGAGCAAAGCCAAATTCAGACCAGAAAACAGGTCAGTAAGAGAGGATCTACAGTTTCTCCCCCTCTCTGCTTTCACAGAAAGATAACTGAAAACACTTGCCTGAAACATAATTAATTTCCTCTTAACATACTTAAATTCCCCTAAACAGCATAGTTATCATTCAGCCTATACAGGTTTGGTGTATTTAATCTGCATCTTCAATTTTCTGTTAAGCTCATGTTGTTGAGGCTACAGTTATTTCGCCATCCCAGTTTCTGAATTCAACCTTATTGAAAACCTGTGGCGTGACTTAAAGAGGAGTGTCTTCAAGAGAGGACACTAGAAGATCTGGAGAGATTGTGTATTGAGGGGAGGTATCAGATTCCTTCCTCTGTATTCTCTCATCTCATCAAGCATTACAGGAGAAGACTCCGTGCTGTATGTAAGGAACTTTCCAAGAAAAACCAGTACTGTAGATATATGTGGTATGAATGTTGGTGCCGGATGGGTTGGTCTGAGTATTTCTATAACTGCTGATCTGGAAATTTCATACACAACAGTCTCTAGAGTGTACTCAGAATGGTGCAATAAAGAAAATAAAAGCCTCAGTCAGTAATCTACTAATAAGAAGCAAGCAAACAAACAATATTTGTCATTTGACATTTTGTCTACTCACCAATCTCCTTTCCCAAGCCGGAGTGGAGGATGGCACCAGCTGAGGTGACTACAGCACAGGAGCGGAATCCTGGGCCATAGAGGTGCTCAAGGGGCAAAGCAGGTACGATATTCTTCCAGCCCAGTGAAGAGAAGGGTAGCTCTTCTCCATCCAGAGTCTTCACTTTGGCCTTCCGCTTCATCTCACACAGAAGGCGTGTTTTACTCATGCGTGCCTGTCGCCGTCCCCTGTAGGACACTCCATGTTTATTGGTGCTCATGTAGTCTTTTACAGCCTTCTGCAAGCGTGGACTGAGCATGTCCAGTGAGGCACTGCCCTGCCATAAACGCTGCACCACTGACTTGGATTTGGAGGAGTAAAACTCCTCTGGATTGGAGTCAAACCAACTGTTGGTTTCTCTTTGATTTGCTCTGCTCCTGTCATCTTCATCAATCATTCCCACCACCTCTTCCTCATCCTCCTCTTCCACTAGTTGAGGGAAGGTTTGGTTGCTTTCCTGTCTTTCCTGGCTGTGCAGTGCAGTGCCTGAGCGCGAGCTCACAGACCAGGCTGCTAGGCTACGGGCATCTGGGTAAATGTAGGCCTCCTGCTCGCTGTTGGGTATCTGCTCTTTTTGACCTCTGGAGGTTGTGGACGCTGAGGTGGCAGGCAACCTCTGACGAGAGATTATCACAGCGCTGCGGGTGATGCCCTGCACAGAGGTGAGGCGGCGAGTATCGGCGTGTGAGAGTACCATCGCTTCATCCACGCGTGACTCCATGAAGTAGGAGAAAAGGGCAAGAAAGAGCAATGCCCAGGTGAGCATGAGCCCCAGTGCCAGGCGCCACTGCTTCATACTGGCCTTCATTTCCCAGAAGCCCTCTGTTCCCAAGAGGAGAGAGCTCAGCAGGAGGCCTAATAGAAAAGACAGGTGTGTTTGGTCAATTGACTGAATTAAAGCACATCTGAAACGATACATTCTTATAAAGCACTGTGTGACAGTGGGGGCACAGTTGAGCGGTTGCTGTGAGTGTAGAGGAGTGGTAGGAGCAGGCAGGTAACGTGAGATGGGTTTCACCTGTGCTTTGTAAGTTTAGTTTATTTGTGTGTCTTTTTGGGTTTCAGGGAGAGCAGGAGAGAGAGAGAGAGCAGACACAGAGCCACAGGTGTGTGCACGTGTGTGCTTGTGTGCAGTAAAGACGCTGGAAAGTGATATTTAAGTTGGAACAATAAAAGCCTGTTTGCGCTACTAAAGCCTTTTTCCCGGAGTCTTCCATTATAGATCAACGGCAGGGCTCTACATGCTGTTCATCACCGTTAATCACATTACAACAGCAAGAATGGTGATTTGTGCTCCATTTGTGGGTTTACAATTTTTTTTAATAGGTTTTGAAGGCTGCAGGGACAATATATAATTCCACCTTTAAATGAGTCACCGTCTCACATCGACTGTTCTGTTAATATTGCTAAAATCCCCACAGGGTGCAGCTTTAATCAGACTTTTTTTCCCCCCAAATTACCAAACATGTCCTAATTTATATGCACACTCCCCAAAATCATAGTACACTGCAAGATTTCAGTCACAGTGTTCTGTAAACATCAAGCTGTATGGCACTGGCTTTAGAGGTAACATTACACATTCCCTTACAGTATTTTTTGTTGGTTTTTTTTGCTATACACTGAAGGCACAGAGGTTTGAGCAGGTTTTGCATTCTTCTTTTGTGATGCTTTTCAAGATTGTCCTGCAGTTTCTTTCTGTAGGGTTCTTTCTGGTTGGGTTTTTCCTTCATAGTTTTCAGTGTTTCTTCAATCAACTGTTCTTGTTTTCCTTGTCTGACCTATCTGATATCGGGCTGTTAGATTCTAGTTTCTTTCATTTTCTGGACATTCCAAATTGTCATACTGGCTGCACGCAACGCTTGTGCAATGGCTCAGTTTGAGTTTTCCTCTTTGCACAGCCTCAAAATGGCTTGCTTTTCTCCCATAGACAGCTCTTTGGTCTTCATGTTGGTTTATCCTTTTTAACAGCAAATGCAGTCTTCATAGGGAAAACCCAGGGCTCAAACAAAGATTAGACATTCAGAGTCATTAAGTGTTTAAACAGTCAATCTAACAGGGCACACCTGGGCAACATAAAACACCTGTCAGTAACATTTTGAAACAATGTCCAACACATGTAGATGCAAATATCAGGACATGAAAACTGAAATTCTATCTTAAATTCATTTGTATTCATTTCCCAAATATCTTCAGTGTACAGCAAAAACAAGAATTCATTGGCTTTGTCTTTCCAATATTTTCAGAAGGGGACTGTATATATTGTTATGCTTGATCTGAGTTTCCTTTCCTGCAGTGGTCTGACATGTCAAACTATTCTGGATTGTAATTGACAGCGTTATTTAAAACAGGAAAAATTCTACAAAAAGCAAACCATTACAGATGGTCAGCCTTAACCCCTGACATTGTTGTACAGTACACTCTGCCCTCTCTCTTCCTTTTTAAGCTTTCCTGGCCTGTGTGTGTATATGACACATGCACAAATATCAAAACAGAGAAAGTAAACAGAGGTGACAAGAACAGGACAAAAAGACCAGAAGAGCTCAATCCTTACCTTAGCCGATTTTCTATTGGCTTGATGCCATTCCTTCGAAATACAGTCAGGCTCTAAAAAATAAAAATGGATCCAGTAAGTCACTCTGACCCCATTTTTATTGCATCTCTAAGTATCTATTTTGACTTTGGTGTTAATCAATTCAACCTTCAAGTCATTCAATTGATTTAACTCAAATCTTGCTAATACTGCATTTTTCATGAAGCAAAGAGAGGTGATATACTGTACAAGCCAACACACACACACTAACAGACTATGCCCTTTTGTATGTCTATTTCCTTGTTATTTCCATACATTTTTACTGGTCACTGAGCCACTTGAACCCAGTTAAACTTTGGTTGGCTTTGCTTTGTGCTTTCCACCCTACTTTTAAAGCAACGAAAAATTTGTGACAGCTATAGCAGCTGGTTGTCGCACAGATGAGTATGTTGATTATTATTAAAGGTAGGGTGGAAACACAAAACAAAGCCAAGAAAAGCTCTGGAGTTTAACTCGGTTCTAGGGACTCCAGTCATAATGTATGATAAGCAAACAACAACAAATTAGAAATGCTTATGCAAAAGGTTGTAGTCGTTTGGTTTGTGACAGCTACAGTAGCTGATTGCATCATAGAGGAGTATGTTAAACTACTGTAAATGTAACAAACTCGATACTCTTATTAACCAGGTCATCTGTGAAGTTGCTCCAATCGTTATTGAAACAATAATAATATTTTATTTGTTATTTATTGTAATGTAGGTTTTGTTATTGCTGTAAAGAATGTATATAATATACATATTAGAAAGTCAGTCCGTCTCAGTGCTATATAAAGCATCTTGAGAAAAAAGATACTGTTTGTTGGCATTATATTTATCTGGTTTTGCATGCCGTTTCTCCTATTAAATGGTCTCCTCTGATGCAGAAAAATTATGACCTCTTTCACACGCATCTTAGATTTTTAACATCTTAAAGCCTGCTTAAAGTGTTTGACAGTCTATTTGCTTTTCCTCCCTGGCAATAGTGTTTCTTAGCATTACCTGCAATATCTTGCCCGTTTATGCAAACATTGTAAACAATTACCGCACGCACAGCCATTCAGCCATGCTGAATAAAGTACAAACAACAATCAACTAAATCCACCAGTCAAAACCTTCATAGATAAAAGTGACAGTTTGAAGTACAGAATAAAAACAATTACTGCATACAAATAATTCATGAATTAATATTGCCCATGTGGCATACATATTAACCAGCATGAGTACTTCAGGCATGGCATGCAAGTGGTCTTTTGCTCAGGTGTAGCTGAAAACCCCCCACACCGCTCAGAAAAGCCCTACACAAGTTGTACTCAGCAGGACAGGGACATTTTACATCTATGTATCAGCACCCTTGTAGCTGTCAGTACTCAGCAACCTATAGCCTAACAAGCTCCTAGTTTTACTGATGTGTGGCTTTTTTAAAGCCATTTACTATAAGGTCTAAAAAAAATGATCAGAGTGAGTCGCTATGCACAGGTGGTAGGGGATTTTCCATTTCAGTGACTAGTAAAATGCAGGCCACAGATGGCAAGGTGGGCAGAGAGAGAGAAAAAAAAATTCTCCTTAGGGAAAAGGTTTAAGTAGCACAAAGGTTCATGACAAAGCTGGTGATCTTGGGGTGAGCGCCATTTTGGACTGAGTGGGTGGGTCGTGATAGAGATGGACTGTCAGACCTCTCTTTGATAGCTTCACTGTGTTCCCCTCTCACATCAAGCCCGAGTGGGCACGTTTTCAAACTCATTCCAAACGCTATACTGCACATATGGCGCCACGTTTGACGCCACTTCGGCCCCCATCTATACTAGATGTTGTCTTCCTTACCTGGCACAGAGTCGGTATCAAGTCAATCAATGACATGCATGTGGACGCCGTCCTTTCTACCTTACCTCATCTCCTTACCCAGTTCCCTGTTTCTAAAATGTGTAATGTGTAGTCTTCTTCTCTGAAGAAGAGAATTTGCATCTAACCTTAGGTGAAGAAGAGTGGGACAATGTTATTCACTGTATCTGCCTCACTTCCTCAATGTGCGCTAGACACAGCCCTACGTAGTTAAAATTAGTCCATCCAGCATATTGAACAAAGGTAAAACTAGCCAAAAGTAGGTAAAATAAATCTGACACTCTACCCACTATGTGACCAGTGTCATCAAGTGCCAGCCACTCTGAGCTTTTTTTGCCAGCTTTAATCTTCTTTTCCTGAACTTAAATTTGGACAATAATTATTCATTGACAACCTCTGATTTCATAATGAAATTGTAACAATAATGGTAATTAAAAAATATTTGACAACAAATTTTATCTATTAAAATGTTTTATTTTGAAAACAAGATTGTTTTACTTTTAAACAACTTATTTGCTTTCCATTTAAACCACTTGTTTCCTTAAATTTAAACCAATTATTTGCATGTATGAGTCAACAAACAAGGACAGATTCTACAGCTGAATTCCTGCTATATGCAAAGCACAGAGTGCACAGATACATGGAGAATTTCTTTTTTTTATGTTTCAAATCCCTACAGAATTTACAAGAAATCAGCTTTGCTATTAAAGCCTGCAAATAATGCAAATAATGATTGATATCCTTACAAATAAATTCGGATTACAAAATCCAAACTTATTAACTTACTAATTAAAACAAACAGTTACTTGCCATGGATTTCATTGGTTTGCACATTTTGTTATATAAATGATATTAGCACACAGGTGTGAGGTAGTCATAACCACAGACACAACTGCACACAGAAGAGTGTGAAAAAGATGTGACTAGCAAAAGTGTGCTGCAAGAGCAGAAGAGAAAAGAGAATGTGAGAGGCTTGCACTCCATTATTTATGTAGCTAGGAGAAGGCTTCACACAGAATGGGAAGCATTCTGTGAGGCTGTTGCTGATCGTTATGCAAGTCGTTCACACGAGCACACAAACCTCACACACCACCAAAGCCAGTGGCATGCATACATTACTCTTAGCCGCACAGATATACAGCTTTAATGCTATTGTTAAAACAGATATGGGAACATTGCATGTTAGGAGGTTTTCTCCAGTAATACAATGGACCATATTCTTGCCCCCATGTCATGTATTTTTGTTCTTAAATTTTTCATTTCACCCACTGTTCAATGCACTAAAAGGTCTTTGGAAAAAAAGGGCCCGAGTTCTTGTTGCCTTTAAAATCATTCTTTCAAGTGACACCCAAAATAGAAGGGAGAACAAAGAGATAAAGGCTTTCTTATTGGACAACATTGAATATAACCATAACTGGTGCTCTCCATTTTATTCCCAGGCTGGAATATAGGCATGTATTCTAGTAACTGGTATAGCAATAGAGGCTTGTAGAGGGTTGCAAAGACCCCAGCCTATCCGCTGCTCTGCTTTAATAACTTAACAACCCGCTGAACTTATTATTCCTTAAAACTCAGAGGTATTTCCTTTCCTACTATTTTTGTTATTTCTAACAGAGAAGACAGCCTTCGCTAATTATCGAGGCCATGCATCTTGGTGAGAACAGCGAGCGACTCGTCTGGCAGGTCAATGCCCATCAAGCCCATTTAACACATAATAGATACACACACTGCAGTACTCAGTTTCTTATTCCTCTAGAAAAACGTTATATTAAACATAATATATATGTTTATACACATGTTAAACATAACAAAAATAATGTATGCCAGAGCCACTAAGGAGACGAGACCATGGCTACATCCACACTACTGTGTTTTAGTTTTGAAATGCATCGCTTGTGCTCCATTTATGCATGGCGTTCATAAGACTAACGGAGACCTTTAGAAACGCTACTGGTCCTGTTTTATATTTAAAACTACGGTACTGCACTGTAGTGTGGACGGGCAGAAACGGTGGGCTTTTGCAGACAGCCACGTTCACTTCCTGACTGGAACTAATCAATCAGTCAAGCACATATCCTTCCCGGATTCAACATGCTCTTATTATGTGATCCTTTTCCAGAAGAAAACAAACCGCATAAGCCTCGACTTCCAGCAGTGAACGGTCTACAGCGATCTACAGCGAGTCTACAGCGATCTGCCCCCATGCTTTGTTTTATATACAATATGACAAATTAAGAATCTTATTTGCTGACTCAGTTTCCTTTACACTCGTTTAGGCTATACATATCATTAACAACTGATCCATGTTTGTTTTCTTGGATTAAAAAAAAAAAAATCTCTCTAATAACAACAAAAGTGGAGAGGTAATCCACGATCTCACTACTGTTTACATTTGCTCTGTATTGGGCAAAATCCCAAAATTAGATGACGCATCCTTGATTACAATGGTTCCACTTAAAACTGGTTGAAATGCAGGCCAATTTGCTAGATAGCTACACTGTTCAAAGAATCCTGTAATGGAACTGGTTCAAGAACCCTTTCCACGTTGGTCAAAAAAGGGCCATAAGAGGAACCGGTGCTTTGAATGAAGGAAAAAGAGAGGAAGTGAAAATACAAGCAGTGGGATGAAGTGGCTGTGAAGGTTTGGAGGGTGGGAGAGCAGCAGCTTGTGAAAGTTATCAGCTCCAAGGCTGAATTCACACCTCCATTAGCAACAAGCCCATTTCAGCACATCCATTATTCATCCCTTTTGGTCTGATTTCTCACCAAACAGTAAATGGAATAATATATGGAGGTAAACACTGGCTGAAGCTGGAAACTCCAGCCCCGAGAAATGGATCAATTCCTCGTGCTTACAAAAGCACCAGGTGCCCTTGATTTAAGCCACAACAAATGTTTAAGCGGCTGAATAATTTCATCCTGATGACACAGTGGTCTGCTTCAGAGGACATAAGAAGGTATTGGTTTTTAATTTTCACACAAACTAAAAGGCGGTGAAGCCATATTTAAAGAGCTAATCTGTGTGCAACTTGTCCAGCTGTTCAGAGATTGATTGAGAACAATGGGCATAAACATGCTGTACATTTTTATAAGGCAATTAGACGGAACTCTCTAAAGATGGGCAATATAATTATATAGGTATTACACCTGGGCCTGCCATTTTAAATAATAGTCACTTTGAAATACAGCCTCCAGGCAAAAGATAACAGATCCACAAAAATTATCCACAAGTGAATTCTGAATGAAACACTATAGTCTAAACATAGAAGTTCCAATGGTTTTGCAGAATGCCTCGGTTCAGTGCTGTTCCAGGTAAAGTGCTTTTGCTGCAGTGTGGATTTCATAACTGCCTGTGGCACAATCCAACCACAGGCCTTGATCTGTTAAATGAATTTATACGTGCTTTGAAAATGCATTAAAAAAAAACTGCCGTTAACTTTTATACGTGCAATGCTTTTTCACCAAGCAGCTTTACAAAAGTCAGGATTTACATTTAAATCCTGAAATAAATAAGTCGGAAGCAACTGTGACGAACAAAAACTCTTCAGCGTGAGAAAGAAACCTTGAACAGAATCAGATTTAAAAGGGAACTCATTCTCTTGGGATTCTAATTCATTACAGTATGCAGGTATAGATGAGAAAAGAGAACAAGTGTGCTGTACGGGTGTTCAGTATGAGCATACTGAGAGAACAGTTTTCATAATCACTGAAGCAGTTAACAGGGACGCTTTTCTCATCAGGCAACGAAGGTTATTTAACCAGAAATGTTTGGGAAGCGTGCGTTTCTAGGGGCATGCGAATGTGGATGTTTTTGCTTCAGATATGCAAATAATCCATTCTATATTAAAATTATAACGGTATTCAAAAAGTCGAATTAGTTCTCACAGCCTGACTCGGCATGCATTTATGCGTTTTCTCCCGACTGAAGTGCTGCCTGAGGATAAAGGCTTTGCAGTTATACTTTTGTTATCTTGCATCTGGAGTATGAAATATGCATGAAACTCTGCAGTGACCCCTTACAAGTAAGGTTTAATGCCACACTAAATATTGATGTCAGTGCAGCGAAATGTTTCAGTCAGCTACTGAAGAAGCTTTATGTGAAAGGCATAGCAATAAGTGTAAAAACCTGAAGGCTGCACTGGAGTGCAATGAAATAAAACGAACAAACGACACCACTGCAGTGAACTCGGGTAGGAAACAAAATAAGCACATGGTCAATTAGGTAAAACTAGGCCGATGTAATGGACAAGGCTTGTGCCGCACAGAAATGATTTTTGTAAAGCAGCTATAAAACCCAGAGAATCTTTCTCTCACGCTAAACTTTAAAGCCTTGAACTATGTAAAACTGAAACATGCACCTGTAGAAGCCTGATGTGGTTGTAACTGCTGGATTGAGGTTATTGAATATCTAGAACCATTTGCTCTGCTCTGTTCAGTTGTGCCTTCATGGCAGACAAAACCACACATATGGAGTAACTAAATATAAACACAAGTCTCAAGATAACCCGACACCCCGGAACAAATGTTTTATGAAGCAGGACCATGTGGTGCTCAGGGCTTTACCCTCAAACATTCGGCTTTTCTGAATGTTACAGCTGAGGCACTAATAGTTTTTTGGATGGGATTTGAGCTGACCATTTTTAAACGAGTGACAGCAGAATGCTTGTGTAAGCTATAATTTGGATGACTGTGATTAGCATTGCCTTAATTCAACACGCTTATCAACACAGTTTTGTAAAGCTGCCTATAATAAAACTGCTGAATATATGGAAGATGGTGATACCTAGGCAAGACAAGTAAAGGACACTGCAGGAAAGGATAATGTAGATGAGTGATATGGAGGATGTGTGTTCCACAGATAACTGCACTGGCATTTCAATTCATATTGCCCTCTTCTAAAACAGTAGAACATGAAAGCCCACTCAGTTACATAAAATGTGTAATTTAAACTTGCTTAAATGGGAGATGAATCATGTTCACGCTCATATAGTACCGTAATAGGAAAGAGGGGTGGGGGGGGTGAAGTGGAGAAACACAGGAAAACTATAAATAAATTGTTTGGTTGTGTGTTTTGTTATGGTCTTATACTATATAAGGTGGGCGACACGGTGGCTCGGTGGGTAGCACCGTCACCTCACAGCAAGAAGGTCCCGGGTCCTATCCCCAGGTGGAGCGGTCTGGGTCCTTTCTGTGTGGAGTCTGTATGTCCTCGCTGTGTTCGTGTGGGTTTACTCCGGGTACTCCGGTTTCCTCCCACAGTCCAAAGAAATACACATTAGGTTGATTGGTGTCTCTAAAGTGGCCCTAGTGTGTGTGTGTGTGTG
>JAOVVG010000050.1:9078782-9098131 GCA_028566375.1 Leptodoras nelsoni | reverse complement strand
ATTGGCGCCCTGTCTAGGGTTGTTCCTGCCTTGCGCCCTATGTGGTCAGCTAGGCACCGGCTCCCCCGTGACCCTGAAAAGGAATAAGCGGCCAAGAAGATGAAGAAGATAATTGCAACTACCCAGTCTTGTAGAAAACTTTCCTGTACAAGTTTGAGTAATGTTGCAGTACTCACACCTGCTCACTTTTTCACTTAGTGTCATCTGAGATTTGAAAGAAATTCTTCTTGATCGCAAATTGGTCTCGGGTTAGAGCAGCATGTGGTGGACTTGTAATTTTAAACCAATTATCAAAATAACATAATGTGATGTGAGCAGTGCGGGACACCGCCAGGAAGCCAGCAGACATGCAACGTTCAACAACCATCAAATGGGGAGAGACACACTAAAGCTGGGGAGAGTAGATAATTAACAACACTCGAGTGTCCAGCTCGCGCTGTATGCTGGTGCTCCTGCAATGACGCCCCCTCACAGCCAGAAGTCACCACCCACTTCCTACCATCCAGTGGCTGTACTGTTGCCACGATAATATCAATACGTATAATCGATAATGTGGTGAATTATTCATTTCACAGTAATTTATTTATCATGTATGGATTTAGTTATGGGTGTAAGCCTTTTCACACAGGACTTGCTTTCCAGTTTCTCTCTAAAACGGCAAGCTGCAGTAAACGAGATGCTGTGAGGGAAACACTGTTCATCATTGTTAAAATGTAATCGATAACAGAAACTAACTGGTCTTTTAGGTCTTTCATTTACATGTATGGCATTTGGTAGACACTCTTATCCAGAGTGACTTACATTTATCTCATTTATACAGCTTAAGGCTAAGGGCCTTGCTCAGGGGCCCAGCAGTGGCAGCTCATAAACTCATGACCCATTCTTCAGTAGTCCAATGTCTTAACCAATGAGCTACCACTGCTTTCACAATTTTAAATCATACTGTAAACCATTAAAAAGCACTAAAATAAATAGCAATCACTGGAAATTTGCTTTGGTATAACATGTAGAATAACATACTGCGGACAAAGCGATCACGTGTATCATTTTCGTATAACCACATGGTTGTGTGTTATGTAACATACACTGGTGAATAACCAGCGTAATATTTATTACACTGTACTACACATTTGTTATGCTGTTACACCAGAAAGCTTTGAAAGCAGGACTGTAATAAGTGGGAGAGCTTCACTTATTAATTTAAGACCCCCACACGCAACCACATAAACACACAGACACATTTTGTAGGAAACAAACAGTCAGTCTGTCTCTGGGGTGCTGTATCCTGCAGGTCCAGACCTAGCCTTCTCTTCCGGTGTAATTTAATTTACGCCCTCATGATTGTGCCTGCTTTAGCTGGCTTCTCCTCAGGGTCTGACTGTATGTGAGCTCTTACACGCTGGACTGATCTTCTGATGGAACTTATGATATTATACTTTATGTTGCTTTAAACCAATGTTGACTGTCATGGATCATATTGTTCTAACAGTACAGACCGTCGTGTTTTATTTCTTACATAATACATAACATTTCTTACATAACCGTAGTGTGCAGAAGTCTTTAGAATAATTTATAAAGTTATAATTTATAAATAACTTTTGTTATTGATGGTTTTTTTGCATTCTTGAGTCAGTACAAAAAGATTTTAGATTTCTAAAAGTTAAAAAAACTAAATGTTTCATAAAAAAGTTTATACGTAAGTAGCAGAAATAACACATTACATAACAGACCAACATAATGAAGTCTGCTGGGTTTTACATGCAAAAAAAGAAGTAAGTGTGACAGTTAAAGTCTCCAGAAGAGCTGTGGCAGATTCTCCAAGAAACTCAATACAACTTAAAAGCTAATTTGCTGATAAAACTGCACACATAGTGTTTTCTTTTATGTAGAAACATTTTCATTATTTTCAAAGGCATCTTTGCTTTACAGCGAGTCTTTGCCTAAGACTTCTGCATTGTACTGTACAGTAAGTAGCTGTTTTTTTACTGAGTATGTTGAAGAATCTGTCACAGCTCTTCCGGAGATTTCGACTGTCACACTGTTTTTGATCTGAAAAGAGGTAACTGTATACATAAATTTGTACCATGCATCCTCTGTTTCAGAAGAAATGCTTCATTTTGTTTCATTAACCTCTTTTTTTATGCTATCTTATACGTCTCATTGCCTTTTCAGAGACATTAGAATTTCTGGTTGAGTGTAATCCATGTGCTATACGAACACTTACATTTCTGTTACACCATGTCAGAGCAGAGCAGAGCTTTCTGTGTTACTGTTTCTGTAATAAAGACAAACAGAACACTCATTAAAAAAACTACATAGGTTTCCATCATGTAAAAAGATATGCCCAGTTCCATGGCCAGCTCTATCGTATTATTAATATTTCCATTTGTATAGTTTGCTTAACTCATTCTTGTTAACATGATAGTCCTCCCCCAACTATTTACACATTTTATGATCAATAAAGCTCCATAACGTATTTGCCGTGTGACTCAAGCTGATGAACTTTGGTCCAGATTTTAACTGTGTTAGAGCTTTATAGCACCCCAATGGTGTAATGAGCGCCCTGATTAGCACAGGAGGGACGTGTTTAGTCACACGGATGGAGCAGGCTGAGTATACAAGCTCTCGGCGGGGACTGCGAATGGAGCTCTTGTCGAGGTGGAGGTGCCATGCTATGGGGGCTGGGTAATTAGGAGCGACATCTTCTGCATGTCGGGAGGCAGAGTGAAGCAGTGGCACTCATCAGAACTCACTGCTGGGAAAAGGAAGAAAGGCAGAATTACGTGAATATAATCGCTAGACGTTTGAGGATTAGGTAGCCGTGTAATTGCAGCCTGTTCTTTTATGAATTTGACTGTATGTGACATGAACTGAGGGCTGGGAGCCTACTGTTGTTATGATATCTACTGTGGTTTGGTGTATTGTTGGCAAAGGATAGTTGGATTGAAAACACATTTGTATGTGTGTGTTGCCTTGTGATTAGTAAAATAATGATGGAAATGGATACTTGCTGTTATTTAACACAGCGGCCTGATCTCAGTGCCCTCGGTGGACATGTATGTGGGAGCAGAGAGAACACTCTTTCCATCTGGCACACTTCTATGAACATACAAACAGTTCAGATTATTGTTAATGTGTATATAAAGAGATTCATTTTGCAGAATCCCCATCTCACTCTCTCTCTCTCTCTCTCTTTTGGTCTCTTTCTCTCTCTGTCTGTCTGTCTTCCTTATACACACAAGCATGATACAGTACATGTCTCTCAAGGTACAGTCTAATTAAATTAGAGCACCGTCACTTTTTCCTTTTGCAAACAGCAGAAACTTTACGTAATATTAAATGACAGGGTTCGCCTCTCACAAGAGAGCAGATAAGAAGCTTCTCACTGCCAGTTTCTGTAATGTTGCAGGGGATTACTACTTCCTCCACTAGCTTTCTGAGGCCACGGCTTAATGACAATGTCTCCCACTCCTGCCATTATGGATGATGCAGTCTCTAAACGGCACTATCCTTTAGTCCCAGGCTCCCCCATATCCACTCAATCCATCTCATCTGTTCTGCAGGTACACACTGCAGATGGAGCTGCTTCCAGCCTGTGCCATGTGGCCCAGCACAGGTTATGATTCAGAATGGTGGGATTTTTCAGCAGCTTGGGCCTGTAGAATGGAAGACGGCGTACAGAGCAGTGTAGTCCGGGCAGAACACAAGAAGCACCAACAGCTCAGATGCACAAATTATAATTTGTCTCTTGAAATGACTTTTAACAAAACTTCTACCAGGCTTCCTGTTGGAATTAGCAGAATTTATATACTTTATAGCTGTTGCTTCATATCCTGTGTTTACTCAGTCACAATGTTTTTTTTAACGCTTACTTTGATTCCGTCCCATGCTGTCAGCTGGGCAGCATGTTTCACAGATTACCGGGTGGAACGGGATTACGGCAGGCAGCATGACAACACGACTGAGTATTGTGTTCAGTGCAAAATGCCTCCTTTACTACTTTACCAGATTGAAAGGAGACACGTCACTGAAGATTCCTTCTTTAGTACACATGTTTCTCTCAACAATGTCTTTTTCATTCAACCCCTACTATCCTTTCCTATTCCTCGTATAATCTTCTCTTTATATGTGTGGACATTGCCTTGTTTTGATAGAGATCAACTTCTATTTTTTTCTCTTTTTACTTAGAATTTACTAAGAATGTATTTTTTTTTCCAGCTATTACAGTGACCTGCCTCTAATTTGTCAGGTTCCTTTGTAACTCACTCACACACAGGAGCTATTATAAGACCAATTATGCACAGGCTGAAGCACGGCACACTCAGAAAGACATAGAGAAATTATAGCCTGCAGTTAAACGTCTTAATGCACCGACATTATTTATTACCTCCATTCAAATAAATTTTTCATGTTTATGGATGTGTGGTACATACACCTTCAGCGAACATACAGTACGTCTTTTGACCCCTATTACTAGATGTTTTTTCTTATTCTAATTTTCATTCAATTTTGCATCCGATATTCATCTTTCTCTCTCTCTGTGTATAACCAATTTGCATTGTCTCCCAACACCTGTGACATACACATAGTGGCTTTTATGTGACTCATTAAAGGTTTTATCAGCTGTGAGGAGCAGGCGGGCCATAAGCGGATGCTTTATAAAATGTTCTCCCTAATGCAAACAATGCTTTTATTAACCTGACCTCATGAAGGTCACTATCAGCAAACTACCCTAGTCATAGACCTGCCTCAATTGCTACCTTCCCACTGCACTCCATTAAACCCATCATCATGATTTGGTTTGTCATGAGAGCCTTGTCATGAAGCACATCATGAAACTGCTGCCTTCCATACTAGACCCCTTGCAGTTTGCTTATAGCCCAAACTCCTCAACATCGCCGTCGCCACCACCGATTGTCCCTCACCCACCTGGACCTTTATAATGCAACACAGTCGTTCCTCACCACCTGATTTGAAAGCTGAGCCTGCTGGGCCTGAACACCTTCTTCAGAAACTGTACTTCCTGATCGGGAGTCATCAGTCAGTCTGGATGGGGAACAACACCCAGCACTGGGCCTCCTCAGGGATTCGTGCTTAGTCCACTGCTGTTCATTCTGCTGACACACAGCTGTGCAGCAATGCACAGCTCGATTCACATAATCAAGTTTGCTGATGACACAATGTGGTGGGTCTCAACAGCAAGAACAATGAGTCAGCATACAGAGAGGAAGTGCAGCAGCTCATGGATCTGTGCAGAGCCAACAGACTCTGTCTGAATGTGGACTTGTTGAGCACTCCACACTGAACATCAATGGTTCCTCCATGGAGATCATCAAGAGCACAAAATTCACTGGTGTTCACCTGGGGGAGAACCTCACCTGGTCCCTGTAGACAAGCTGTAAACCACAGCCCAGAAAGCCCAGCAGTGTATATATGTTCTGCTTCCCATCCTGCTGTCTGGCAAAACATACCGGAGCATTCAGGACCTGATGGTCCGACTGTGTAACAGCTTCTTTCCCTAAGCCGTTAGACTCCTCAATACCCAGAGACTGAACTGACACCAACTCTCACACATGCATGCCAACAAAGTTGAACACATGCAT
Organism: Leptodoras nelsoni; assembly: GCA_028566375.1. Classification (NCBI taxonomy): domain Eukaryota; kingdom Metazoa; phylum Chordata; class Actinopteri; order Siluriformes; family Doradidae; genus Leptodoras; species Leptodoras nelsoni. The sequence goes on along the minus strand of JAOVVG010000050.1, from coordinate 9,092,528 downwards.
GCTAACTAATGTTATTTTATTATCCAGGAATATCTTTTTTGCTCTACATACTATAACTGGGTGGGAGTCAGCACTGCACTGTGCAGGGTGGGCCATTTATAGAGATACACCTAAATAGAATGGGAATGGTTAGTGATATCAACTTCCTGGTTGTGCCACATTAGTATATGGGAGGGGAAAGATTTTTCAAGATGGGTGTTGACCGTGGCGGCCATTTTGAAGTTGGCCATTTTGGATCCAACTTAATTTTTTCCAATGGGAAGAGGGTCATTTAACACATCAAACTTACAAACTTGACAACAGAATGGGCAGCACTTTGAACACATTTTATAAGTGGTCATAAACTTGTAAATAACTCATAAAAGAATAAAGATACAACCAAGCAGACCATTGTTTTTCTTGTGAAATTCTCAATAAGTTCGATGTGTTACATGACCCTCTTCCCATTGCAAAAACCTTGCCTGTTATGTGTAAAACAATCCTAAATGTGCTGTTCTAGCTCTTTTGGAAGTAATTGGTGGCTGCTTTTGCACATCATTTTATTTAGCTCCATTTATTTTTGTATATATTTTCAATTCATGATAAAATGTATTATAATACAAAAGCATTTTGGTAACTGAACAAAAATTTCAGACGCACACATAAAGGCAATCTAACAAAAGAATAGGAAGGAAAAGGAAACCTTCTAAAACCTTTTTGTAAAGGTTCAAATGTGTACAAAAGTGCAAGCCAGTAAAATAAAACTGGCAAAGTAGAATACAGTGCAGCGCTCACTATTTATAATTTTTTTTACAGATTTTAAAGACCAATGGACTACTTGTAATTGGTCAATGTCATAAAAATATATTGCAGTATAATTTATTGCATTATATTATTGCTAGCTCTCACACAGACACACGGAGACACAGCTGTTTTATCAAATCTATGCATGCTAAGTTATCATTGACAGCTGGATTACTTATTTCCCTCCTAAGAGAGTGAAAGGAGACATACTGGCATCTGTCACTGATCTGTCTGTTGTTATTTAATTAAAAAGTATCAGAGAGGCATCAATCCTCCCAGATGATGCCATAAATTCTGTTAAATATTACCAAGAGGAACTCATTTTTTTACAGTCTGAGTGCTATATTTTGACATTTGAAAGTTCTCAGCAGTAGATCTTATTTCCATACAAATGATAATACAGTGCGTGACCTGCAGCCAAAGTACAATGAACTATAGTGTTAAGAAACCATATTGCATTCTGCATAGACACACCTGAACTCCTTCCTGCAGAAATATTCTTGCATACACTGCAGATACACGTGCCTCCAAATTCAGAGCAGTACGGCAGACAGGTTCTTATTCTTGTCTGACAGAGGGGCTGTGGTTTAGCAATGCACTTGCTCCTTGAGGAATATTTCATTTTGTAGCCCTGAATAAACCCATATTTTCTTGAGCTGTCTGGTTTGTGTCTTGATCTTGCTGGTGAAACATCATGTAGTATACTTTGAGGCATGTGATGGGATCAGAGCAGGTTAGATATTTCTGTTAAATTTAAGAATCCATCCAACCACTACTCTCTGCATCAAATATGGCTTCACCTGCCCATGGCCAGACAGAAACGCATGATCTCACATCGGAACATATCAGAAGGAACTGTGCAATGCTAACGGAAGTGTGCTTTCTGACTAGATCCTGTTTCCCTTTCCTTGCGTCGTCTAGATTTTGATAGCATGAGGCATTCCATAAAGATAATTGACTCAGATTCCCAGCTGCCTCCATCAGCAGTAAATATGAATATGAGGCCTGTGTAGGGTTGTGTAGACTTTATAGTTTGTAGACTTTGTAGATTTATGAATAATTTTTTTTTCTGAAACAGTAGCATTAGTATGCCCCAGAGCATTGTAATAAAGCAAACCTATTTCTGCTAAGACAAACAACATGATGAAGTCACAGTATTTCTCTTATGCTCCAATTAGAACTGAGTTTGAGATGTTAAAGATGATGTTGGAGGAAGATAGAGATAGACGAGCCTTGATTGAATCTTTGTGCTAAAGGTTACCACGTCAACCAAAGATAGTTCTGCTCCATAGTGTAGTGACAGTGATGTTTTGGTTTAATTCTGCTTTATATAAATCCCATTTGTAGAAACACTTTTCAGTGTTTTCACTGACAAACTTAATTGTATTTTGTTAATATAAAACACAATACAATGTGACACCTGCAAACACACTTGGGACAGAGGCAAAACAAGTCTGAAAATGTTATACAAGTAACACTGGATGGTTCCAAAATTAGCAGTTTAACTGGTAACAGGTGAGGTCATCAAGACTGGTATAAAAGGAACATCCACCAAAGGCTTAGTCTTTGCAAGCAAGTATGGGTTGTGGTTCACTACTTTGTACCAAACTTCATGTAAGAAAATTGTCAGTCAGTTTACAATGTTTACAAATACAATGTTTCTAAGCACAAGATTGCAAAGAATTTAGCTTTTTTACCATCTACAGTTCATAATATCATGGAAAGATTCAGGGAGTCAGGGGAAGTCTCTGTGTGTAAAGACCAATGGTGGAAACCACTGCTGAATATGTTTGACCATTGACTCCTCAGGTGGTATTGCTTGAGAAACCGTAATGGAAATAGCCACATGGGCTTGGGAGTACTTCGGAAAATCATTGTCACTTAAAACAGTCTACCTCTGCTTCAAGAAATGCCACCTGAAACTGTATTATGCCACGAGGAAGCCATATATTAATTTTACACAGAAACAGCGACGAGTTCCCTGGGCCTGAAGTCATCCGAGATGGACTGAAAGACAGAGGAAACACTCTGTTGTCAGACCAGTCCAAGTTTCAGTTGTTTTTTTTTTCCCCCCGATTTTCTCCCTAATTTAGTCATCTCCAATTCCCACCCATCAGTCCTTCCCCCATGTCACACGACGAGCTGCCAGTCAGGGAGGGCAAAGCCATCACGTGCTTCCTCAGAAACATATGACGTAAGCCACTGCCTCTTTTCCAACTGCTGCTCATGCAACTTTCGGGAGCGGTGTAACACTCTCGGAGGAAAGCGCTCCCGCCCACCGTTTGTATATATGAGCTCACAGACACCCGTGACTGGACAGTGTCGCACTGATTGATATGGGGGAGAGCGTATGCTGCCTCTCCCACCCCGAGAGCATGGCCAATTCCCGGCTACGGGCAGCTATACCAGCTGTTTTTTTTTTAGGGGGGGCAAACTCGGGATTGTACATGCCAAAAAACATCCAGACTGTTACCAATGAAAAGTACAAAAAAACAGCATCCGTGATTGCATGGGGGTGCATCTGTGCCCACAACATGGGTGATATATGACTGCACTACATCTGTCTCCTTTGTCTGTTATGTCTGCACTCGGGTTTAGCAACCGCAATTTCATTATGTGTACCATATAATGACAATAAAAGCTTTTCATTTTCATTTCATTCCATCTGCACATATGTGAAGGTACCACTGATGTGGAGGCTTTCATTATTATTTTGGAGAAACATATGCTGCCATCAAAATTATGTCTTTTCCCAGAAAGCCATGTTTATTTCAGCAGGACAATGCCAGGCCTCATTCTGCATGCGTTAAAACAGTGTGGCTTGACTGGCCTGCCTGCAGTCCAGATTTGTCTCCTGTTGAAAATGTATGGTGCATCATGAAGAGGAGAATCAGACAACAGTGACCACGGACTGTTGAGCTGCTCAAGTCTTGTACACAGCAAGAATGGGCAAAACATCCACTTGCAAACTGCAACATTTAGTTTCTTCATTTCCCAAATTATTAAAAAGTATAATTAAAAGAAAAGGTGATGTTACCCAGTGGTAAACATGCCTCTGTTCCAGCTTTTTTGAGTGTCTTTCAGGCATCAATTTCTACATTTCTTTATATTTAACAAATATAAATTTGTTACAGATTTCAGTTTTTAATACACTGTCCCAACTTGAAATGGGGTTCCTGAAACTTTCTACAAACTGCTCAGCTCAGTAGAATAAGCTGAAACCCTGAATTTCAGGCAGAAGAATTTTGCATGACTATTTTCAGTATAGTAAGACAGGAATTACAGCTGCCAGTCAAGCCTTTCACACCACTCAAATAAACTCTGTGAATCAGCTTCACTCCTCTCAACTCCACAGTATCTAGGCAATCTTGGGGAAATGAAGACAGTTGGAATCAAGATTAGTTTGGCTATTAGCATGTGTTTTTCACCTCCCATGCAGTGTTCTTCCAGTCAGCTATAAGCATCTATTATCTCGTAGAGTGAGAGAATACTGGTTGAAAGCTGAACCTTGGACATTATTACCATATTGCTGATCTCTGGCAAGGCACATATGTGTACATAACGGACAACCGTCCTTATTATTCTAAGTTACTTCTAATTCAGTTGAGCCCTTCTGTATAACTGCTGTGTGTCTCTGGTTTTGTTTAGCCTCGTGTGATCCAGTCACAAGTGAACAGCTAAGACATCATGGAGATCATCAGCAGAAGGGTTGCCAAATCTGCAAAAAGCAACCTTGATGTTATGATTATTGTTTGAAAATGAGTAACATTCAAAAGACATTCCACTTCTTCCACTGCATTTTTAGTGCAGCACTCCATTTTCTATTCTATTTCTATTTTTTTTACAAAACACTCTTACAGGTTATTTCACCAAGGGTCTAAAAAGTATAACAGTATAGTATTAAGTATACTGTCATATACCTAATGTGAATGTACATATACTGTCATGTGAATATAAGAATGAGTAATCCAATTCACTGACACAAATAGCCTACATCCATATAGTAATGAGCAGAGAATTATCGCATATTGAGTTCTTCTGTTAGAAGAAATTAGCATATTACAGGAGGCATGGACTTCACAAGGGCTCTAAAGGTGTACTGTGTTATCTGACACCAAGATGTTAGCAGTATATACTTTCAGTCCCTTAAGTTACATGCTGTGGCCTCATTGGATTAGACTTGTTTGTCTGGCACATCCCACAGATGTGCTCAATAAGACTGAGACCTGGGAAATCTGGAGGCCATGTTAATACCTTGAACCCATGTCATGTTCTTCATACCATTCCTGAACAATTTTAGCAATGAAGCAGGGGTCATCATCCTTCTGTAACAATGTTTAGATAGGTCGTACATGTCAGTTTAACATCCTCATGAATGCCAGTACCCAAGGTTTCCCAGAAGAATACCGTCCAGCAAATCGTACTTCTGTTGCTGGCACCTAGCTGATGTAAAATAAAATGTGATTCATCAGGCCAGGCCACTTTCTTCCACTGCTCCATGCTCCAGTTCTGATGCTCACGGGCCCATTGTAGGTGCTTTAAGCAGTGGACAGGGGTCCACCGGTCTGCAGTTGCACAGCCCCATACGCAGGAAGCTATGGTGCACTGTGTGTTCCGACACCTTTCTATCATGCTTTACGTTTTTCGGCAATTTGTGATTTAGGAGCTGTTCTGTAGGATCAGATGAGTTAGTCTTTGCTCCTCATGTGCATCAGTGAGCCTTGGATGCCCATGACCCTGCTGTCAATTCCCCAGTTGTCCTTTCTTGGACCTCTTTTGGTAGGTACTAACCACTGCATTACATGTTGCTTAAATATTATTAATATAAAAACATTATATTAATGTTGAATTCTATTTATGTATGGATATTAATTACATTTCCTATGTATTTCTATGTCAGCACCCTTATGTTTTCATTTAATTATGTGTTTTGTTAGCACTCTGTTCCTGATGTTTGTGTCTTTCTAGTCAGGCATTGGCATCTCATGCAGCAAGGCTGTAATTTGATACTGACAATTGTAGCTGAAAAATTCCAACATGTAATTTACAGTAAAATTGCAACCAAATAACATGTTGAAAGTCACATCACAGAATAATGCACAGTGGTCGAGACTGAAATATTTCTAGTATTCATTCAGCTGTTTGTCATCGATTGTAGCTGCACCACAGTAATCCCAACTGCCTGCTGCAGAAAGGATTTAATGGGCGTTTGAAGAAATGATAGGGTGGAGTATGTAGAAGCACTGGGTAGAACTGTGGGTATTTAGAGCATCAGGCTGAAGACCTGTGTGTGCAAACATTAGTTGTTGACTTGAGCTCAGAGTAAGTAGTTATGTTTAAGTTCATGGCATTTATGCACCTACATCATTAACAGAGTCTTCAGCTGCTGGGCACACTCTATACGCCATAGTGAGGGAACCATGGCAAATACAGTATATAACCTTTACTTGTTGCCTGTTTTGTGTGTGTGTGATGAAGGAAAAAGGAGAAGAATGAGATGTACATCAGCAGGAGGGATTTTAAAGTGCTGAGTGCAGAGAATCCTGTTTACTAGAGAACTGTGAAAAAATCATTAGTGGATGAACCCCTTCGATCTTTTTTTTTCCTGACAGGCTCTCTATCCATTATCCCTGACCACATATGACCCTCTTTGCCCCTCTGTCACCATTTCCATTACTTTCAGAGGTCTCTCTTTATCAAGGGCTGGATTGTATGTTCAGTAGTCCCCAGCAGTCACAGTTTGCACAGGGCAAACCTAAGGCCATTGAAAATAGCTATGTAGGTGCACTGTGTAGGTCCTCAATTGCAGGCTATACCTGATGCTGAATTTGTCAGCCCTTTTGTGGGCTCCCCAGACATTCCAATCTTGTAAGGTACCCAAACATCCACATCTGGCTTCTCTAAATTCATTGAAGCATCAGCTGTACTCTGAGGGTACAAAAGACTAAGACATTCCACTTCTTCCACTGCGTTTTTAGTGAAGCACTCCATTTCTATTTCTTAACAAAACACTCTTACCGGTTATTTCACCAAGGGTTTAAAAAGTATAACATTATAGTATTAAGTACACTGCCATATACCTTATGTGAATGTACATATACTGTCATGTGAATACGCCTTTGAAGGTGTGCTGTGGTATCTGACACCAAGATGTTAGCAGTAGATCCTTTCAGTCCTTTCAGTTACATGCTGGGGCCTCCATGGATCAGACTTGTTTGGCTGGCACATCCCACAGATGTGCTCAATAAGACTGAGATCTGGGAAATTTGGAGGCCATGTTAACCTTGAACCTTGTACCAGGGCAAACCTAAGGCCATTGAAAATAGCTATGTAGGTGCACTGTGTAGGTCCTCAATTGCAGACTATAACTGATGTTGAATTTGTCCCCAGACATTCCAATCTTGTAAGGTGCCCAGACATCCACAACTGGCTTCTCTAAATTCATTGAAGCATCAGCTGTACTCTGATGGTCCAAAAGACTAAGACTAAGCCCAGGAACTTTTCCCTGTGGAGGAAGCCCATTAAATCTTTCAGCCACTACCCACACGCCATGAACAAAGGTGAGAACATGGTCACATTCTGAATAGAAAATTGCTCATGTAAAAAGAACATGGAAGATGGACCAAAAAGGTTGGCATGTCTAATAACTGTAATGCTGTCTTAAAATGGACCATAATATTCATTTTCCACATGGATCAAATACCACAGCTCCAAATGCTTGGTTTCAGTGCCCATGGCTTTAAATTATAATGAGCCCATAGGCACAGGGGCAAGGGGGCTTTAGATGTAGAAGTACTACTGTCAGTAATTTTCTAAATTTATGCACAGTGCTCTTATCAAGTGCTCTTATTAAGTAGGTGTACTTTATTAACTGGCCACTGAGTGTAGATAAAATTTCCTGCGTTTTTCTAGTATCACAAAATTCATCTGTTGTTGTCTCAAAAAAGTGGTCTATTATGTAACACTATAACATTATAATGGCATAACAATCCCAGAGGAATGTGGAGAGTGTTCTTCTTGCAACTGTTCTTCTTGCAAAGGCCTGAGAGGTAAAACATTTAGGTGGACTCAGTTGCTGATAGTGCAGTGGTGGGGAGAGAATAGGAACATATAACAAAAGGATAAAAGTCCTTTGGGCAGAGTAACACCCAAACCAGAGTGGCCAGCATAAACTTAACAACTGTGCCATCAGGAGGAATGTATGCTGCTTGCACACTTGTACACTTGCACTGGCCGGTATGGGAAGTAGAGAGATGCACGCCTGACCAGACAGAATGGCAGTATAAGTGTGCTCACTCTCCAGAAAACAAAAGGGTGAACCATTTACCAGGCTCTAACCATGGATGCTGGTGGGGAAGTGCAGTGCCTTAACCACTGCATTATACAGATTGAAAGCTACTGTGGAGGCTCAGTACATAAAAGGGGAAGTTTCAATTCAGAAGGACAGACGTTCTATTCACATTCTGCTGGATGGGATGGGATGGGATTGCAGTGTGAATGCTGTCCAAGAGTGACAAGGGAAATACTTGACCTTCTGCAATGGACCTTAGAAGCAGGGACATTCACAGGATTACCAGCATGAATGCCCTCCAGAGAGAAAGATTTAGCTGTCTGCAGAGGCGAGTCAAACAGGTGAACAGATTCAACCAATCTAAAAATAGGTTTGAACCTTGGAGCCACAGACAATTACACTCTCCTTATCCTTCCTGACTGATTATAGTTTTGCATTTGTCTAGTGTTGTCATGACCGGTAACATGAGGAGATACCTGCAAACTATTCTAGTTGCACAGGTAGTCTATCCCCTCCAGGATGACACATCCATACATGCCATCACAAGAAGGTTTGCTGTATCTCCCAGCAGAGTCTCAGGAGCATGCAGGAGATACCAGGACACAGTATCTGTTCATGTGTGAGGAGGAACAGGGGGGCCACTGCCAGAACCCTACAAAATGTCCACCAGTGGGCTACTGGTTTGAATGTTCCTAATCAAACTGTCAGAAACAGACTCCATGAGGGTGGCATGAGGGACCGATGTCCTCCTGTGGGACCTGTATTCAAAGCCCAGCACCATGCAGCTTGATTGCCATTTGCCAGAGAATATCAGAATTGGCAGGTCCGCCATTGGAACCCCGTTCTCTTCACAGGTGAGAGCAGGTTCACACTGAGCATATGTGAGCAAGACTGGTTTGGTGGTGGGTCAGTGATGGTCTGGAAGAGGCATATCCTTGGAGGATCACACAAACCTCCACATGATAACTGACATTACCCTAACTGCTGTTAGATACCGGGATTACATCCTCAGAGCCATTCTCAGGTCTTACACAGGTGCAATGGGCAAGGACTTCATCATAGCTGCTCTCTCTCTCTTTCTTTCTCTCTCTCTTTGAGCTGAGTGTTGTCATATGATGGAGTGAAACAGCTGAGTTTGTCCAGGTGCATGTCTTTACTTGTTCCACCCCAGTCATGCTTAGCCCCTTCATACATTATTTACCTATAATTGAATTTTGATGAGTACAAACTCCCAGTCTACCTCACACACTCAGTGATGTGTGTACTGTTGTAACAAAAAAACGGCATCTGCAGATGCCGCATTCCTGGCTACATGATTGCTGTCTTACAGTAGCATTTTAGTGTGTGTGTGTGTGTGTGAGAGAGAGAGAGAGAGTAAAATTCCCAATAGTGTAGGGAAATGACAGCACTAAATTACCACTCATCTATCTTTTCCTCTTATTCTTTTTTATAACACTAATCCCTTGCTCCACTTTATCATGAATAAGCCCTGGCATTCCTTTGTACCACATAAAGTCCCTTTCCACCATATGAGTTGTCCTGGGCTATAGTGGCCCCTGGCAGTACAGGCTACAGCTGTGCCTTTCATCTACTCTCCCCAGCCAACACCCCCATTCATCAGCACTCTCCCATTCCCACCCTGCCATGACTCCATTCACAATATCAGAGGCAATATCCACACTAACAAATTTACTTTCAAAATTGTGTGACTTTTGCTTCGTTTATGTCTGACATCCATACTTCTCCACAGTTTATGAGCCCTTAAACAGAAACCTTTGGAAACACTGCTAGCCCTGTTGCATTGTAGTATGGGTGGGCAGAAATGGAGGCTTTTGGAAGGGATGACTCTTGATTGGCTTATGATATTTTCATGATTCCGTAGCTAATCATTAGAATTGATTAGTTAGTAGGGGTATAGAGCAGAAATGACCTAATTTGAGTGAAACTGCATTAGTCATCATCAGTGTTTAAAAGTCGGAGGGTCCTCTATAGTGCTCCAGTGTTAGCTGAAGTTTTACACTGACTCAATACACAATATTTAAATTTCATGGATGCAAGCCAAGGCAATTAACCAGTAGTGGCTGGTGGCTAATTTCAGAGAACAGTCTATGCAACACAAGTGCATACACACACACACACACACACTAGAGTGTAGTTCTTCTAAGTGCATCCCACTACAGCAGTGGTTCACAACCTTTTTTGTCTTATGTACTGTACCTTGAGCTGTTTTGCCAATAGCACTGCTGAACTGCCAGTGTTTGGACTTTCCCTCTGTTTTCCTTTGGGTTCCCCTAAACCCAAATCCAAAAAATAAGTGATAAATGATAAGAAGCAAGTACTGAAAATCATACCATTGGTATTTCTAAACCCAACCCACCCAAGCTTACTATCACAAGCACCTTCAGCCTCAACTAGCAGCAGTGAATGCAACATGGATAACAGGTTATGAATGTTGCTGACATTGTTGTCTTTGCTAGCAGCTGTTGTGAAGTTAAATACTGCATTTTGTAATGCTACAATTGCCTCCATGTGCAGGAAGCAAATTGTTATTTGAACGATCTGCAACTATTCCCATGTCCAGCGGCTTCCTGTTTACACCAACACATTCATTCATTTTTGGATTTTTCCCCGATTTTTACCCTAATTTATTTGTCTCCAAATCCCACCCATTAGTCCTTCCCCCCATGGGAGGCGAAGCCATCATGTGCTTCCTCCGAAACACGTGACGCAAGCCGCCGCATCTTTTCAAACTGCTGCTTATGCAACTTTCAGGAGCGGTGTAACGCACTCGGAGGAAAGCGCTCCTGCCCACCTTTTACCTTTTGTATGCATGAGCTCACAGACGCCCGTGACTGGACAGTGCTGATTGACAAGGGGGAGAGCGTATGCTGCCTCTCCCACCCTGAGAGCACGGCCAATCTTGCTCTCTGAGCTCCCAGCTACGGGGTGATATGCATTTTTAAGGCATGTTACTATACCGAGCTGGAACGCTCCTCTGGATGGCGATCGTTTTTGTTTTACAATGTTGTTTTAAAATGAAAATGGATTCATGTGGACATAGCCAGAGTATGATGGGATGGGAAATATGGGACGTCATCCTATATTGCACTTGCTACTACCAGAAAATGTATTTGTTTGGATTTTAATCGTTTCTGATAGCATATCCAGCTGCATTCCTCATAAACAGATTTAGAGAAATTCTATACAGCCCCTCAGCTACAAAACAATCCTTTGTATGTTAACATGTTATTCCATTTCCATTGTATTTCCATTGTATTTTCTTTACTCAGCTTGTTTGATATCTCTTTTTGATTTTCTGTTAAACTGCCAAATTATTTGCCTTATCATTTATCTAAAAACATGGATGCAAGGATTTGTGTTTTCAATACACATATGGAAAACTTTATTTACAAATTACCAAAAATGTATTGAAAAGTACCACATTTACATAAATTGGTCAGTCCAAGACATTAAGGATTTAGCTAAAGACATGTAAAGACATAGAATAAAGTCAGAGGGAAGACTATGTGAAAATGAGTGATTGTGGTGGTGGACTTTATCAGCTAGAAAGTGAGTGAAAGTGAAAGACAAGACAGATTGAGATTGACAGAATAGTGTAGGGAACAGTAGACACAGGAGAGAAAAAAAAGGAAGAAAATACAGATTACAGATACACACACTGTTCATGCAAACCACCAGACTGCTATAATTTTGTAGGCTAACCCTATTTCCTGATGTGACTAGTTATAAATTTGCCTACTATGTTCAAGAAAATTATCCAGATTACACAATACAAACATGTTGAACTGACCGACTAGGAGGCTCAAGGTATATTACGGCTATGGGTGCACCCTCAAAAACCTGCTACGAATACACCACTCATAGCACACGTGTACAAAAGTACAAGGCTAGACACATAAAGCAATCAGGATGAGATACTGAGCTCAAATGTTCAGTTGATTATTTTATATTCAAGTGTCAAGCATATCAAAAGTCTCTGAAATTGAACGAGCCACAACATAAGTATAATACAAATGTCCAGAAACACTCCACTACAGAAAGGTTTTAGATAAGTGTCCATAAAGCAAACAATACACAAATAAACACTATAAAATCTACACACTGAGCTGATGAAAGTGAATATTGGCTACATAACTGCAAGTATAATACAGATGTCAGAAAAAACATGCCATGTAAAAGTTTACTTCTTTAGGTTTCATTGTTTTCACCCTTCTCAGCCAGTTTAGGAAGAGTGTATGATGTAATCCACCATGAAGACGTTAGACGTGCAAACTGTACAGCCTATGGGCCGCTGTGGCACTCTGTTAGTAGCTACTTAGCTAGACATGCTGAGCATTTCGTGTATGTGTGTGTGTGTGTGTTTTTGACTGACCAGGTGAACATTTATCTACATCTGTGGCAAGGGCTCTTATTTATTCTGTCCCTCTGTGCTCTGCCTTTCCTTTTCTTCTGACTGTCCATTTTGCCAGGCAACTTGTCTAAAATGTTACACACACACTGTTAGTATTTCATTGAAGATCAATAATGATAATGCTCTAAAAAGCCAAATGTGAGAAGTGATCATTGGAATTATTGATTTTGACGGTTAAAGCCATGGAGACGGAGTCATGTTCTTTTCCCAGCATTTTTTTTTGCATTAGGCGTGAGAGGAGAGGAGCAGTCGCAGTAGCCAGATATACTCGCACATTTTGGAAGCTGCGGTCAGACGCATTTTGACAGTGATCTCCCTTAGCTGCTTTAAACTAACATTTACATTTACTAACATAGACTGACAGGTAAGATGATCCCAGTTATCCTGATGACTGTAACGGAAGTCGTCTCGTATGTAAAAAGGTGAACGTGATCTTTACAGTAAAAACAGGAACATCTGAAAGTAACTAATATGTTAGTGTAGTATTCTCTGCATTTAACCAACCTGGATAATGCTGCCTCTGTGAAAGGTCAATGAACTTTGCCTCAGCGTGTATATTTCTTTCACTTTCTCTCCCTCCTTGCATCTTTTCTGTGTCATACATTTGTATGGTTTAGCTAAGTTTAGCTGTTGTCCAGATTTCTCTCTCTCTTTCTCTCTCTCTCTGTCTATCTGTTCTGTTTGTTCTATCTATCTATCTATCTATCTATCTATCTATCTATCTATCTATCTATCTATCTATCTGTCTGTCTGTCTATCTACCTATGTATACTGTAGATAGTATTTATTTTGTGTATCACTAATTACACTACTAGACTACACTGCCAGCAGAAGACCACTTGTTTTACAATAATAAGCTAATTCTTAGCAATGGGGGAAGGTTTCAACAATGAAGGAACAAAGTCTGGACTTTTTGAATCCATGGATACCTCCTTTGTGAGACAGAGACAGTCAGTTAATATGTAGTAACACCAATGATATTATGTGGTAACAAGCTTAGCTAAGCTCTTTCTCAGTCATAGGCTAAAGTAGGGTGACCAAACGTCCGTATTTACCGGGACATGTCCGTATTTCACGTCCTGTCCAAGGCGTCCCGGGTTTTTTTTAAAAGGTGAGGAAATGTCCTGGTTTTTAAATGACCTTCATTGGACCATTAAATTTATAGGCACTAGGGCCCTGCGCACGGCGCTGCGTGTGTAGTAATCCCTGAGCCGCGTCAGTGAGGGCAGCCCTGTTCTTA
>JAOVVG010000050.1:8941141-8952136 GCA_028566375.1 Leptodoras nelsoni | reverse complement strand
CTCCACGTGTTCATTCATAGTTTTGATGCCTTCAGTGAGAATCTACAATGTAAATAGTCATGAAAATAAAGAAAACGGATTGAATGAGAAGGTGTGTCCAAACGTTTGGCCTGTACTGTACATGCAATGAACTGGAAACCTGTCTGGGGTGTTTCCCTGCCTTCTGCCCAGTGAGTGCTGGGATAGGCTCCAGCACCCTCTGCAACCCCATAGCAGGATAAGTGGCTTGGGTAATGAATGAGAAGATCCACCAAAGGCTTAGTCTTTGCAAGCAAGGATGGGCTTTTATATCAATCTTGATGACCTCACCAGTTAGTCACTGTTAGTTAGTCTTACTGTTCTTTAGTCTTATTTTGCCTCTGACCCAACTTTTTTTTATTTTGTTGCAGGCATCACATTCTAGTGTTTTTTTTATATAGTTACAAAATACAATTATATTTGCCAGTCAAAACACTAGAAATGTTTTCTTTGTACATTTATCAGTTACATAAACGTTCAAGTGATTGAACACATTTCGGTTTTAACATTTTATTGCATTTTTAGGAACTTTTCTGGAAAAGAGGTTTGTATATGCACACAGTTCGATGCTCGATTCTGGCTGATCAGATAGAGTTGACGTATTTTCAATAACAGCATGTTTCTGACAGTAGATAAGTGGCTGCAACCTTTGCATTAATAATCCTTTCTGTATAATGCAGAAAGTACACAGGGACTTGTTGGGCATTTCACAACATTAAAAGCAACTATAGATGAGTTAAACATACGGCAATGTCAAAATGCTGTAATATATAGTGGATTGAAACACTTGTTGATGGTTGTTTATTTTCCTGTAACAGCATCATTTTAGTGTCTTCTTTTCTTTTTTTTTATTCTTAGCTTGAATTAATGCCTGTCACCCGATGGCTTTGCAAAGCTTTGATATTTCTTCTATGTGAAAAACAAAACGGATGTATGAACAAGACATGTTGTTAACTGATCAAACTCTAGTTCTTTCACTGATGGCATAGATGTCTGTAAACTGCACTGTGTCTAACAGGAACCATTTGAGTAATGAGCAGTGACATCCTCAAGTGAGCCCTGGGGAAGTGTTAACCGGATGGCTCGTGTTATTAATGACCAAAGGTTGACCTTTTTATCTGTGGATCTATTTTTTCATTATGCTAAAAGGAGTAATAAATGTCTATAACGTTTGTGGTCCAGACGCCTGGTCTTGCTTGCAGTCACTGATGTATTTCAGTCTTCCACAAGGACAGAAGTTACATTTTCCTACCACATAAGTCCTCTTTGAAGTCACTTTCTATTTATGTGGATGAATAATACAAACCCCATTTCCAGAAAGGTTGGGACGCTTTCTAAAAATGCAATAAAAACTGTAAATCTGTAATTTGTTCATTTGCTTGAAGTTTTATTTAAGAGACAAAAGGACAAAGGAAATAGTTTCAGTATTTTGGATGATGAACTTAATTCTATTTGTTCATAAGTTCAATGTGTAATTCAAAGAAAAGGTGTTGTGACCTAGTTGTAAACATGCTTCTGTCCCAGGTTTTTTTTAGTGCGTTGCAGGCATCAATTTCTAAATATTATTATTTACTTTATTTTTTTGCATTTTTATAAAGTGTCCCAACTTTTCTGCAAATGGGGTTTGTAGGAACTGTAAGGATTTTATCCAGCTCCTATAGCCTTAGTCACAGGCTGAGCTTACTTGGGTGATGGTTGTCTTTCTCTTTGCCACTGTAACATTTGTAGCATTTTTGCTTCTATGTTAAACTCTTGTCCAAATTTTTACTTATAGGCCGAAGGCCGGAAGCGTAGGCCTCATAATTGCAATTGCTACATATGCAATTCTCAGGAGTATCTACGCCCTGCCTGTAATATTTTCATATATGCATTCATATATGCATTTAGTGTAAATAAGAATGCCAATGCTCTTCCTTTCACCTTGTACATGAGGCCAGTCTCCTCTAACCGCCAAAAGCTCTTTTCTGTCTTTTATCTAAAGCTTAAAAAAACAGGTAGCAGGGATGAAAAAGGAAGATGTGACCATTCATTCTGCTCCAGTCACAGTGAAATTCCTTTTTGACCTCCCAAACCTTCAGAGCTGAGTCTCTAGAGGCTAAAACTGGGACAGGAGCTGACAATTCTTCCACTCCTGCTTTATGCAGCTCCAGGTGTGTGTGTATGTCATGGCTGTTTATAGCTGCAGGGGGTCTGGTACTAGTACCTGCTGCAGGCAGGAGAATCTCAGCTCCTGCAGTGATGCAGAATGCTTGTTGATGATCTATAAGGCATGACCTTGTGTAAATAACACATGTAAAGGGTAAAGTATAATGCTCACTGACATACTCGGCCTTTGTCTAGATCCCCTTCTTTCATCCATTTTCCTCAGTTGTCTTTTGATTGGTTTGCAATGTCTCTGGAAGCTGGAATCTTATATGCAATTATGCAGTATTCTTTCCGATCTAAATACACTGTAGTACCAGAAAAACTGGTATAACAGTTAATACTTGGTAGGTCCCCCGTAAGATCTTGGAAGGAACGTTGCACAGTCCTCACGCTGATGTTTGTTGAGGCCCCAGTATTGAATTCTGATGTTACTTGAGGCATGGCTATCACGCGAAACAATTCTCGCCAGACGACGCTGGTCATGTTCACACAGAGTCTTTTTACAGCCATGCCGTTGTCGTAAGTTCGAGGTTTTGCTGGAATTCTTGTAGTGATGGTACACCCTTGAAATGCTCATACGTGAAAATCCAAACTTTGTATCTACCTCCGAAATGCTACGATCCATCTAAACTATTAAACCCTGTTGAAAATAGCAAAATCATGATAACTTGCCATTCTCATGATGGAAACAGTTCTAGAAGCTTCCACAGATGCCTGTTGCTTTATATACACATTGGCAAAAACAACCAATGATGTTGCATATTTGGCATTGCTCCTTTTTTTGTTTTTCTGTTTTTTTTAGTTTATACCAATTTTTCTCTATACCACCTCTGGATTTAGTAGTCTTTTTTCTGTTTTTTTTTTTTTTTTAATTTTGAATGCATGATTAAATGCATTTTCTGTACAAATTATCTGTCTCTCTCTCTCTCTCTCTCTCTCTCTCTCTCTTCTATAGTCCACTACCTCTGTGGCTCTAGTTGAGTAGTTTCACTTAAAACAAAGAGTGGGACAAATAGGAGACTAATAATGCACTTTGCTCTCTCAGGCTGTATAGTACAGTGTATGACAGTGTATGAAATGGCTTTCAGGCCCTGAAAAAGGAGGGACCATATAAGACACAGGCATATGCTGCATTCCAGGTGAAGCTGAAACTTTTATTTTCCCGCAATGTTTTAAATTCCCTCAGCACCACCTCACTGTGCAATGTCTACTTGTCAGCTTGCAGTAGTCTTCTCGCATGTTCAAATGCATGTACATTTGCATACAAATGTGATCCCTTTCTACACCTACACACACATGTACCCACACCTACACTCACATGAACAACACACACAGTCTTGTAGCCCCAGTCACAGGGAGATGGAGGCTGTCATGATGAATTGCTGGTAAACAGATTATGAAAGCTAATTTGTGGCCAGTGAAAGGCAGCTATCAGGACTGCAGGAGCCGCACTGCAGCACCACTATCCCCCTCTTTCTTAATCTCTCGCTCTCCTTCCCATCCCTCTATTCATCACACCTCCATTTTTATGCCTCTCCCATGTAAATCTCTTCCATTCATCCCATCCCTGTATCCTCTCAACCTTTTCTTCTTATCTACCCCTCCTTTTCCTTGGTCTTATGAGGTAGGTGTGTGAGCATCTGAGCGCGTGAGACGGACAGCGCAGAGGTGTGTGGCGGCTGCGCGCGTCCGTGATAGAAGGAGAGAGGGGGGCGTGTTCGTGATTGTGGGCGGGGCTAGCTGTGCGTCACACAGCGGCAGGACGGCAGCACGTGCTGCGGTCATGGTCGCGTAGAGGAGCGGCGCTGAGGAGGAGAGGCGACGCTTTTGCATCCTGACGCCGAGAACTACAGCGAATGAGAGAGAGAAAGAGAGAGAGAGTGAGTGAGTCAGAGAGAGAGAGAGAGAGGGAAGAGAGAGGGAGAGCTGCAGGCAGAAGGTGCACGAGAAGCGGCTCTGCAACCTGAGCGCGCGTGAATAATGCACACGGCGGTGAAGGCGAGCTGAATGCTGCATTGTGCCGGTTTGTAGTCTGTCGCTCCGGCGCCCTGACAAGGAGAACATGTCACACTACCGCTTCATCAAATGCTGTAAGTACCGCGCCACTTTCTCCTGCATGCCCTCACTTTGGCAATGATGTCATCGCAGCGAGCGCGCGCCTTCCTGCAGAAGACTGACTTGAGCGCTTGTGTGTGCGCGCGCGCGTGTGCGTGTGTGTCTGTGTGCGTGTGTCGACTGCGCGTGTACAGCTGTAATCACCGTGACTATAAAACAGGCTTTTCTTCTCTGTATTACACTCTTCATGCACATGGTGTGTGCGTGTTGCCATGGAGCAGCATCCGCACTGCCAGTCTGGAGAGCTGTTGTGTGTGTGTGTGTGTGTGTGTGTGTGTGTGTGTGTGTGTGTGTGTGAAGTAGCTGCAGGATGCTGCAGCCGTGCAAAAGTTGAATGGTGACTGCGGCAGGTGTGAAGAGAGCTCCCATGGGTGTCTGAGGGAACTTCGGGGAAACAGTGTGACAGTCTGACAGCCACGGTATGGGATTTGCACACTGGTGTGTGTGTGTGTGTGAAGGAAAGAAGGATGGGACTGACGTGAAAAGAGAGATAGAATCTGGTATGATAAATTGGGATTGGATGGGAAGAAGCAAAGCATGTGATATGTGTGTGTGTGTGTGTGTGTGAGAGAGAGAGAGAGAGAGAGAGAGAACAGAGAGATGCTCAAAGAAAAAAGGGATAATCAGAGATTGTGTGGCACAGCTGGATGAAAGGAGGTTGTTAAACTTGTCCATTTACCCCTCCTCTCTTTTTATCTGCATTCACAAAATGCACTCCTTCATCTCTCCTTTCAGCTTGACAGGTTGCTCATCACACACACACACACACATACACGCACATGCACTATCCCTGTGCTAATCCTCCATTAATAGCTAATTATGAGTGCTATGTCTACACCTAATTCTAACACCCTTTTAGTCTTTTATATAAAAGCTGCAGTTTTCATAAAACTGCTTTTCTTACCAGTAAATTGTTCCCACAAAATCAATACTATCAAATATTCCTGTCCTTGTGTTGAATTTTGTCCTCACCGATACACACACACATTACACACACATTATACACATCAGCGGATGGGCCAAGTATTCACAGCCGTTCAGGATAACATACTGAATTGCACTCATCGTGGAAGGATTGTTAGGGGGAGAGACAGTACCGCATGTTTTAAATGCTCCTAACACACAGACACATACATACTACCTACATTATTAACAGATAGCATGGTAAACTAAGATACTAACACAGTAGTAACACAGCCATAGGAACTAAAAGGAAATGTTTAGGCTCTTCAAAGAAAATGTGCAGTTTGCTAATAAAATTCCTGGGGACCATTCAAATCTCTTCATAAGCTCTAAACTGTCACGTACAGTGGTGGATGGAAGTTTGCATACACTCGTCATGGACATGAATGTGTGTGTGTGTGTTGTGAGTGGTAGGTCTTTGCTTGAAGGCTTAACAGACACCAAAAACAGATTCAGTTCAGCTCAATTCAGTTTTACTTACAGATGCGGTCAGAAGTTTATATATAGACATGGACATGAATATCATGGCAATATTTGGCTTTCAGTCATGTCTTTGAACTGTTCTTTTTGCTGAGTGTGCAGCATGCATCTAATAATAGAAAATTATAAATCTAATAATAACATATAATACTAAAGTTTTCTTTTTTGGGGGGGGGGGTTGAAATCAATACAGGGTCAAAATTATACATACATCCACTAAGATAATTGATTCAGTGGTGCTAAAAGTCCCAAAATGTCTTTTATACCTTACAAAGACAAGGCCTCTTAACATCCTATTAGTGCTCATGATTGACTACAGCTGGTAGCTTCTCTGTGCCCACATAAAAATGGTTTGTTTGACAGAAATCATTGGATTAACCAACACACAGCACAATGGGAATGTCCAAGGAGCTCAGTGCAGAAAGATGATTGTAGATTCACACAAGTCAGGAGTGTCTCCTGGAGCCATTTCTAAACAACTGCAGATCATCAAGATCATCACTTCAAACAGTTGTGTGTTATTGGGAGTGTAGCCAGTTTGCCAAGGTCTAGAAGAAGACCCAAACTGTCTCTCTTAGTTGAGAGGAAGTTGGTTTGGATGATCAGGAACAACCCAAGATCTACCAAGGCACAGACCTACCATGAACTAGAAGGTGCTGGAACACCAGTGTCACTGTCTACAGTCACGCAAGTTTTACAGTGCCATGGACTCAGAGACTGCTGTCCAAGAAATAAGCTCCTGCTGTAACATCGACACCTTCAAGCTCAAATACTGTTTGCAGAAGATTAAAAAAGACCTTCTGGAGGAATGTTTTATGGTTAGAGGGTAAAAAGATTTTTTAGTCCTCAATGACCAAACGTGAGGCTTTGAAGTACACCGTGCCAGCTGTTAAGCATGGCGGTGGTAGCATCATGCTTTTGCTCTTAGTGGAACTGGCACAAAGTAGATGGAATAATTAAAGAAGGAAGACTACCTCAGAATTCTTCAGCATAAAGTCAAACCATCAGCTAGACATTTGAAACCTGGACACAGTTGGGTGTTCCAACAGGACAATGACCCAAACACACATTAAGCTTTTGTCCTTTCCTCAACCCTAACAAAAATATGTGGTCTGTGCTTAAAACTTGGATCTGTGCCAGGAAACCAATAAATGTAACTGAACTGTACCAGTTCTTCCAAGAAGAGTCAAATATTCTAACAGAATTGTGCCAGAAGCTTGTTGATGGCTACCAAAAGCTACTGATCAAGGTGCAACTTGCTAAGACACATTTAACCAAATATTAGGTTTATAAAGATGTTGTACACTCACTCTACCACAGAAAAATGAAAAAGGCTGTTCAAAGAAATCACGGAACCCCAATGTTGGCATGAATGTAATGCCCACAAGAGTATATGTACACCTCCATCCACAACTGTATTCTTGTGACTAAGTGGACATTTTTCCTCATAAAGGGTTCCTCATAAAGATTCATTTTCACCTGAGACACAGAAGCCTCACAGACACTTTGACAGCCGTTATCTGATTAAAAACTGAACTGATTAGGCTTCTGCCATGTACCTAACTGACAGCTTGATTAAAGCCTGACATTCACTGTGTGAGGAAATTACACTTTTACACTTAGCTAGCAAGGTTTTAGACTTCTTTAGGCTCCTTACCTAATACTTACCCTAGGATTTTCAGATCTTAACCAGTTTTTTTTTAAATGTGAGAGACCACAGACATAATGACAGATTTTAATCATAAGAGCCCACATACTGGAAGGTTCAGTCAAGAAAGCATGACCACACACCTGCTAATTCTACTGAATGATGTCAGTGATTCACAGAAACTCAAAAGATCAAATAGGACTTCAGAGACAACCCTGGAGGTGCACTGGTGTTATCAGCTGGTTGTACTTCTGTGTGCTGTTTTTGCTCTGCAAAACAAAATACGAAAACTGTGGATGAATTCATGAGAAGCTGAGAAGACGGAATCAGCAAGGCTTATGAGTTTTGTAGGACAACAAGGTTAACATTATTAAAAAAAGAAACCGTATGCGTTATTATGGGTTCTTTCAGCACACTGCAATTTTTATTACATCCGGCTCATGACACTTCCTGTTCCAGTCGGGAGCCGTAAGATTATATCTGTAAACCCTTCACGCTACACATTCTTTTTGGCTGATAATCAGTTCATCTCAGCCCTGAATCGGTGCACACCCCGCGACTGTCGAAAGGAGCAAATCAGACCCAAAATTGTCATGAAAATCCTCTAGTATTGGACCAGCATAACACAAACTCTGCAAGAAGAATGCCTAGGCAAGATTAAAGCCCCATTCACACGACCAAGGAATGTTTTGAAAATGTTTCATCATCGGCCACATGGCTTCAAAAAAATGAGTGAAAATGCTGTAATACATATGCCAGACCAGTAGGTGGTGGTGTAACTTTGCCACTCAAATATACAAACACCAAAGAAGAACACCTGTACAAGTCTGTACAAACAAACACGCCTCCATTAAACCTAAGTGGATGGAAATGTGGATTTAATAGTATTTAGGCGTGTGTAATCAATGCACATCTGCCAAATATAGTAGTAGCATAAGTTCAAGTGTTGTTGCAAGAGTGTTAAACCAAATAGCCATGCATGACGTGGGAAATGTCATTGTTTTTAAAAGTTTCTGTATTCGCTTGTCTACATGGCGACATAAGGGCTGCTTTTTCAAAGCTATCACTCTTGGTTTTCAAAAGGTTGCATTTTCACTCACAGCGATGCCTTGTGGATGAAAGGCCAAAACATAGCAAGAACTTTTCTGTTTTTGCAAAAACAATGGCTCTTAAATTTGTTTTGTGAAGTATATTTATGTTTTCCTAAAGTTGAGGCATGAAACCCTCTTGTAGGTAGTTTCATCTCTTTTCACTGTTTAGCTGTATTCAGGCATAGCAACATCCTAAGGTTTTTCCCAGACTGCCACGTACATTATTATTTTTTCCTGTGTTTAATAGCTAGGTCCTGGTTCTCTTACTCACCCTCTCTTTTTAGTACTACCTGCCCTATGTTTACTCTGTTCTTCTTACTCTCTCTCTCTCTCTCTCTCTCTCTTTCTCTCCCTCTTTCTCTATCTGCCTGTCTCTCTCTTATCCAGTGTGGTTGGACAGCTTGGGAATTGTTTAGGTCCAGTGCCAGAGACAGCCTGAAGGAGAAAAGACAAGGTTGCACAGTCAGGTGCAGAACCAGCAGAAAACACAGACTGGACCGTGTGTGTGTGTGTGTTGGGGGGTTTGTTTAGGGAGTGTGCAGCAGAGAGAGTGATTGATTTGCCTGCTATGCATTTATGTGGTTGTAAGCAGTGAGAGAATACATGAAGCTCGGACTCGCTGTGTGGGTGTGGAACTGTGAAGTGAAGCTTTATTTCAGCAGGATAGTAGCAGGCTCATCCAGCTTTATGTCACAGCGTGTGTGTGTGTGTGTGTGTGTAAGGGCCTCGTTCCTCGTGCAGGTGCCTCATGGGGTTTGATGAGTAGTGTAGGAGACATGAGAAAGGTTAAAGCCCTGTGAAACATCCAGCACTGTCTCTTCCCATAACAGTCCTTCCAGGAAGAGTTCAGTTCACCATCTTAGCCTGAACGTCTGTGTATGCTGGGTCCATCTGTTGACGTGCATGTGCGTGAGTGTGTGTGCATGTGTTTGTGTGTGCATTTGAAACAAAGAATTGTCTATCCATGTAATCTAATTTAAGCATGTATCTGTTATTAACTGCAGCGTGTGTAGGATGCCAGTGTGGCACTGTAACTCAACACCTTACATCCAGCAAGGAAGGACTGCTGAAAAAACATTTATAATAGGCACTCCATACTTCCTGTTTGTTTTAAATAGGTGATATTTAAGAAGCTCTTCCGAAAGATCATATACTGTATCATACTCTGCTCTTGGGCTGTGTAATATGAGCAGAATAGTGTGCTAATATTGTGCTAATGTTGGTCCACTTTGCAAACACGATTTTCCCTGCAGGATATTAAAGGAACTGGTGAATAGAAAAGATGCCATTTTTATTCTCCTTTACTTTTCTGTGTGCTATTAAGTATAATTGAACTCAAGGTTTCCTATTGTGTAATGTAATGTAGTATTTTAATAAAATATTGCAATATACATATTGCAATATGTAATATATTCACATAATGCTGATAATTTACTTTACACTGCAAAAAACGTGCATTATGTAGGCCTTCTGTGTTCCTATCACATGACATAAAGCTGCCTTAGCCAAAGGCTCCATGTTTTACTATGCTCCATAAACCAGTTATGGAGTCTGTGAGTACTGGTGATAAAAACACTCCAGCTGAGTCACTCACATACGATAAGGACACACGCAGCAAGAAAGGGAGCACTGGTTGAAAGAAGACACTTGGACGAATGTTCAGTGGTAGTTACAAATGAAATATGATTTGATATTATTAGGATATTACTATTACAATAGGACTGATTTGGCTTGTCATGGCTTGGACTTGACTAAACTCGGTAGACCTAGATTGGCTTGGCATGGTATAGCATGGTTTGGTCTGATCTGGCTTGGCTTAAACTGGAATGGAGTAGACTGGACTGAAATAGGTTGGTTTGTCTTGGTTTGGACTGCATTAGAATGGATTAGACTTAAATGGACTGAATGGGCTAAATTAGCTGGCTTGGCTTGGACTAGGCTGAACTAAACTAGACAGGGATTTACTGGAGTACACAGTGCAGGGTAATATGCACATTTGCAGTGACCAGGGAATAACTGAAAAAACAAAACAAAACAAGGAAAAGATGCAGGAATATATGTGAGGAGTACATTTGTGGCATTTGGCAGATGCCCTTAATCAGAATGACTTACATTTATCTGATTTACACAACTGAGCAGTTGAGGGTTAAGGGCCTTGCTCAGGGGCCCAGCAGTGGTAGCTTGGTGGTGCTGGGATTTGAATTCATGACCTTCTGATCAGTAGTCCAACGTCTTAACCACTGAGCAACCACTGTCTGTTAACAAGGAATATGATAACAAGGACAGGAAACACTTGCTATTTCTGGAACGTGAAAAATGAAATGGGATAGACAGCATGCATACTCAGCATCTAAATGTATGATGTGTTCTGCAGAGTAGACAAACCTTATATTCCGCTTAGACCAGTTGGAGGTACAGTACAGGCCAAAAGTTTGGACACACCTTCTCATTCAAAGCATTTTCTTTATTTTCATGACTGTTTACATTGTAGATTCTCACTGAAGGCATCAAAACTATGAATGAACACGTGGAGTT
>JAOVVG010000050.1:8894273-8907395 GCA_028566375.1 Leptodoras nelsoni | reverse complement strand
GTTCCTGCCTTGCGCCCTATGTGGCTGGCTAGGCACCGGCTTCCCCGTGACCCTGAAAAGGAATAAGCGGCCAAGAAGATGAATGAATGAATGAATGAAATTAATATTAATATTAATAATTTTATGATGCTATCCATAAGAGGAGAAACTCTGGTATCTGTGGTGCAAACAATCTGCACTACCAGCATGCAAAGAGTTCAGAAAGTCCCCCTCTTACACATGCATTCAGGTGTTTTAGCCTAGGCAAAGCAGGTGCATGTATTAATTTGGTCGTAGCTTTGAAGGGAACCCTGACTACTGATTTTCAGAACTTTTTCCAAAATTGCAGGCCATATCTTGAAGGTACTGTTCAGCCATATTGCTGAACACCAACAATGCTTATTTGACCAAAATAAGTGCTATTCTAAAGGTCCTGAACTGTCAGACTGAAGGTGGAGCCACCAAAGTATATTAGGGAACTGACCTGAAGAAATGCTTTAGCAGAGCTGTTCAGCGTATGAAGAAATTGGCAGCAGTTCAGCAGCTCTATTTCTGCTGCTGAACATGATACAACATCATGGCTCCTGTAGCATATACTCAGTCGTGATATACAGTATCTAATCACACACTTTTATGTCAATTATTCATCTGAAGGCAGCTTATTAGACTAGAGACTAGCTACTGGACTAAAGACATTAGATCAGAAAGGGGAGGATTTCTTATTTCATTAACCCTCTCTTGTCTGGTTGGTGATGAAATTGATTGTAGGGGAAAAAAACACCAGTGTTTAAAGATGAAAAGACAAGATGTGTTTTTTATTCTTTCTGAGTCAAATTGAAAACTTTTGTGTCTCATCTGGTTGGAGTCCATGATGCACTACTACAAAATATATAACATTGATAATTGATAATTGGTATGGATGAATCATTAATTATAAGGAAGGAATTGGCATGACATCGGACCCTCGTCCATTTTAGTTTATACTAAAATGTCAGGTATAATATCTGCGAAACCAAATTTCAAGAAGAATGAGTTTAAAAATGAGAAATGTGTGAAAGTTGATTTATGACATAGTTATGGAGAAGTTGTCCTCCAGAACTTGCAGGTGTGTGAAATTGTTGAGTAGCTCTAATGGGATGCAGTCTGTTTGCTCTGGGCTGTGATAGGCAGTGTGTGTGTGTGTGTGTGTGTGTGTGTGTGTGTGTGTGTGTGTGTGTGTGTGTGTGTTTTTTGTTGATGTTTGATGTTTGCTGTAACCTTCATGTTGCTGCACAGAAGCAGGTGGTAAGGCAGGACCCAGACATGCAAATAGCAGCTTTTGGTGTTGTAGTGTAGCAGCTGGCGCACGGTTAAATGTTTCTAGTTAGAGACTAAGTACACAAAGTATTTATAATATTTATTCCAGTGTCACTGGATTATTCCTCTGGGAGATACACTGTGTGATTGCAATGACCTGGTGGCTGCACATGCTCTGTGCGCTCACATGTAGAAACACATCTGAAGTGATGGAACTTTCTGACAGAAGAATATCACGTAGACAGGTATTCTGTTTATTATGTAAAATAGAAGTGCTCCCTCACACCTTTCTTCTTTTGTATCTTTCTTTCCCTGCGTTAGTGTTGAGTGAAGTGTGTAATGTGAGAGTGAAACTCGGAAAACGTCAGAAATGCAGAACAGTGTTATTTATATGTGCTCTGTCAGAGTGATCTTCAGTCATCGCTTTCTTGACATCAGTGCCTTGATACTGACTGCTGACAAGCATGGAAAGGGTGAGAAAAGTGTTTATTTGTAGTGCAATTTTTGCAGCTGTGCTTTCCATGGTGTGTGTGTATGTGTGTGTGTTGCACACTGCTGTGTATAAATAAGGAAATGTATGAATGAATATTTCTGAAAGTAGGCCTCATTTGCATAGTAGAGAATAAGAAGATTGCTTATGAGGCAGAGGAAATTACACTACAATTATAGCACAGAGGAGACACTTTCCAGCCCCTCTCACACGTGCACTTTCACACTGGAAATAAACTGTAGTTAATCAGGATGGTGTTAAATTTGATCGCAACCCAGAGTTAAAATCATGGGAAGATTGATGCAGCATATGACTGAATTATAAGCCAATAATTCCCTGTGCGATTCTCTGGAGGGTTCATGTTTTAACATAATCCAGTACTTTTTTTTTTTTTTTAGGAAAGGGGATGACTACTTGTCTGTTGTACAGGATGAGCCACATGTCAGAAAAATGAATGACAAGGACATTTCTGGAAATGTGAAATGGGTGCTGAATGAAATCTTTCCTATAAATATATAACTTGCTCCTGATGCATCATTAAAGAGTGAATCATAAGCAGTGATCAACAAAAAGTGATTGTAATGTAAATTTCATTTAATAATTGAGGTCAACAGAAAGACCGGTAGTTATAGGGTGTATATAGGGATTTCATGGCAGTTAGGAATGTAGGGAGTATTGATTAGTAATGGGGATGAGATCACTTCTGTAGCTTCAACCTCTGTAGCTTCTGAAGGATTCATTTTTTTATAATCTCCACTTAGCAGATTCATTATGGAAACGTCCTGTGATGTCCTGGTAACATGGTGGCAGAATGTAGCCTACTGTACAGAAACTACTTGGATTTCCAGACTAGAAGCTTAAGGCTCAGATCCCTGTACTGTTCACACTACACAACTTGCTCTCTTGTAATCACAAAGTCGTTGTGGTTTGCACACTACATGACTGACCAGTGATCGAGGTCAGCAAGATGCAAGCAATCCAAGTTGTTGTGCTCTGATATAAAAAAAAAATGCATAAATAAAAATAAACCGTAATAGATTTGCAATATCTTTTGTGGTTCAAAAGTTATCAATACAGAAATTTGCAACAACAACTGGGAACGTTGCCTGTGATGCACAGCTATTTGTCGCCGTCCCTGGCGCTGAACACAGGTGACACGCTGAAGGCACAGGATCCAATTGTTCAGCACCAGGGACAGCGTCAAATAAACGGGAATGAAATAAAAGGGTGTCCTGAGACTTTTGACTAACCCTATATATATCTGTCTACACCGATCAGCCATAACATTAAAACCACCTCCTTGTATCTACACTCTTTGTCCATGTTATCAGCTCCACTGACCATACAGGTGCATTTTGTAGTTTTACAGATAGAGACTGTGGTCCATCTGTTTTTCTGCAGACTTTGTTCTTCAGTGGTCAGGACTCCCTCAGGACCACCACAGAGCAGGTACTATTTGGGTGGTGGATGATTGTCAGCACTTCAGTGACACTGACGTGGTGGTGTGTTAGTGTGTGTTGTGCTTGTACAATTGGATCAGACACTGAAGTGCTGCTGAAGTTTCTGAACACTGTGTCCACTCACTGTCCACTCTAATAGACACACCTACTGTACCTAGTTGCTCCACCTTGTAGATGTAAAGATACAACTGTATCATAACTACACACACTAACACATCACCATCACATAAGGCTTACTGCCGTGCTGACAATCATCCATCACCCAAATAATACCTGCTCTGTGGTGGTCCTGACCTAATCTAACACTACTTTATTCTTCCACTCTATCTTTTTCTACTGATCCAGGCAGGGTAATGATATTTTATGATGTTCTCACTTTAACCTACTATAACCTTTTATTACAGATACTCAATGTAGATGAATGTAGTCTGAGCAGTTTTTTAATGAAACGTGACTCTGACACTCAGTCAGCAGATGACCTGTTTAAGGTATTTTCCCGGTGAGGGGTGGGGATTCTGCTTCTGTGAATTGTCCCTGTTTTTGCAAAATGATGCAGAATATGTGAGAATGTGAAAAAAGACTGACATGTTGAACACCTGTCCTCACACACACACACACACACACACACACACACACACACACACACACACACACACACACAAGACTGACAGGTCTTAAGGTCTTAAGTGTGACTAACGTTTACATCTTATTAGCAGCTATTTCAGCAGCTTACACAGGCACTTGCTTTTGTTTTTCTGTGGCACGGTTATTAAGATAGAGAGCCGGAGGATTCTCCTCTCTGAGGGTTCATTAGCATCAGCATCCCTCTACTGCCTCCACACACACACACACACACACACACACACACACACACATACATACATACATACACACAAACACGGACACACAGGTGAGTTAGCATTCACAGAACGGACTGCTCCGTTGCTATGGATACACATTTTGGAGCTCCTCCATGCTGTAGTTCAGGGCTTTCACCACGGCTTTCCTCCACACATACAAACACACATACGCACAAACATGCACAGTGTCTTACTGTCCGTGTCACAGCGTTGTACTGAAACCTACCAAAAGAAAACCTTTTGGTTCTTTGAGCAGTTTAAATAAAAGCTGCTGTGTTTTTGACCAGCCAAATGTTCCCACAAGGTCAAAACTGTCAGATATTCCTATGCTTGTGTGAACATTTGGTCCTCACCAAGATACAAAAATGTATCCTACACCCATTACCAAATAACCTAGCACACTCCTTCAGAAAATTCTTTCCATTAATTAAGCTTTTCCTCATAATGCACACATTTATCTTCTAATTAATTTCACTCCACATCCTTTTTCAGTCTATATTCTTCACATTTTCACAAACTGCTCTGCTAATTTCTCTTCCATGAGACTTTCATTTTTATCTCTTTTCAGTCACTCAAAAACCAAACCATATATAGTGCCTCAACCATCTAATTCCTCTCTCTCTCTCTCTCGCTTGCTCTCTTACTCATTCTACTTATTCTCTGTTTTTATGGCTGCCTTCAGCTATTTTCTCCTTTGCTAATGCTCTTATCTCCTCTGTGCAATGCTGGCTTTAGGATAAAGCCTCCCACACCCATTTCAGGCATACGCTTTCTTTCTCTTCACTTCCATTTTTGTGCAGTGCTCCCTCTTCCAAGGGTGTTTGCTCCAAAATTGGCCCATCGCATTTTTCTGATTCTTTTAGCTTAGCCATATGTCCAGATCATTAGGTTAAAGGTTGTAGACTTAGCTTCCATGTTGTTACAATATCACTGACACTTTTCAATTTAAATTGGAATTGTAAATGTGTTTCCCAGTTTAGTGACTCCCAATACCTACCTGGTAGCTGAGTCACCCATGACAACTACCCATCTGGGATGGTGATGGCTAATACGTGCATCCTCTGACATGGGAAGTCAGCAGCCAATTAAAAAAAATGTAATGTAAGCCAGGTAAAGAGAGACCTGACTGCCCTATTTTGTATACATGAATTCAGAGACAACCCTGATTGGCTGTCATTTTTATGACTGACAGAGCAGAAATGTAGGTAGACCAGACGCCGTGACGCCATGATAGACGCCAGTGGATTTGGACACCTGATATCCTGTTGATAGGGTGATGCTTAGACAGTCATGGCACTCAGGAACCAAATCACTGAGTTATTATTGACTTATCATATGAGCCGGTTGCAACATGCACTGGAGTGCTAGCAGTCTTTCTAATGGCTCCATGACAGTGCATATAAGTGCAATATGAAGGAACAAGTCCGTGTTTTAGAGGAGCTTTTATTAGGTTTATTCACAAACCCTCCATGTATTCCTATTTTGTACAGGTTTTATTTCACTGACCAAATATCATAACAGGTTTAATGGGAGAGAAGCAATTAAGGCTGGCTTTGTGTCTGTGTAATGGGTCACACGGGACCATAATCAGGCAGAGCAGATTTAATCGCACATTTGCCCTCATTATTTCCCGATAACCAGAGTTAGGTGTCTGCCATTGCTTTATCTGAAAACATACCTCTCACCCCCCTGCTATAATAATCTCACTTTTAGCACAGCCTCCAAATTATGTAGATCTGTTAAACATTAAAGGGTTTTTTTTTGTTTTGCTAGGTCTGAATCTGTTTTAGATGTTTTAAATTGCACCTTCTTCATTGCAATTTCTCATTCACATGCCTTCATTGCACATGTTTTTTCGAAGTCAGTCGGACCTGTTTTAAAGGTCCTGCTCAAGAGAGCAACAATGGATTGGAAACCATTTAATCGGCAAAGAACCTTAACCCCCTTAGCCACCGCCGATCTTTTTCCGCACAAATCTCATGTGATTATGATGGGTTTGATTAATAACATGAAGCATTTTACACATTTATTACGTAATTTTGATATATAGCTCTGTGATATGTTCTCTGTTGATTCATTACATAAGACAAGTAGGGTACTGTATATTTTATTCAGATGACTGCGTCATATTAGAATATCTTTTGGGAAATCAAAGCTTCTTCCATGTCTCAGTCAACACACCCTCACGAGCCCCATATTACTATTCTGCAGGCCAATATTAAATTAGCTCTGTCCCAGCAATCACTCTTAGGCCAGACTTGGAGATGCAGTAAACATATTTCTGTCATTCTGGCTCTGTGTGGTAATCCATCATAACACAATTGAGCTTTGGTTTGGGTTGCCAGGGTGAAGGGTCTGCTTGTCAATCCTTTCTTTTTTGTCTGAGTGCAGATAGCCTAACACTAATTTGACCAGGCTGTATTATCAGCTGCTGCACACATGATGTACGAGGTGGATCAATGGAGGTGTTGATGAAGGTTTTCAGTCATCCAAGACTTTAAATTGTCATGTAGTAGTAAGTCAGGGTGACTAAACCGTTTAGAAGTACAGCTTCTTTAGTGTAAGGACATGAAAGACTACTCTTTGTACATTTTATAAGAACATACTCTCGATGTGATTTATGAGTGCTTTTGCAGTCAGATATCCGAGTTATATTTTGAGTGGTACAGACCAAGCTTGGTCATTTCCATAATTGCTGCTCGTTTCTGGATTTCTGTAACAATTCATTGAGTCTAGACATAGATAAATAGACAGTGACATTTAATGGCATTTTTACTTGTTTACTGATTACACCAGTGTAATTGGGCAAAATAAAGACTTGCACTGTAGACAGTAATGGGGATTTGCTTCCAGTTGACAATTTTCAGATTTTTTTGTAATAGAATACAACTTTTATTCTTACACATTATGTACGAGTAAATGCAGCTTATTGACATGAATGATACACAACTACATAAAACATTTCTCAATACAATATATGGCCAAACATTGGTGGACACCTGACCATCACTAGTATGTGATTGTTAAACATCCCATTCTAGATTTAGTCTACGTTTTCTGTTATAATAAGCTTTACTCTTTTGGGAAGGATTTCCACTAGATTTTCGAGTGTGGCTGTTGGCATTTGTGGCACAGTGGAGCAGTGGGTAGCACCAGGAGATACCAGGTTCAGTTCCTGAAAACTTAACCTAGTGTAAAACCTACTAACCTCTCCTGTCATGAATGCAACTACTGTATGTAAAACTTGGCATTAAACCCCTAATAAATAAAACTGTAGGGATTTGTGTTCATTCAGCTACAAGAGCTTTAGTGAGGTCTGGTACTGATGTTGGGTGAGGAGCTCTGGGGTTCAGTGGGTGTCCCAGTTTATCCCAAAACTCTTGAGTGGGGCTGAGGTCAGGGTTCTGTGAGGGACACTTGAGTTTTTCTGCTCCAACTTTAACACGCAATGTCTTTTTGGAGCTTGCTTTGTACACAGGTGCATTGTCATGCTTAAACAGGTTTGGGCCTCTTAGTTCCAGTGAAGGAAAATTATAATGCTGCAACATTCAGAGACATTTGTGCACTTCCTAATTTGTGGAATTTGTTTGTCAAGTTTCCAGAAACATTTGTCCATATGGTATGCATAGTCTGATTGAGTTTTTTCTATTCTTCTTTTTAATCTTCTTTTTATTTTCTTTTTGTCAAGTTTTTATCAATCTTGCTGCTTGCCAGGCCACCATTGTAAACAACAAACTGTTCTTAATGACTTGCCTACTTAAATAAATAAAAATAAAATAGTCTGTGTATAGGCATAAGCAGATTAGACATCAGTACACATTGTGTCTTTAGATTTTTGTAAAATATACATTGTTAGCCTTTGTGAATAGTGTTTTTATAACTCTATGACATTACATTTACATTTGCCAGACACCCTTATCCAGAGTGACTTACATTTATCTTATTTATACAACTGAGCAGTTGAGGGTTAAGGGCCTTGCTCAAGGGCCCAACAGTGGCAGCTGGGTGGTGGTGGGGCTTGAACCCTCAACCTTCTAGTCAGTAACCCAACACCTTAACCACTGAACTAATGAATAGTTATACTGCATTGATGTACACTTTCAACAAGTGATGTTCCCTACTGATACCAGTATCAGAAACTGTTAATAGTATAATACCAGTGAAAAAAGTGAAAGTGACACATTTTGTCACTGTGCTTGCACACAGCGAAATTGAACCTCCGCATTTAACCCATTGGTGCAGTGAGACACACTAGTGAATGCACACTAGGGGGCAGTGAACACGCATTCCTGGAGCAGTAGGCAGCCCTAGCCACAGTGCCCGGGAAGCCATTGGGGGTTAGGTGCCTTGCTCAAGGGCACTTCAATTAGGAATTGCAGGAATTGAACCCCGGAACTTCCGATCATGGAGTAGATAACCAAACCACAAGACCACGACTGCCCCCAGACATAATGTTCATAATGCTCTAAAATTGCATCGATGTGCATAGAATAAAAATGTATTTCCTGTGTTCCTAGGTCTACTTAAAACCATCCACAGTGCACATTTAATGGCAAAGCCTTAATACACATCTATTTTCTGGTGTAAAGCTATTTTACAGCTAAATCTTATGGATAATTGAGGCAGAGCCATGATCTGATGAGTGTTGCTTGATTATACTTGGATGAGGCAATGGGTATTCATTGATTCACTGATCTCCATATTTATATTTAATGTTGCCTAGTATTGAGAGTGAAGTGGGTTTGAGAGACTGCCATGCAGAAAGTTAATCAATACTGGCAGTCTCCTCTGAAGGAGGAAAAGAAGCTTCACCCTCTCTCCATCCTAACTCACAGAGAGCATGGAGAAAGAGAAACAAGCTTACAGACGGACCACTCCTCAGGGGATCACCTCACTCCACATGCTTATAATCTGCATACTCCTCTCTCACAGAAAAAAAAACTTAAATAGGACATAGGTACACGCAGAGGCCGCAGAGGATGCAGCAAGTATGGATTTCCGTTCAGTAAAGGCAGGTTATTTGTGTTTGTCCTAGAACCCGGACAGATCAATAGACACTTTAATAAGCACATACACACACACACACACACAGACATACACACACACACATACATACTCTTGACTTTTCTGATCTCCCCCGATCCATACGTCTATATGCTATCCTAGGTCTATATGCCAATGCATCTGTAAGGTTTATGAGAGTGTGTGTCTTGTAGAAAACATTGTTCATGAATATATCTCAATAATTCTGGATAGGTAGCAGTGACACACTCAACACCTTGACACACCGTCAAATGCGTCATTGCTCTCTGGAGCCTTACAGCTTTTTGTGTGGCTGTGTGTGTATGTGTGTGTGTGAAGACAGTAGAGAACAATGTGCTTGCTCTGTCGGCTCATTGCTCATGAATAGAGACAAAGGAGCAGCTGATGTTTAATGTTAATTAATCCATTCATTAACCAGGCCGGAACCTTCGAGCATGATTGACACGACCTGACCGGCTTGAATCTGCTGTGCACTGGAAAAATGAAAGAAAAACCATTCCTTTGAAACATCTGTTCCTGAACTGCAGACAAACTGCTGAACTTTCATGTTTTAATGTCTTATCTCATTTCTATTGCTGGCCTTCCCCCCTCTTTTTCCTTTTACTTCCTTTTTTTAATCACCCTCTACCCCCATGTAGATGTGTAAAATGCTTGCACACGCTTTATAAAAAAATCTGTTACTGGGTTATTTTGCCTGAGATATATAAAGCACGTTGTGTGTCTTATCTGTGTGTTAGCTCAGGGCTTGAAATTAGCCTCTGCTTCATTTTATTGTGTAGAGAAATCACTGCCTGTTTTATAGCCGGAGTCTAACAACGGCCCACATGACGGGCGATGTGTTAATTCCACTGTGTGACAGATAAAGGGTCATTTCTTCTCTTTTATTGCAATTGTCTGTACATTTCTATATAGAAATATGCATTTTATTCCTTATTTCACGGTATCAGCATAAGCCAGATGTATGGAACACTTATTTTTAGGCATATTGCTCCCCGCTTCAATTCTCTGGACCCATAAATCATAAGTCAGCCCCCCACTGTACACACCACTTCCCCCTTCAGTTCCCCACTCCTTCTCCTCAGGGCTTCACTCTTAATGAGTTACTTAACTCACTATTGTCTACGTAATAATATTGCTCATCCTGCATTCAGGGACCTCAAGCTCTGGTTCAGTGTGATAATGAGATCTTGTTTATCATCAATAGCTGACTGAAGAATTAAGGTGAGAAAGACTCTATTTGTTTATGTCTCCTCTCTTTGTGTTTTTGTTTCCCTCTTTTTCCCCCATGCCCCTTGCTCCTCACCCGTGACCGTTTTGTCTGGGCTGCTGACTCTGAAAGTCTGGGGTCAATGCGCTTCTTCAGGACGTAAACGGGAACGTACCACTCCACTACACCATTGAGGGGAGCGAGACCAGCTACATTCTCGCCAAGCACCTGGAAGAGTGTGGTACGGTCAATAAATAAATAAAAAGCCTTATATAGACTGCCATGTCTGGGAACTATAGTGAATGAAATATGAGGAGTAGTGTAGTCCCTTAAAATATGAGATGGGATTGTTCTTAAGGAACACTCTTTTTTAAATTCAACGGTTAGGATATGGCCTGTTTGCATATAATCAATTTGTAAGACAGAACTGCTGAGGAATATGGGTATGCATATGAATGAAGAGTAACAGCAGGAAGTGTGTGTTTTTTTCATACACGAGCTGCTCACTTAATTTGAGAATTAGCTGGTGAACGGTTCATAAGGTATATCCACACAATTATGGTGGCAGTGTGATAGAAGTGCAGATTAATGAAAAGAGCCTTACAAGAAGTAATTGCTGGCATGATTAAAAAAATCCAAAATCTGCTTCAGGCAGAGCAAGATTACCTTTTTCTAATATATTACATTGGTAGTATTATTTTATGCTTAGTAGTATGCATGAGCTGTACAGATTGCTGACAGTGCAGAAATGACCTGAAGTTTTACATATCCGGTACTCTTTAACCGAGCTATGTGTTCTGTCAACCCACACCTAAAGTAATAGCCACTTAGCCTAGTTAGTCAACTAATGTATCAGCTTGAGTCCTAAGAGAAACAGGGAGATTGCATCTATTACGGGTTAGAGCACAATTATTTATGCCTCTCATCAGCTTAGAGCAACTTAAAGCCTTAAAAAATGCAACTGTATATGATGCAACTTGTGTACCATTCTGCTGTGTTGTATTAATAGGCAAACAACAACACAATTATTTGTACTTTTATAATTATAATATTGGTTCCAAAGGTTATTTGCAGGCCTGCACACTGCATATAATCACATTGTATTTATGAATAACTAGTATAGGCAATGATGAACTTCAGATATTCTGTTGAGCAACATCTGCCTGCTAAATGGTTATTTTCTGACTGAGACGTATTGCAATATACAGTAATTAATATACAAATGATTAATAATTCAAATTCCGTGAGTGCTGTCTCCAAAACTCAAAGCTGGCATTCAGAGCTCAGTTAATCTTAACATAATAATGATCAGCTAGCACACTATTGTCCTTATACAGTACCCTCCATAATTTTATGCCTCTCTGCTTCACAGTGTAAAATTTAAAGTCAAACCAATCAGACATAATTAAAATACACATTCCAGACATTAATTCAAGGGTATCTGCATACATTTCAGTTTCACCTTGTTGAAATTGCAACACCTTGTATCGGGGCCTTGTTCTCTTAAGTTTTCTCTTAGGCATGTGGAACACATACCGATTGGATTTAAATCAGGAGACTGGCTTGAAGAATTTCCCATGTTTTTTTACTTTGAAGACCACCCGTGTCGCTTTAGCAGTATCTATGGGATCATTATCTTATTGTAGATATGATAATGAAGTGCTGCCCAATGAGTTTGGAGGCATTTGAGCAGATATGTTCCCATACACCTCAGAAATCATTGTGTTACATTATTAGTTACATTATCAGTGAAAGTGCACTAGCACCTGTAACAGTCGTACATACCCAAGCCATGGCACCCCCACCACCATGTTTCACAGATGAGGTGGTATGCTTTTGATCATGGGCAGTTCCTTTTTCTCTTTCTGTCCCTCTGATACAGGTCTTGGTCTCACCTATCCACAAGACCTTCTTCTGCAGAATTCTGCAGGCTCCTTTAAGTGATTTTTGTTTGTAAACTGTAGTCTGGCCATTATGTTTTTGTGGCTAGTGGTTACAGTGTAGGCTCTACATTTCTGTTCATGAAGTCTTTGGCAGACTATAGTCTCTGACAAATACACACCCCTCCTGAAGACCTTTTCTGATCAGTTGAGGATTAATCTTTACCATGGTGAGGATTCTTCTGCCATCAACAGTGGAGGTCTTTCTTGGTCTACCAGTCACTTTGTGATTAATGAGCTCACCAGTGTGTCCTTTTCTTCTTAATGATATTCCACACAAGTGATATTTTGTAATCCCAAGGTTGGATGCTTCTAATTATTGTATTCTTGCTTTTCAGCCTCATAATAACTTATTTGACTTTGGCACAGCTCTTGTCTTCATGGTAAACAATGCCCACTACAGCCTCCAAAGGTGTTTGAAAGCTTAGAAGCAAACCGAAGTGTCTTATGCCTGCACTAATGAAGCAACAGAGTTTGACTGGTTTGATTTGTCCCAAACATTATGGAGGGCAAATGTATGTATGCAAATGTGTGTTTAGGTCAAAGATAAAAGATACTCTGCATATGTATAAAATGCAGACCAGTAGATGTCCACTGAATTAAATGCAATTAATAAATGGAAAAATGGGAAAATACTGCTATGTAGTAGTAGTGTAGAGACATCAGTTGTACCTTCAGTTCTATTCTCATTATAGTCCATGAAGTGTAGAACTATAAAAGTTCAGGTTATACACTACATTGCCAAAAGTATTCGCTCACCTATCCAAATTATTGAATTCAGGTGTTCCAATCACTTCCATGGCCACAGGTGTATAAAATCAAGCACCTAGGCATGCAGACTGCTTCT
>JAOVVG010000050.1:8862701-8876783 GCA_028566375.1 Leptodoras nelsoni | reverse complement strand
TATAGCATCACCCGGATTCGAACTCGCGATCTCCGGATGATAGGGCGAACGCGTTGTCGTTGCGCCACTCGGGAGCCGCTGCTGAGTAGGTTTAAAGACAGGGAGGATGTGTGAGGAATGAGAAGTGATCAGACTGTCATAGGGATGATTAAAAAAGTCACATCTCAATATGCTTAAGAGAAATTGTGATATAATATACAATACAATACAGTATGAAAGCCCTGACAAAGTAACATGTTAAAGTATCAGTGTTTATTTAGAATACCAAAAAAGCATGCTGTGTTTTCTAGCTGTAAATATCCAACTGTATATCTACAGTGATGCTTGAAAGTTTGTGAACCCTTTGGAATTGTCTATATTTCAGCATAAATTTACCTAAAACTTAATCAGATTTTCACACAAGTCCTAAAAGTAGATAATTAGAACCAAATCAAAGAATGCCATGCTCTGCAGTATGGATCGTCTTAACCCACCGTCATCCAGGACATATGGAAGGCAAGCATCCAGACTTTTCTCTGTCCTGGCACCAAGGTGGTGGAATGAACTCCCCCTGAGTGTCCGAACAGCGGAGTCGCTTGCGATCTTCAAATGCCGACTGAAGACCCACCTCTTTCAAGAGCACTTGAATGAGCACTAACTCAAAGCTGTTATCACACTTACAGCAGTTATTGTATTCCCTATGTCGTGTTCTTCACTGGTTTTGTGTAGCTTAGGAATACTTGGGTTTTGTTACTTGTTTTACTTAAATGTTTATTAGGTATTATAAGGCTAAATTCTAGCAGTGTCATAGCTCTAAGTAGCTTGAATTCAGGTCTACCAATGCTAGCTGTGGATAAGTTAATGACTAAGCACTCTTGTAAGTCACTCTGGATAAAAGCGTCTGCTAAATGCCATAAATGTAAATGTAAATGATTAGACTTGGTCATTTATTTATTGAGGAAAATGATCCAATATCACATCTCTTTGAGTGGGAACAGTATGTGAACCTTTGCATTTAGTATCTACACCCATTCCTCTGTACAAAACAGCTTCAACTCTGGTATGTTGGTGGGTTTCTTCCTATGAACTGCTCGCTTCAGATCCTTCCACAACATTTCTATTGGATTAAAGTCAGGACTCCGACTTGGCCATTCCAAAACTTTAACTCCGACCTGTAGAGGTCTGGTCCTCTTCACTGTATTTCACTGACTCAGCAACGTGACTCAGCAATTTGCCGTGCTGCTACCTTTAGTTTCACTGTGTACTCTGCACAACGTCCACTCTGTTGAGCGCCATCCCTCTGGAAACCATTTCCACACAACCGATACATGCTCTTTTTTGGAATTAAATCCTCGCTACTGGTTTTGTTTTCCTCCATTGTTGACTGACTGATCAGTTATCAGCGAGGGGGACCTGAGTGAGTGTGATGAACGTGGTGAAAATTGCTGCAGTGGCATACATCAACAGTGGTGGGCCAACATGGTGTGTGTGTGCACGTGTGCTCCGTTTTAAACGCTCTCAGGTGGTAACTTGCATAGCCTAGGCATCCTCTATGTAATTAATGTGGTCATAGTGGGCAGGGATGTGGAGCCACAGCCCACCGTATCATGCAATGCCTGTTAATATGTAAACTGAGCACTCACATGAAAATTTCTCTTTAAGCAGACAGAATCAGATGAGTGTCCAACTTCAGTGCTTCAGTACCAGCTACACAAATGTCATGTATCTCAGTCTTTCTTCTCTACTTTCAGTGGTGAGAGTGGCTCTGGGAAATCCGAGGCCTGTAAGCACATCTTGAAGCACCTTGCTGCTCGTTCATGTCCGAAAGGATTCGCTCTGGAACTACGCATGAAGCATGTTAGTCCCTCTGTCTTTCTCTTTTTTTCCCTGAATTTTCCTGAAGGATTATAATACTGAACATGTGAGGTTAGTGCATGATGAAGGATCAGGGTGTTTCTGGGATCTCTGCAGATACAGTACAGCTATAAACCTTTAGCACTGAATGAAATCACACGTTTTAGCGCTGCCCTTCGCTGCTGTCTTTTGGTCCTCTTAAGGTGAAATAATGTTTAGTGATTTAGTTGTTAATCATGAATTACACCATGTTGCATACTGAATGCAGGTTTGGAAGTATTGTGAGACTAAAAAGTACATTTTGCTTTTTTCTGTTTATTTGAATGAACATTCTTGACAAAAAAAAGGTTGGTCTTTATTTGAAATAACTGTCTGCCAATTTTAAATCAAGTCTTAGCTTTTCTGTTTTTCTTTCAGGTGAACGCTATCCTAGAAGCCTTTGGCCATGCTAAGACACCGATGAACACTAACTCAAGTCGCTTTATTAAGCTCCTGTCCCTGCAGTACAGCGAGAAAAGAAGGACTCTGCTTAGAGGTCTGTGTCTGCTACATTCTTCAAGAGATATCATTATTTGATCTTGTGCAATACCACTGATGGTGTCTAGTATGCATGTTCACTTTGGGTGTTTTGCCTTGATTTACCTACAGAGGGCGCCACCCCCCCACTCATTGTCCAGCATGCATTCTTCATTTTCACTATATACATTTCTGTCCCTAAATTGCAATGCTTCTTTCTGTCTTTTGGAGAAATTAAAATGTTGTGTGTTTGTGTGTGTGTGTGTGTGCATGTGATTAGCACGTGTGTACACCTACATGCTGGAGAAGGCACGGATTGTCCGCACACAGCAGCAGCAGTACTTCAACATCTTCTATCTAATGGCTGAAGGGCTTTCAGCTGAAGAGAAGAGCAACCTGAAGCTAGATAATATTATACCCCACAGGTATACACACAATCACACACACACACACACACACACACACACACACGTTTGTACTACTATACTTGTGAGGACTTTCCATAACCTTAACCCTAACCTCAGTAACGAAGCGGCGACTCTTTGGCTCTTTTATTACTTTATTTTTGTTAAAAACAACAAAAAATAACTTTCCTTATGGGGACCAGCACAAGGGGATCACATCCTTTCAGAGACATTTGGTTCCTAAAAACATATAAAAACATGGTCTCCACACACACACACACACACACACATACATACAAATACACACACACACAGACACACACACATATGCACACACACACACATATGCACACACACACACATACACAGACATACACATACACACACACACACACACACACACATACACAGACACACACACAAATAGGCTATTTATGTTATTTTTATAAGAAGACTGAAAGCAACAGTAACTAGGAAAGTTTAATATGAGGTGATATGAGATATGAGATACGCTCATCTCACAAACCTTTGTTCTCTTGAATCATTTGCACTATTATACTTCCAATTAATTCAGTTCAATTCACTTCTGTTATGTAGCACTTTTAAGAATGACCATTGTCTGAAAGCAGTTTTACAAAAAGCATAAAATCTGGACATAACTTTTACATTTATATAATTCCATCCCTAATGAGCAAGCCAGGAGCGACTTGATATTTAACCTTGCGCTCTGAATGTAAGCTGAGCTGTCAGGTATCATACCATCCCTTCAATTAATTAATGCTATGTTAATTCATTCTATGTCTAACACTAGCCCTAGCTTTAACCTCAGTACTGAAAAGGCAGATTTTGGCAGGGTTTGGTGCTCAACCCGCTGCTGGACTTCAACCAAGCTATGACTAGCGACTAGCAAGTAGCTCTCAATGCAGGGTCCCTGTACTCTTTCATCCTGGAACTTGCTGGATGTTCATCACCTTTGTTTGTAGTTGAAGCCACATGGTCTGCCTATGAGGCATCTTCCACCCATGCTCTCGCTGACTCCAGGGGTATTCTATTAGCTGCTTTGTCTGTAGCTCGGCTGGGTGCGTCTACCTCGCTGTCTTGCCACAGATGCTGCTACAGGTTTC
Source organism: Leptodoras nelsoni (assembly GCA_028566375.1). NCBI lineage: Eukaryota > Metazoa > Chordata > Actinopteri > Siluriformes > Doradidae > Leptodoras > Leptodoras nelsoni. Next base: position 8,872,906 of record JAOVVG010000050.1, on the reverse strand, counting down.
CAGCCCAAAACCGCCCCCCAGTGGGGTCTCTTCCCTCTTGCCAGCTGTCTTTCCAAACCATCATATGGTCTTTCCCTTGTTGTCAGCAGTCACTACGTACTCTAGACAGAAAATTTTAATTCTACACAGGAAAAGATGTTTAATTACAGCAGCTCTTCCTGTCACATGCATGTTCTCATATCTAACAGCCTAACCCAATTATTATAAGACAACAGGATGCGCTAGGACTAACATACTGATGCTTAGTGCATAACAACAACAAACTACACTAACACACCTGCCACCCAGGCAGCCAAGGCTGTACGAAGCCCCGCTGGCATTATTAAAGCTCAGTGCCGTCGAGTTGGTGTGGAATTTTACACCAACAGTACCACACCTGTCTCCTCAATGACTACAGTTATATGAAGCATGCATGATCAGGGCTGTCGATTCAGCCATGAAAAGTCCTTGAGGAAACAGTCTTGAGTCTTGAATGAGTCTCAGTGTGTATTCACTGCACATAGATATATATATATATACAGATCTGTTAGACAAAATGGATCAGTTATACAGAGTCTCATGCCTTTTATAATGGATGAGTGTTTTATCATGTGTGCGTTCGATTGTAGATACCTGAACTCAGTGACACCCGCTGAATCCACTGCAGTGAACACGGAGCAGAGCAGAGAGAAGCTGGCAGAACTGAAAAACGCCTTACGTGCCCTTGGATTTAACAAATCGGTACAGTAATGACATGCATTGATCACTGACACATACATACATTCAGATCCTTTGTAGTACTGTGAGATTTTCTTTTAACAAACGAGTGTGAAGTTGTGCAAATTAAATTTGCCAGCTTGTACTGACCTTGAAAGTCTGGGCTTGTGTGACAGATTTTTATGTGTGTGGGGTAGCTGTGTGTGTGTGTGTGAGAGAGAGAGAGAGAAGAGAGAGGGGCTCTAGATTAGATGTTGAGCCAATGAATAGTTTTAATAAATGCTGAGTGATGCAGTCTGTTAACATGCAACACATACTCACACTCACACACGTGTACTCACACTTACACGTACACACACACGAAGTTCAGCTTTCAAGGTCAATACAAGCTCACAAATTCAATTTGTACAATTTTACTCCCAGTTTCTGAAAGGGAACACCTCAAGGGTTTTTCAATCTAATCTCCATTTCCTGAATGTGCAGCGTTTGTGTGATTACAGGCAAGAATTTCAACACATTTGCTTGTCCAGAGAAAAGTGTGATACACCAAATTAAGTCACTAAGAGAAAGTCAAAGAGCATCTGTCTAGATATTAGCTGCCAGTAAATATTTATGCGACGCGCTAGTGAAAACTGCGATTAATCCGAATACCTCCGGAGGCAGCGAGAATCACCTGGATGTCTTCATGCGTGCACACATCCAAACCGTCACAAAAGACTGGATATGATGTAAAGCGTTATAGATATTTCAAACACAACTTTATAACATGACTTCCAAGCTACAGTTTTTACATTTGAGCAATGGAAGACCTGTTTAAAATATGACTAAAACTGATTATTTTTTGTTTTTCCACTTGCTGTAAGTCCCAAACCGAGACACTCCAGTGTTCACTCTGAGCAACAATGCCAAGTGTTTCATGGATTTGTTCCTCCTCACTTGAATTGTCATTACAGTTTATGGAAATTTGTGCAACCTTGAATCACCCCAAAAGCTTTTAAAGCAGGTTAATGATATTTTAAACATGTTAATGATTGGCCCGATTTTAAAAAGTGCACGCTGGATGTATTAATTCAGATAATTTCATCACAATCTTCATTAAAATCTTCTTTTAGTTAGTAATCTTCTTTTTTGTAGATGCACTATGCCTTTGTTACTTAGGAACGTGACCAATAATTTGGGATCAATAATTTTCTATTTAGATTGATTCCTCCTCACTGGGCGGTTCTCGTCAAGTCTCTCGACCGAGTCTTGCATGAGTCGGAGGCGTGTCCTGTGCCCTATTGAATTACACAGCGCCAAACTCTTTCGCTTCGCATCGTATCACATTGAATCACATTGTGTTGAATCACATTGTGTTGAATCACAGTGCATCGTAATAGGAGTGAATCATTACTATCACATTAGGAGTTGATTCATATGTATTATTAATGTACCGGATCATTGACAATGCACAAGGAAGTGTATCGCTTCGGCCTCGGCGATGGAGTTGCACATCCCTGGTTCTTCTAATAACCTGTTCTGGTGTTCTGGCTACTTATTTGAATTCTGTACCGCTGTATGAATTGTGTATGTGTTTATACTGGTATTTATTACACAGGTTTTGGCTTGCTGTCTTTCACTTAAATGCACAATACATTTGGATTCATGTTTTTTTTTTTAAACTTTAGAAAATCATTACAATTCTGGAAACTGCTGTCTCTGAAAAAAGACATCATAAAGGTGAAAGAACGTATTAGACAAAGCTAAATTTAATATAAAACAGTCCACAAACCAGTTTTATATGCATATATTGACCACCCCAGTGGCTCCCATGTAAAGTTCTGTAAATGTTTCAGTTTCTTTTCTCAGTTTAATGAATCATCAATAATCACATATACCTAAGTACTTTATTATACAGTATGTTATGTTATAATTTGATACATTTTGTGTGTGTGTGGTCTCTGAGAGATTGTTTGTGGGTTGAGTAGGAAAGCAAAATTGATGTTCTGACATTAAAATAAACCCATGAGCGCTGAGGACCGGCAATATAATTTCACAAGGCATTTTATGATGTTAGCACGATGATGAGAGACTTTTGGTTCCTCAAAAATGTAGCAAAAACATGTATGAGTGTGTGTGTTTATGTGCATGCAGCAGGGTGAGTAGCCTTGGGCGTTGGCAGCTGCTCCCTACGTGTTCTTATGCTGCATTATACAGTAGAGGCTTAGAGGAAGAGCACAGTAATGCTACTCTTTACAGCTCATTCCCGTACGTCTGCAGCCTGATGACTTACCAGCTAATAACACACAACCCACAGAGCACCTTTTACTGCAGAGCCACAAGAACCCCAGCCCGAGGTTACACCGGGATGCCAGTTTATTAGGACGGGTGTATGCGCATACAGGGCTTGTAGTTGTAATTTATTAGGTATGCAACTGTAGGTGCTAATAGACTGGAATGTCAGTGTGAGGTCGTGTTTGAACTGTATAAGGATTATAAGAATAGAGTATGTTGGAGAAGTAAGCAGAGGGTGCTGAGACAGGACTATGGGAGACAGGGTGTGGAACTGGTGTTTAGGAGCATATTTTCAGGGAGAAAAAAAGTCACATAGAGACCTGAGCAGAATGTTAAGTTCAAGATGGAGAGGTTGGAAGACGGGATGCAATGTGTTATGTTTCTAACTGTGTAGGAAAGTGATTCTACTTCGCTTGAAGAGTCTTTAGTGTTTTAGTGGCTTCTGTGGATCTCATTAAGAGTGACTGTTAGACAGGGCCTGTAGGAGCTCAAACATATGGACAAAAAGGAGAAAAAAAAACACACACACACACACAAACACACACAGAGGACTGGTGTGCTTTTAAAATAACTGTGCTTATGATATCAGAGGGCAGAGGGTTCTCACATCATGAGTTCAGACTAATGTCCTGGTTTACCCTTGTGCAAACTCTCTGACTCTCTCTCTCTCTCTTTCTTGCTCACTCACTATTGCTCACTCACTATTTTCCTCTCTCGCGCTCTCTCTTTCTCACACACACACACACACACACACACACACACAAACACCAGATCTCCAAACAGAAAGTGTGCTAATCCTATCAAGAACTCCTTTAAATCTCCTTCATTAAATAGGGATTGTTCCTTCATCTCATCACAGCAACACTAACCCCCCTCCCCTCCCCATATACTCACATGCCCCCTTTTTCCCAACACACTCAGACTATTATTCTTTCATTTTCATGCTGTTCTCAGCTTTTCCATTTGTCCTCTTTTCTTCATTTAAACCCCTCCAGCACATACCTACATCCTGGATGTTTCCATTTCATCTGCCAGAAATGGACAAATCACCAATGTCCTCTTTACTCCTGACCTAACCTAAGAGGAGTTTTAGTTTGATTGTGTGTGAGGTTGTTTTTTTTTCTCAGTAAAATGTGACAGAATGATAGAATTATAAAATGTCAGGAGACATTTGTGATCTCATGATGCCCATGAGAGCATTCTGACCTCTGCAGGTGTAGCAATATACTGTAAAATCACAGGTATCACAAGTACTTCCTACTTTTTTCATATGGTTTATATTGTAAAATTTTATATTGTCCATTTAGCCTCTTTATAGAGCTTTGTCTGTAATTTATAATTTACCGCACTTTTACTCTCCGTGACAGGTAACTGGATGTTAAAAATCTATTTGTGTTTTAATTTTCATTTCCCCTACTAAATACAAGACTTTTGTAAAACAACCAAAAGGTAGTCTCTCTACTGAAGAATTTTCAGTGTAAATGTTATGAGAAGATTCTGCAGAGATCTTTTAGCCCATCACTCATTCTTATTGTAACCCAGGCTTTAGAGAGAAAATCTTTCTCACACAAGCTCACTGGAACTGATATTCCACCTCTTAGCCTACGTTTCAGCTTATACCACTCACATACATCCACCCTACTCTTCTACCTATTTTTCAGTATGTGTCAAGTTCCAGGTTTTCCATGGAGAATTTTGCTGGATTGACGTGCCACTTTACAAATGATGAGACCCGTAAATCCATTCAAATCACACACTGAGGCGTTCTGTACAGTGTGACCCATGTTTAAAATCATAATATGCACCTGCTTGTTAGGACTGTATAGCCTGGAGCTGCAAAGCAATGCAGAGGACAGTGATACTCATTACACTAATATGGAGAACCAGATTAAACTCAAGTTTCTTTGTGTGTGTGTGTGTGTGTGTGTGTGCTACTGTTGCTTGTCAAGTGAAGGGTTGTAATTACAGCTAACCCGGATTCAGCTGACTCTGCCCCTTCGGTTCTAGTGACATTGTTGTACATTTGGGAAAAAAACCCAAATCGATCGTGTTCATAAAAGTAACGTGAATTCTGTGTGACACTCAAACGCATCCTGACTGTTTGCTCTACATGCATGTGCCACAGGAAGTGGAGAATCTGTTTGTCGTCCTCTCAGCGCTGCTCCACCTGGGAGAGCTGCGTTTCACAGCCCTGACGGATGCTGACACGGCTCTGGTGTCTGACCTGCAGCTGTTAGACCGAGGTAAGTGTGTGTGCCACTCTCAGGTGGAGCACCTCCATTTAGAGGCCAGCAGAGGGCACACACTCCTATAAATTCACTGCCACGGTGTAGAATGGGAAGGTTATGCACTGAGAGCTGTGGCACACCCCCACCTACCATCCTGACTTGTTTACATCAGTAGAGCTGAGGCTTAATGAGAGACCACTCAGTATGCGATGGAAAACTTGTGTGCACACACACACACTGCCACTCTTACACATGATTGCACCTCTGTGCCAATTGTTTTTACCTGGCCCAAACTTTCTTTCCCTGCCTCTCTGTCTCTCACGCTCTCTCTCTCTCACACACACACAAATACATGCGCAAACACACACCGTGAGTGAGTCAGCTGTTTTTCTGAGTCCTGACAAGTGACAAAGCAGAACAGCTTGGCTACTGTCAAAGCTTTGCCCTCTTCCTTGCATAACATGACACATACTACAGTATGGATGTGTGCCATAGTAAACAAGTAATGTCAGCATGTTCTCACTCTCTCTGTCTCTCACACACACACACACACACATACACACACATACACATACACAACTTGGCCACTATTAACAATACATGAGTTCATCGGCTCCCATAGGTCCATAGAGCCTAAGCATATACTCAAACTCACTCACACACACAAACATATTCAGGCTGAGCCAATAGGAACAGTCTCTAGGGTGAAGCTAACACTATGAAAGAGTAGATGCTATGTGCTTCTCTGTTGCAGGAAGCACAGTAGCTCATATGGGACTCTTTAGTCTTAACACAGGGACTCAGTGTTTGGCTTTACCCACTTCTGACTGTTGCAAACACACAAACACACACACACACACATGCATATATAGAAGCGTGTTTTTCATGTGCACTTGTTTACAGCTTGTTCTTGTCTCTGTTGATAAGGAAGCGTATCTCTGTGTGTTTGCAGTTGCAGGAATGCTGCAGGTGAGCCCGGAGGATCTAGGCGCTGCTCTCACCTCTGACGTTCAGTATTTCAAAGGTGTGGACTGCAATTCAACATGTCAAAGCATAGTCAGGACAAGACAACTATTTACTGTATCACCTCTATTAGATAAATTGCAGATATTCAATAGTGGATTATTTTACCCAGTAGAAATGCAATTATTGCTCCCTGAAGGGTTTGTGGGGATTCTGTTGGTTTTGATCAGAGCTTTGGGCTGGTTTAGCATCGCAGACTTTCTATATGGTATATGGTCTATACAGCTTCTCATGTGTTCTTTTCATTCTTTTCCATACCATATTCCTTTTCCTTATGGTAATTTGGGATGCAGGATAATTGTGCTCATATTGGTTTTAGACCATTGTATTGAAAGAAAGTGCTTTAGGACTTTTGGCCTGAGGACCAGTAAACCAGCAAGATGTGATTGTTTAGCCTATTTATTTATTTATTTATTTGGCAAGATTGCATCATTTTCACCCAATCTGGTCATTTTTCCGAGTTCATCTGAGAAACTGTCAGAAAATTCAGTAAAGGCATCTTTTCAAATTGCTTCTCATTATGCATCACAGGACTGCCCTCTTCCACATGCATAAGCTCACAGATACACTCAATGGGTTTGCATCTTCAGGTATCTTCAGGTATCTGTAGCAGCATCAGGATTGACACCACAAAAAAGAGTCAAGAGACATTTCAGAAGTTTTTCAGACAATTTTAGAAGTTATTTTAAGACGCGTAATGCTAACCCTGATGAAGACGGCTTTATGTGTCACATATATTTGACAGCACGCTGAAATTCTTTTCTTCACATATCTCAGCTTGTTAGTAAGCTGGGGTCAGACATGATACAGCACTCCTGAAGCAAACAGGGTTAGGGGCTTGCTCAAGGACCAGAAATGGCAGCTTGATAGTGCAGGGGCTTGAACCGCTGACCTTCTGATTAGTAACCCAGAGCCTTAACCATTGAGCCTCAGAGACATCTTTGGAATTAGATTATTCAGATCCCATTGTCATCATTTTGTAAACGTTTACAAACAAAATGTTTGTATTAACATAATCCGATGTCATTGGTTCAAGAGTTTTATTCTCATATGCATGACAGAACAGGCAGTTACAGTGACAGTTACAGTTACAATGAAATTCTTCTATTCTAGTCCTCACAAAAATACTAAAAGGTAAGACATCATAAGTGAAGTTAAGGATTAAGTTAAACAGTAACGTGTGCAGAACATTAAAGTTGTGCAGTAATGTGCAAAGATATGCAAAGTTCAAAGAGCAGTGGTCATAAAGTGCATTGTGCATTGATGTGTACACCACAAATAATTTATATCAGCGACAGTCCTGGATTTGGTACATCCCTAATATGCTAACCCTCCAGCTTTAACACTTATTTAGTTACTTTAAGTTAGTTTTTACTGGTCAATATTTAGTTAAACATTTTATTTATTATTCTGTATGGTATATTTTACAGTTTGTTAATGATAACTAATGACTTAAACAATATTAGTCAAAGGAACCGTGATGTAAATCGGTACGCTCTGCTTCTCATTAATGTAAACAGTCATTTATTTTCCTATCAGTGCAATGCTTGTTGTGAATGGAATCTCAGACTTGCACCACCCAGTAAGTCATTCATTGAGAAACCACAGCAGCACTAGCCAGGGCCCAGTCAGGAAGTTATCAATGGACTAAGCCTGAGGCAGGCTTCCAAATAGACTACACTAATGACCAGCGGACTTCAGTTTGGCACAATCAACGAGGCTGGACAAATGCCCACTGGATTCACAAACACTACAGACTAAAGCACCCACTAACCATGTTGATGAGTGTTACGACTAAGCAGCCTATAAGGTGCACATGACTGTCTGGCTTTTAACCCAATTCAGCTGAGAATTTGTTGTAATGCAGTGGACACCCTGACCTACTGCCTAAAATTGCACACACATTTCTGTCTACGAGCCTCTGTTTCAATTCCTGCTTGTGTCTGGATTTCTGTGCTCTTATTGTCTCTTGCTAACAAATACACAATGTCAGGAGTTGATTAGCATGCTAGTAGTTTACTATTGTCATTTGCCAATGGTAGATTGCAGTCTGAATCCAGACTTTTTTATAATATGAACCAGCTTGGCTTCTGTAGCAGATCCTCTGTTGTGGCCAGTTACACGTATTTATATAAATTATTTACAAACCCCATTTCCAAAAAGTTAGGGCACTTTCTGAAAATGCAATAAAAACTGTAATTTGTTAAATTGCTTGAACTTTTATTTAACTGCTAAAAGTACAAAGAAAACATTTTCACTGTTTTCACTGACAAACCTAATTGTATTTTGTAAATATAAAAAATAACAGAAAGTGACGCCTGTAGCACACTCAAAAGTTGGGAAAGGTTATACAAGTAATACTGTTCTGGTTCCACAATTAGCAACTTAACTGGTAACAGATGAGGTCATCAAGACTGAGTATAAAAGGAGCATTATAAAAGGATGTTTCTCAGTTCATACAGTTCATAATATCATGAAAAGTTTCAGGGATTCAGAGGAAATCTTTGCACATGAAGGACCAGAATGGAAACCGCTGCTGAATGTGTGTGACCATTGAGCCCTCAGGCACTATTGTTTGACAAACCGACATAACCACGTGGGCTCGGGAGTACTTTGGAAAATCATTGTCACTTAACACGGTCCACTGCTGCATCAAGAAATGCAACCTGAAACTGTATTATGCAACGATGAAGCCATGTATTCATTTTGCGCAGAAACGCAGGAGAGTTCTCTGGGCCTGAAGTCATCTGAGTTGGACCCAAAGACAGTGGAAACGTGTTCTGTGGTCAGACGAGTCCACATTTAAGCTTGTTTTTCGGAAAAAGGACGTCGGATTCTATGTGCAAAAGATGAAAAAGACTATCCAGATTGTGACCAAAGAAAAGTGCAAAAACCAGGCTCTGTGATGGCATAGGGGTACATCAGTGCCCACAGCATGGGTGATCTGAATATACATGTGAAGGTACCATTGATGCAGAGGCTTATATTGGTATTGTGGAGAAACATATGCTGCTGTCGAGGCAACATCTTTTCCCAGGAACTCCATGCCTATTTCAGCAGGACAATGCCAGGCCTCATTCTGCATGAGTAACAACAGTGTGGTTTGACTGGCCTGCCTGCAGTCCAGATCTGTCTCCTATTGAAAATGTATGGCACATCATGAAGAGGAGAATCAGACAACAGTGACCACTGACTGTTCAGCAGCTCAAGTCTTGTATACAGCAAGAATGGGCAAAACTTCCACTTGCATAACTGCAACAATTAAAAAGTATAATTAAAAGAAAAGGTGATGTGACAAATTAAGTTCATAATTTATAACTCAGCAAATCTTTTCTTTGTCCTTTTGTCTGTTACACAAAGCTTCGAGTGAATTAACCAATTACAGATTTCATTTTTTATTGCATTTTAAGTAAGTATCCCAACTTTTCTGGAAATGGGGTTTGTAGCTGAAGGTGTGTTTGAAAAAGGGAACAGTTTTTGCAGACTTTCATAAGTGTTTTTTATTTCTCTGGGTTAATGAAGTAACAAGTGTGTAATCATTCAGTGTAATCAACAGTTCTACTAGGGCAATTTATTATTTAACACTGAAAAGCGACAACAGATTATGATTTATTTCTTTATTTAATTATTTTTTGGCTCCCAACAACGCAAATGCAGTACTTCTGCATCTGGACTGGGATTAGATTGTTGCCAAGCAACACGTACACATATTCCTGCATACTAACTTGCTACATTGTGTAGGTCTACACATTACTGGAGAAAAAAATGAATAACAAATTTAATGGAAAATTTAAGACAGATAACAACCGTTAATGTAGCCCAATTAACGGCTATATAGAACATAATTATAATGCATGTGATGCATGTAGAGTTAAAAGTCCCAGTGCTGTTATACCCAACCCCATTCATAAAGCAAGTAATTCCTCTAATTAACCCTGATAAGGCACACCTGAAAACCATTTCAGGTGACTACCTCTTGAAGCT
>JAOVVG010000050.1:8810345-8828201 GCA_028566375.1 Leptodoras nelsoni | reverse complement strand
TATTTTCCTGGCAGTGTTGTGCTCTAAGCACTATAGAATCATGACCCCCTCCCAAAGCACACATCCCCCAACCCCCTTTGGCCATCACATTATGCAATATCGGCTGAGCAATAATGATTTATGAATATGTATACTATGTAGGTCAGCTTGGTCTCCCTGGAACTTAGGTGTAGTAAACCCACATGAGCCACTTGTCATTGAATGTAACATGCCAGCTGAGCAGTTGTCATTAGTCTTAATCGCCGTAGTTTCCCTGAGTGGAGTGGACATATTTTTGCCTCTCAGTCTCAGCGGCATCATCATGTGTGCCTTAACACAGAAGAACAAGAAACTGTCTCAGCCCAGTCTACCTTTTTAACCTTTTTTGGTGATTTTTTGCTTTGTATTTATTCAAGCTGATTTTTGAAGTCCTCTACTTTCCACATTTCTTTACATGCCAAAGCTGATGAGGATGTGTATTCAGCGCTTCACTAGTGATATCTAAGCCCTTCCTGCTTCTAGGAACACTTGGTGCCACAGGTTCTACAGTTACCAGTTCCCATTCAACCCTCAATCCCCTTTGCTCTGTCACATGATATGGCCATTGGTCACATGACTGCCTGGAAACCAGGAAGTAAGCGAAGCAGTAAAGCTAGAGCCATGGCCATAAAAGCCATCTTAAGCAATAAACAGGCCATACATACGCACTCGTCTCCTGCACTTTAAATAAAGCTTTAATTATTCAGGTGGCAAATGAAATATTCACAGGTACAGAATCTCCACTACAGAGGTAAGAGATCTAAACTCTAGCACTCTGAAATAGGACACCCTTTTTACTAAGCTGCATAAGAGGGTGTGCAAAGGCTTATTCCTTTGCATAGGCTTATTCCTGGTAACTTTACACTTGCTTTTTAGCTCAGCGGTCTGTGCCAGGTACACACAAACGGACTATTTAGAAACCAAATACACTATTGTAGTATTATTTTTCTTGAGGTGAATATTTTCTAAATGTTCAGCTGGCATAATATTTCACTACTGCAGTGTCTAATTAAATAACATTGCAAATAATAGTACTACTACTACTATTAATACTACTACTACTACTACTACTACTAATAATAATAATAATATTTACCCTGCATTATGAGAACCAGCACACAAATCTGTTCGGAACATTTACTGTACCTACAGCAGGCTGTTCATTTCTCATAGTGTCTGAATGGATAAAAGCCAGATGGCTAGAGATATGCCCTCTCCATTACTCAACTCTAACCTCAACAGAGGTCAACTACAGAAGGACACTCGAGCCCTTAATGTCCTTATGGCACTCGGAAGCAGGAAATGGCCTTTTTACGCAGACGTCTTCTCCCTTGTACTGGCACATGTATGCATCATATTTCAGTAGCCATCCTGTGCCACATGTCTCTGTTTGTATACCATATCTGCTCACTATTGATCTGTAAAAAGAAATGATGATGATCATGATGATAATAATAATGATGATGATAATAATAATAATGTTGTTGTTGTTATTATCCCTTCCTGGCTGGTGCATGTTATTGATCTCAGAACACACTGTTCATAACTAAGTCAGAAGGCTAGTCTTTCAGGGAGCACAGATAGCAGTTGGAGGAACAAATTGTTTCTGCTCATCACTTTGAGGAGTCTGGTGCTGGTGCTGAGGTCTCATCTGTTATGACAGGTTGCAAAGTCATGCACTTGGATGACCCTCTCAGTGGAGAGCTTTTAATAGTGGGTTTGACTGTAAATGCCTCGAACATGTTTGTTTTTTTGTGATATTTTGCTCCTTAAATGGATGATCACTTCTTTTTCATTAACCACTCTATATACTGGGAACAGCAGAAAGCTTGGTTTAACTTCAACATTTGTAAAAGCTATGACAGTAATAATGAGCCAGTTGCCTGCATGTCAAGTGTTCCTAAAACTGCATTGTTTACTCTTGTCCTCTGAAACCTGTGTGTGTTTTTTTTTCTCTTCTTCTCCTCTCTTCCAGAGGGGGCACCTCAACTTCTCTCCATTTGGTGCAGGGGCCGCGCTCTAGCCTGGGCATGGCCATAGTGTCTGTGTAGGGACGGGGTGAGTCTGCTCTAATAGCTGCCACTTCCTTTAGCTCCACTTTGCCATGGCTTTCTTCTGCCTTTCATTTTTTTTAATAGGAAACTGCAGCTCTGTGCTCTGACATCTTTTTGTTGATGGGTTGTTTAAAGGTCAGTTGTATTGGAATTAACTTGAGTATATTGTACGGTGGCATGTTACTGGGAAACATACATTTGCCGCTTAGAAGGACGAAACCAGAAATGTTTCGGTTTTGTTTGATGTAGTTTAAGGCCAAAGGCAGAGCTTGTTACATGACTGATTTGATTGTTATAAATGTCAGTACAATCCATAACAATCGCCTCTGCATCTCTTTGACAAACATCACTATTTGTCTAGTTAAATTATAAATTAACATTTTGCTTAACCTGTAGATCAGAATAAAATCATCCTGAGTGATCACTTGGAAATATTTTAAGAAAATGTTTGTCTTTTTTTAACACTATAGTTGTGCCATGACTGTGCTTCTGTCAGTGGAATTAAAAAAAGGCAATTGAGCTGCAGTTTTTTACTCCACTCCCTCCATTCCTGCTACTTTTTTGCTATCTTTTTTGTTGCTGACCCACTCCAGCCATCATTTAATCAATCCCATCTTCTAGTATTTTTTTTATTTGTCCCTGAAACAGAGCGCCTTTATAGAACATGTCTACGTGCTCAGATGCTTTTTGTTGCCTGCTGAATCATGCCTTATGTTGTTAGAAACTTTATCTGTGCTCTGACTAAACCTCCAATATTTAAATAACCACAAATATACCTTCATCCCTGCCAAGTGAATTATAGTGTCTTTGTGGAGAACAGTGTACAGGAGCTCAAGCACACTACTCTACAGAATGAAAACTTAATGCATATGTACATAGTGTACAGTTTTTGCTGTTTACATAATACATGCTGAGACATGTGTGCTAAGAGAGTTCCATCTTATCATATACTGAAATGGACAGTCATCCATGGCTCGAAATCTAGCCAAGCTCTAGCAGATATCAATGCTCATGTTATTGATACAGCCACTGTTACAGTGATGCTGCCAGGTCACCATGATCCACTGGCTCACATACACAGCATCAGGCAGTTTTGTGTAGCGGCTCACGGGGGCATCACATGCAGGTCATGTTAGCTGGTGAGAAGCGGCTGCAACAAATATTGCTTTATTCTCTTCCCTGCTTATACCCTGTATATCCTCTCCATCTTCAGTGAGCACTTTACCTCCACTGTTCAGGTAACATAAGGTTCAAAATGATCCTGTCCTGGACTTTGTAAGGTGAATTCAGTCACCCGGTATTGCTATTGCCTGGATTGTCGTGTGAAAGCAAGGCTCTTTCCAGGTTTAACAGAGAAACGGAGTAAGAGCTCTCAGGTGAACTTGTAAGACTCTTCAGACTCTTGCCAGGAACCTAAGGAGAGGAAAATAAGCTGAAAGCAGAGAGACCTCACTAATCTGTCTTTATCTATGACTACACGGAAAGTAAACCTGATTTGTCTTTTCACTCAGAGTGTGTGAGTCTGTAGAAATGCGCCAGGCTTGAATGGTTTTATTTCTCTGCTTGCTTCCGTGGTCATTAAATATCATCAAAAGTGCATCTGAGGACAATCGGATGTCCGTTTCCAAGCAGCCCGATACTTACTCATGGGAACAAACTCTTACCAGAGGAGTAATCAAATTAATGTTCTTTCTGTAATTCGATGTGTATAGTATAGAATGTGTTAAGTAAGACGTATGAGAGCAATATTCATATTGCTCCTACAAATTACACACAGAAATGCATTATATTTGTTGAGCAATAACCTCATAATATCATATGTGACAGTTTTGGTTTTAAATATGTTATTAGAAAAAGCTACAATGGTTCCTTAAGTTAAGCTTAGCATTATATTTAAGTGTTGACAAACTTTACACATTCTATAAGTACTTATCGTTTAACATAACAACAGTTTTCTCATGCACAAATTTCCGCTGAACTGTTGTAATTAGGGATGCAATAAAGAATATTGGTATCAGGAATATTAGGGAATTTTAGGGAACATCTGTATCAGGCAATATTCGCCTTGTTGACTGCCATCAGCCAATCAGCACATAAGATGACTTCCACCAATGGCAGTGGCCGGTGTTTGTTTTTCTGTTGAGTTGCATCAGTTTTGCGCTGGTTGTGAATAATCTTCTACTAATCCATGGCACTCGTGTCTTATTTTATAGGTTTCTACAACAAAAAGCTTTAGGTCAATCTACACGTATTAAGAATTAAAAGGACCACTGAGGCCAGCCATGTCATCAGCTAAACGATTGAATAAATATTTTTCCTGCTTTTAGGATGTGATTGCATTGGCTTCCAGATTCTTCCTCCATGCAATATGGAAAGCCAAAAGGGGCAAATTAGTTCTTTGCTTGAGGCAATATGGGTAGGAAAAAGTGTCAAATGTATATAGCAACAAAAAATCGGCATCGGCTGTCTGCCAAATTGTTATTTTAAATGTTGGTATCAGTACTGGACCAGAATTTCACAATCAGTGAATCCCTAGATGCTTAATGCTTTTATGTAGAGATGGAAAAAGACGGTTCAATTGTTAGTTTTCATAGAATACAGCCTTACATTTCAACAGTAATAATTTTATTTTCCTGTGTTTCTCCACTGATAGAAATGATAGAGACTGCCTTTATGTTTTGCCATGCATCTGAGTACAAAGCTCTGAAGGATGATGAAGGGAGTTTTAATTGAATTTAAGAAAATTAATGGATGAACAGGTGAATATATGAATAACCGTTGCCTAATGTTGTAGTAATGATGCCCCTTGATTGCTGTGCCCTTTGCTGTATGTTTCTGAATCATTTTAATAGGTTTGTGCATAATGTAGTCTGGTCATCTCCATGGCATATATATGATGATAAGGCCAATATGTCCTCCTGACCTTTCCACATGGTGACAGTTAGGGATAAACCTAATCAAGTCCCAGCCCAATATTTCCATAAAGAAGGATCAAGGTTGTATGTCATAGTCCTCTCCATTCTCCTCTGCAAGGATGGAGTATTTTACATTTAACCTCATATACATACGCTGACCAGCCACCTGACTCTGATTTAAAAACTGTTAATTATTGCTTGGCATTCTTGCATGAATTTTTCTAGCAAGCAGATAAGCAGATTTGATTCACCCATGATGATTGTTGTGTTGACATGTAGGTCAGGGAGTGTGCATGTGACTGGCTTGATAGGGGGAGAAACTTTTAAAAGACAGCCTGTGCCACACCTTTTCCCTCAGCGGTGACACTCAACACACACGGGAATATTGATCACATTAGAATTGCAAACATAGGCAATATTCCATCAGTATGGTGTCAGTGATCTAAGGACGCCTGTTGATTATTCATGAGATGGGATTAAATGTACCAGTCTGGTTAAATACATAAATAGTTAATCGTCTATGAACCTATGAACGCTGATTGATGCGCATGAGCATGCGTCCTTGTGTTTTTTTTTTCTACACAGTTTTGTGTTTAAGTATTCAGTACAGTAAACTTCCTGATTCTGCTCTGGGAAGACTGTAGTGTAAGCGATGGGAATATACTGAGACCTAGGTGTAAATTATGGATTAGGCTGGCTTTTGTATGTATGCATTAGATACATGAGAGAGAGAGAGAGAGAGAGAGAGAGAGAGACTGAGACTCTTCAGGCTCTCCATGGTTGACCTGAACTCCTGGAATGCACCATTACTCTGCTGTAATATCAGTAATGTTTGTTCAAACTATTTTTATGGATTAGTTCTTCGTCCTGGCAACCGTCTTCAGATGAGGAAATAGACTACAGATATTATAGTGCCATCTAAATTGCCTTCAGAACGAGCACATCTTACTACTTCACTGAATGCTAGTAAAGCATCTCCACACAGGATAAAACTCAGTGAGGGAACTAAAAGAAACAAGTGATACTTTGATTCTTAAGTCATGTGGTAATCCTTGACCCAACAGTTATATTTATGATTTATGTGCAAGCTGGTTGCCTTTAAGTGATGGATTAGGACTTTGCTTATGGCTGTGCAGCAAGGCCTGGTACAGTATTTCTCATACATATGCACTCATGTCAGGCAGTTGTCAGGACAAGGTTCCACCTTTGTGGGTGATTCATGCTCAGGTATTTGGCAGCTGGGATGTATGGCTGAACAAATCATTTTTACACAATATGGATGCTAACAGAGAAAAGGAGGTACAGATGAAATATGGATTTGACCTAGTATGAATAATTATGCTAGTTTGTCAAGAGTGTTCTGGGCATATATTTCTTAACTGTTATCACGCATGCTTCTTTTTATCCTTTCTGTTCTGCTTTATTGTGTTCTTACAGTGAAGTATTCTGAGTATGTGTTATCATAAGGGATATCATTACACTAAGTCATTTTTTATCCTTTCCTAGGTCATCCGGCGATTCTGTGATTGGGGGGATCAGGGGTCTACTTTTGAAGATTTGTTGAGATGGAGGAGGAGTGTGTGTGATGTTCGGACAGACTGGCAGAATGCCTGGCTCCAGACACATGGCTCACCTACCTTACTGATAAAGCACAAAAGTAATACAACTAAGAAAACATCACCTTAAAAAGTGGTACCTCTGCAGATCATGCGTCCTTGAGAAAGGAAACGGGGGTAGGATTCTTTTTTCTCCCCTTTTCCTTTCCTTCTGTCTTATCGCTCATGATTTACACGAGACAAAGGAGAACCTCATATCCGTCTCTCAGGCCAGGCACCAAATAATATGGAACCCAAAGGACATACTACCCTGTCACGCGTCTCGGTGACCCTTCTGTCTACTACAAAGTCTACAGCTGTCAGATTTGCTCTGTGTGGAAGGCTCTATTCGTGCCGCAGAGATTGCAATCGTATCTGCAGCCCATCTCGCTGCACTGTAGTCTACATCCGTATACCGTATTTCAGTGTTGTTACTTCAGATCAAACTGATGCTGCCTGCTCCTGTGACTCTGTTGCCTCAGTTTCATAAAAGGTGGTGTTGGTGGCCCAGATTAGGGACAGCATGGCATGAAGACATAACAGGGCTGGGCTGCAGACACTTCTACAGTTTACATAACAAGTCTCTTTGTGCTGACCTTCTTTGTGAACTGTGTCTTTACTTCAGGTTCTGCGACGCAGCTATGTCTCACACTCTTTCAGGTGCTACTGAGACCCACCTTCAGAGGTCACGGGCATTAAAAAATGGGGGTTGTGAACTCTTTTGGGTTCAGGTTAAACGCTCAGTGATATCCCAGGGTGCACTTTCATCTGACACAAGCACCAGTTTCAGATGCAAAGCACACGTTTAACTGAATGAGTCGAATATTGCACACATGGTGCCAACACAGATAGCACAGAGTAAAACAAAGATACTGAAATGTAAAATATATAAGAGGAAACTACTTTTCTGTACTTTCTGGCTGATACAAGACAAATGTAACTAATGAGAAGTTAGTTCATGAAAAGAAAATGTACATACAGATTTGAATAATAATAATTTCACCTGATTTTTAAAGGATGGGAGAAACCTTTGGACAGGAATTCATGCCAGTGTGGTGGCAGTTGACCAGATGATAGCACAAACAGAGTAGTGTGTAAGTAATTGGATGGGGATGTGGGTTTTGTTTTTGCCATTCTGTGCATCAGCAAGGAAGATGGGACTTTACGGTTTTTCAGTGAAGCAGACATCACTGCTGGCTCCCAGCGGAACATAATGCAAAACAACAAAAGCTGTCGTTGTGCAATTACTTGAACTTTACTGACTCTTCTCTGGTCTCCTTTAAGGCCTTGAGCTGTCATTTAATTTTAATGAGTACAAGTAAATACCATCACAAAAAGATGAAAAACAAGTGTTCAATTTATCATTTCTGTACATGCGTAATGTGTAATGAGACATTGCTTTCTGTGTTATCTGTCTAGCGCTCCACATGGACTGGAGGTGTCCAGTATAAATAAATGCAGCTGTAATGAACAGAATTAGAGACATTCCACTGTTCTGAAGTGGAAACATTTAAATATCAGTAAATACCCTTCATCTTTGTATGGCTGCAATCAATGTTCTAAATGTTAAGCTATTTTTGCTGGGTTTTTCTTTTGGTGTGTATTTTCTCAGGCTTCATCAAGCCACCTGTAAGTACAGACCTGTTCATTAACTGTAGTAGTGTAATTTCAAATGCTCCATACTGCCATGACTGAAATGAGCCTCTAACCTCTATTTCATCCATGCCTGGGTTATGGAAAGGAAAAAAAAACTTAATTTAATAAAAACTAAATTTTATTAACTTTACTCAGCAACTGGCCTGCCCAACTGAATGTACAGAAAGTAAGAATGTTAAAATAAACACACCCTCATTCTACCTGTGAAAAAAAAATATATCAGAGATAGTTTAAAAAGTTCCTAGTTGTAGACTACAAAAGCACTTTCAGTGCAAAACTGCCACTGATATTTACATTTATTACAAGAATAGTCTTAATCAAGAATTCTACCACTTAGTGTCTACATGATGGATATTACTTGGTGATTGTAGATGTATTTATAAAATTTGTTTGTTCGACTTTGTAAATGAAAACTGTTATGATCTAAAACAGTATTTAATGTGACATGCATCCTGTCCAGAGTTATATCCAGGCAAAGCTCTCTGCAAAATAGTGCAGTTGCTGAATATTTCTCATGCCTTGTTTAAGTCCTGTTTAAACAAATAAGAAATGAATATTCAGGCTGTGCATACTGATCAAACTAAAGACTGGTGGCCCGTGATATGTCCCTTGGGTTTAGCATTTGAAGTAAAACCAGGTTTTCCCAAAGGCATGATGGAACAAACATCATCGTCTGGTGCGTCACATTGAACACTAATACGGTGCTTTTGCGATGCTGGATAGAGACCTATCATGATAATCAGCTAATAATGTTTGCAAGCAGAGTTACTTTTTGCTTTGCTACTCCTATACAGGGTTAGTGTGGATGACGCATTTTCTTTTAATGTCTGTCATTCATATTGCAAAAATATTGTACAGTAGGAGCCCATTTTGTTACAGTATGGTTTAAAAAAGAAGAGCATACCTTAGAGCATGACTAGCACACTACACTGTTACTTTGTGTTTGATGTGCTGCATTGTGATCATACAGACATATCATTCTCTGTCTCATCTGGTGCTGTGATCTTTCCAGACTCCTGTGTGGACATTGTGTTCTATCCATGTAATGTGAATCTCTCTTCTCTAACTCAACACCAAAAACATCCCCTTTTTTAAATGATTCACTGGTGCAAGGTGTCGTTGTACGGAGTGACTGTTAGTGCTGAGGGGACAGTTAGTATCTCTTCCTTTTGTCACTCCCAGACAGAAATGGACAGCTTGAGTTTCTGTGTTTGCTCAACCTCTCTCAACGCATTATTGTATATTACTGCATCAGCGTGGATGTCGCTGCATTTCTGCAAGTCACTGTTTCCTGTTTTTTCACCATCATGTCCTTTTTGTGCATTATAAAATATATGAATCTAACTATTGCTACAATACATGCGTGTCTGTGGGAAACATATTTTTGTTTTAATTATGTTTTATAAAATTCCTGTACAGCAATAAAGCACAGTAGTGCCAATGTCTTTGTCTGTCTGTTTAACCAAGTAAATCATTTTTATTTTGAATTTTTTTCTTTTTCTTTTTTTGCTTCTTGAAACTGAACTGAGCTTAAGTGAAATTAAATGTCATGGATCTACAAAAAAAATAGCCCATAATGCTTAAGTGGAAGATAATGTTAGTGTAGTTTCGAAATAATTAACAAATCAAAATGAAAGAATTGCTAAATTGCACTCGCAAAATTCTTAAACAAAGAGCATCACGAATGCCAAGAAGCTATCAGCTGTAATTAAAATGAGAACTGAAAATATCAGTCAGGGTATTCTTTAAAAGATATGTATCTAACTTTAAACGTCCCACAGGCCACAATGAAATCAGTGAACAGGTAAAGAAGGCACTAGTCAGAGACGCAACCAAGAAGCCATGCTACCGTACTACAGCCGCACGAGGTGCTACCACTACCATGCTTCACTGGATAGAGTGGGAAGCAATATTAGGTTTCTAGCAGAAGTGGTGATTTGTGCAAATTCCAAAAAGTTTGGTTTTGGTCTCATCAGACATGACAAACTTGTATACCTCTGCCACTAGGTTGTTGAGACACGTTTTTGGATTGTCCATATGTCTGCCTATATGCCATATGCATGATGAGTCTCCAACCAGGGGTTACATTAGGATTTTTTTCTTGCCAGTCCAATGTCCGGAAAAAAACATTTGACTGAACAAATTTGAATCATACTGGTCATATTTCAGTAACAGTCTGTGTTGCAAACACATACACTGATCAGCCAAAACATAAACCACCTCCTTGTATCTACACTGTTTGTTGACCTTAAAGGTGCACTTTGTAGTTTTACTGATAGAGACTGTAGTCCATCTGTTTTTCTGCAGACTTTGTTAGCCCCCTTTTACCCTTTTCTTCTGTGGTCAGGACCCCCACAGGACCACCAAGGAGCAGCTACTGTATGGTGTGATCTGCTTTGTCTGATCCAATCGTACCAGCACAACACCAGGCTCACTGCAGTCCTATATCCTATATTGCTACAAAAGAATGACAGTGACCTCAAATCAGTTATTCAGGTATTTCATGACCAGTCATTTCATGACCAGTAATGTTTGAACAAAACCTCAACCTTAGACATTAAATTGTTGGCTTTTACAAAATATCTGTCACCTGTGACATCTGTATAATAAAAAGGTGCATCCCTTTGGGGAAAAAAAGGACTGTATACTGTTCATAAGCTCTTTCGCTGTCAAAACACAGATGTCCTGTTTAGGGATAGCCTTCAATATAGCTACATTTTGTATAAGCATTATTACCGGGCATTTTGACCAGCAAGTTTTTAATTGATCTGTTTTTTTGTTTGTTTTTTTATGAAGCAGAAACCCTGTCTCCAACATCTTCACTTTCATCAGGTTCATCTGTTTTCTAACCAACTCAGGGTCTTTCCTGAACATATTTATAGTGATCATGTTACACTTTAATTTCACACAAGTTGACTCCATTTAACTAATTATGTGACATCTAATGGCACCAGAACTAATAGTGGTTTCACAGCCATTGGGTGCATATGTAAGCGATGCCACCGTTTGTGTTGTTTTTTTTTGTTTCTGTATAAAATTGTAAGCTACACTATATGGCCACCTGACTCTTTCTGAATAATCCATTCCAGATTTACTCCCCCTTTGGTGTTATAATAACCTCCACTCTTCTGGAAAAGCTTTCCACTAGTGTTTGGAGTGTGGCTATGGGGATTTTTCCATTCAGCCACAAGAGAATTAGTGCAGGGTCAGGAGGTCTGGGACACCTTCATTATTCCAGTTCATCCTAAAGGTGTTCAGTGGGGTTGAGTTCAGGCAAAACATGTCTGTGTGATGAATGGCAATTTGTTTACATCAGCATTGTCTTGCAAGGTTTGGGCCCCTTAGTGCCAGTGAAGGGATTGTCCTATGTAATTGCATGCAGTTTGGGAAAGGGCCACATATGGGTGTAATGGTCAGGTGTCCACAAAGTTTTGGCCATTTAGTATATTGTGACCACAAACACCCCAACCCTCCACCCCCTGGTTTATATTATTATAATACATTATAGGCTATATTGTGTACAATCATGATATACTGTATGTTCAGTCTCAATGCAGCTGATTAAAGATTTCAGTTGTACTACTACACAATATGGAACAATTCAAGGAGCAAAAGTTCAGTGAGGAAACCAAATTGATGATTTATTCTTTAAACACTTGTTAAAGCCTCTTGTTGTGCTTGCTGTGGTATTCCACAGAGTAACCTGTGACTTCACAGAATTAGATGAGTAGGTTTGTACAGTGGTTCCCATTCACACGAGCATGACACAGTGTTGAAACAGTACACAGCTGATTAAGATCAGAGATCCTGGATATCCTTCCTGCATGATGGGAACAGAAAACATCCATGGGTGTACAGTGGTATGACAGTTTGTAATGTGTGTGCTTATGATGGACCTGTTGCATAATGCAGAGATATGAATGAGAACAGGGAGAGCGTGTTTACTGTGCAACACTGCTGACAGAGTGCACTTCCTTGTGTAAACTGATTACTCTTTTATCGCTTACTGGCCCATAAAGACAGCCCTTGCTCATAAATCACATAACACACTACAACACGCAATATAAACCAGCCATGTTTGAAAATACAGATGCAGTAAAAACATCCTGTGAGCTACAGTTGCTATATACATGTAGTCTGTAGGTGCAGGTATGGGTATTCACTTGTTTATAAATCTTTGCATAATCAAAAAAAAGCGTAGAGCTCTCATTGTGTTTTCAGTATGAGAATATAATGAAAAGAAATCTTGGGATGTGCACAGGACAGTCTTTATGATTATAGCAACAGTTGTAGCAAGACTATGTACAAGTCTACAGTATTCAGGTGAGACTGGTTCATAAGTACAAATCGGTAGGGTAGCCATACATAGCAGAAGAAAGTGACTCATCCACAGATAGCTCCAGATGCAAAACATGGGAGAAACAAATCAGAAGTATCAGGGGAGTATCAGGGGAAATTAGGCAGATCTGGAGGCAAGAGTAGCATGAGCAGGGTCAGGCATGTGGGGCAGGATCAGGCATCAAAATCATATCAAGCAGCAAAAGTACCCATACAGCTGGAAAGAGAGCAAGAGAGAGCGAGATTAACAAAGTATTTGGCATCCTCTTATCCTACAGTGTTTTAGGTTGGTGTATATTATGATCAGAATGTTGAGTTCACTGTCCTGAAGTTCTTGAGCTGATGTTTTTATATAGACATGTGTGACTTAAAGGACAAAAGAAGCCTCAGTTTACATTCTACAGGGACTATTTCGCCTGTCATTTCTATTCTTACAAGTTTGTTTTTGCAATAACACACCCTGGAAGCCTTGAGACATTTTCTTGAGATGTGTGTCTTAGCTTTTGAGAACTGTATTTACTGTATATGCTACATACAGAAGCATGGGATTGGACATTCCTCCATTGAAATGGCTGTGATCCATTTGGTATTCACAACTATGGTAAAGCACCCAAACAGTGTACCCAAACAGCATTCAATCTGCTCTCTGAGAATTTAGTCCAATGTAAAATCAAATCCTGCACAGATGTTTAAAGAGGGCCAATTACGTATCTAATGAATTAGAGTGAGTTTCCAAAATTTGATGACTGTGCTCTTTGTTAAAACCGACTAAAGAAATGTTTAAGATAAGCATGGGGGGGGGGGGGGTGTCTTGAAACAGCTATCCATAAAATGATTCCCCTCTTTATTTGTTCTATACATAAAACCTATAATGCCATCATACAGGTTTAGTCTTAGGGCTAGTGTAAATCTTCCAGCTTTATATTTTTAAACACTCAAGCAATGTTCATTATCATAAACACATTCATATTGCAGGTTCATTTTATTACATTTTACCAAATATTGATATAAACATATTTAAGACAGGTTTCGGTGAAGCAACTGCAGGCTATTTTCATACCTAGTCTCACAGTGCATGAGACAGTTTGTGGCATTGTGTCAGCTTCATTTGATTCAGTTGGTTACCCATTGGAACGGTTTTCAGTTGCACTAAATTGTTGGCAAATGTTGGTATTCCTTGATTTCAAGAATCTGGCAGACAGTGCTCTGATGGATGAAGCTTGCTGATTCTGACAGAGACTGTTTTACCTCTGTAGGCCTTGTAGTAAATTCATTTGAATTTGGGGAAACATATAATACTAACTTATAATTGTAAACATTTAATAATGAGCCAGTAGTTTGTCAATATATAAACTGAAGTTCAATTGTATAATATCTAGAAATGTATCGAAACCCATTCTATTTTTCATTTGGTTTATAAAATATTAGCCTTATTAATTACTTAAAACATTTTCAGGCTTGGGCGACACAGTGGCTCGGTGGGTAGCACCATCGCCTCACAACAAGAAGGTCCCGGGCTCGATCCCTGGGTGGGGCGGTCTGGGTCCTTTTAAATGCCTTTGGATATTTTGAAGATGTTTTTTACTGCTCAATACAATGTAAATAGCAGCTGCATTTCCAAAGAAGTAACATTTACATATTGCACACACACCCTACTCTGCTCAGTTGCCTCCCTTCCACACATATTGCACATACACAGTATGTTACTGCATGAATTCATAGTTCTGCACAAGTATTGTTTTTGTTATTGCACATACTGTGGAAGGTGACAGTTACCATTTCATATACACAAACATGCAACAAAGAACAATTGCTCACATCCTACTTTCCTCACATACCCCCTGTTGCGACACATTGCACATGTAATATTAGGTATTGCACAAACTTAACTATGCACATATTTTCAGTTATTGCGCACGCTCTAGTTATTGCACAAATTCCTAGTTATTGCACTTGCTTTCAGGGTCATGTAATTGGTCTCTAATGATGTCCTGTGCAACTTTTCATGACTGCTTTGTTTTTCCTACCGCTAGCATACCACACTGTACATTGTGATGTTATATCAGGTTGTATAGTTTATTGACCAATTTACCATGGATTATGGTTTTATGTCATGCCTTCATGTAAGAGAAGTTGCCTAACCTTTCCAGCTTGATGTTAAATGACACTAAGGCTGCAACAGCTGGTGTGCATTATTCTTCATGGCCATGCTGTTGTGTATCTCTTCTGGCTATCAGAATCTGTTCAAAATGGTATTAAACAAAACTAACCTTACTGTGGTGATACAAAAGAAACAAGCAGTTCTTAGGAATTGTAAGTGTAAGATAATCAGATGTCAGATCTAGACAACTTTACCTGTACAGTTTCATTTAAACATATGGCATTTGGCAGACACCCTCCTTTTCTCGACTGACTTGCATTTATACAACTGAGCAGTTGAGGGTTAAGGGCCTTGCTCAAGGGTCCAACAGTGGCAGTTTGGTGATGCTGGGATTTGAACTCGTGACCTTTCCGATCAGCAGTCCATTGTCTTAACCACTGAGCTACCACTACCACAGTTTCATCTCAGCTGTCCCCACTGTAACCTCTGATTTCTACTCTTGGTTGACTGAAGTGGAACCCGATGTCATCTTCTGCTGTTGTAGCCCATCTGATACTGCTCACCGTGGTTGTAAAGAGTGGTTATATGAGTTACTGCCTTCCTGTCTGGCCATCTCCAATGGCCTCACTCTTGAAAAAGTGTACATCATGAAATGCAAAACCGCTACTCACTGGATGTTTTTCTTTATCCTCACCATTCTGTGTAAATGGTTGTGTGTGACCATCTCAGGAGACCAGCATTTCACAAATATTTAAACCAGTCAGTCTGTCATGGCTAAAGTCACCGAGATCGCACGTTATGTCACTCCTCTCTGGTTTGTTTACACTCTTACACACTCTCCTGAGTGGATGCAACTCCTATCACTCACCATGTAGTCAGACCTCTTGTGTTTCTGACATTGAGGTGCAATGATGGTGGATGTGTAGGGAAATTATTATACAGGCTCAAGAGTACTACTGTATTATACAGTATTTTTGTACCTTCACTCAGTAATAATTTTTTAACCAAAAAATGAAACAAAGTCTAGCAGCATCTACATCTACAGATAAGGGTCTATGAAGCTGGTCCTTCTTTCAAAAATACCACAAATTAAGGATGTAAAGATTCTGTCTTCACCCAGCAGCACAACAGTAGAGTCAAGCTCTCTAGAGTCAACCACACACACACGCTTTATTTTTGAGTGGTCCATGCTTTCTTGAACTCCTTGTGGTTCTCGTTTACTCTATACCTTTGTCCTTTCTGACATCTTTATTGGTAAAAACCCTGCATGTCCAGCATAATTTATAATTCATCTCCCCCTGCTGAAATGTGATGTAATTATTGCCTTGATCGTAAGGGCAACTAAAAAGCAACACAACAGGAGCCCAAGCCAATGAGGAGACTTCCACCATGATGCTGATGCAAGAAGAAAGCGAACACTCGCGGTACACTCCACCTGAATACACGTGTTCCAGTCTCTGAGGACGTAGTGCTCAGACCCAGAGGACTGTGCAGAAAATAAAGGTTGTTCTCACCCACAAACCTCTGGGATATGCGGTCGAAGGGAATACCTGATTGTTTTTAGATAAGCACAAAAACATTTAAGAAAGATGAACAATACTAGCGTGATTTTTTTTTTGGTCTTGTCATTTTTAACATTTCTGTGGAAGATTTTTCATGATAATAGAGGTATAATAATTAGAGACGACAATTCAGAGTAAATGTTCCACACTTATGCTACTGTTACAAACAATGTTTATTTCTCTGTTATGTTCTTGGGAAAGTAAAACCAGATCACTTAAAGATATATGCATCTCTCTCTTTCTCTCTCTCTCTCTCTCTCTCTCTCTCTCTCCATGTGTATGTGAGTGTGTGTGTACCTTGTTGGTTTTTTTATATTTGATCTTTTATATCTTGTTTTTTATATCTTTGTATCCCACTATGGACCCCACATGGATAAGAATATCTGATATTTTTTATATTTTCCCGGTCCCCATAAAGAAAGGTGTTTTTTTTTTTAGTTTTTAACAAGAGCCAAACAAAAAGAGCCAAAAGGTTGCCTTTTCATTACTGAGGTTAAGGTTAGGGTTATGATTAGGCATAGCATTAATCAGCTGTATTAATGATTATGTCAATGAAATATCCTCACAAATACAGCATTGTGTGTGTGTGTATGTGTGTGTGTTTTATACATGTGTATTTGTTTGAAAAGAAGTACACGCATGTTCATTTCAGGCATTGCCACAATGATTCCAAACCATTAAACTGGGAAATGGAGTTTCCTTTCATTTCCAGGCAATATTCTCAGATGAGTGTGCCACTCTGAATTTGAGAGCAGATTGATTGACTGTGTGTGCAGGTTTAGGACACACACATGTCCCAAATTCTAGATTAAAAACAGCATGTTCTCAAGGTTGTTTTCAACATGGTGCACTTGTTAGTTCAAAGCAGAAATAATATTCTGTGCATCTGTATGTGTGTGTGCATGTGTGTGTGTGTTTGTGTCTGTGTATGAGAGAGAGAGAGAGAGAGAGAGAGAGAAATAGACTGACAGCTTGATCAAAAGTATTGCAAGACATAGCCTCACTACTCAATATGTTGTATGTTTCATTACCAGTCTGTGTGTCAGCACACACAGTTAATCGACCATTAGTCTCAGTCAGCCCAGTATTTGCCAATGTTTGTTGAAATGCTTGTAATGTTAGTCTCAGCAAGAGAACTCAATAAAGCACAATAGAAAGATTATTACTAGCACTTCATGTCAATGAAAGTATTACAGGTAGCTTACTGTAATTGTTAGTTATTTCATTGTTGCGTTATGTCTTCACTCCTTCTGGTTTAGTAGATTTTACAGAATTTTTGCTGTAATTAAGTTTTACAGTAACATGTTCTGTACTACAGTGATTTTATATTGTGTATGTTTCTTTCTGAATAACCTAGATCACCCCGTAATTTAATCACACCCCTCAATCAATCAAGTAATTGTCTAATGTAAATGAAATGTAAAGCAGTTCCATTATCTAATTATTACCCAGCATTAAATATAATTTCCATATGTCCAAACATCTATTAAAATCACAGGTTTTGGTGATGGAGATAAAAAAAAGAGGTTAGATACAGTATAGGCCAAAGGTTTGGACACACCTTCTCATTCAATGCGTTTTCTTTATTTTCATGACTATTTACATTGTAGATTCTCA
>JAOVVG010000050.1:8779827-8801045 GCA_028566375.1 Leptodoras nelsoni | reverse complement strand
CAGTCTGGATTTTGCAGTCCTTTTAACAGGAACTGTTTTCTATCTATCTATCTATCTATCTATCTATCTATCTATCTATCTATCTATCTATCTGTCTGTCTGTCCATCTTTTCTGAGCTTTCATTTTAAGCCTTTTTGTTCCTTTTTCCAAAAATGGGCAGTGATAGATTGGGAGCAGACACTGTTCCAGTAGGGCCTGGGTGTGCTGTTTGATTGAAGGTTGTCTGCAGTGGTCTTCAGAAACTGTGCTCATCTTTAATTGAAAATTGAGACAGTGTAGAAATGAAATTATTGATTTCTGCATTGGTTGGGCTCAGGACCCACCAGAGGGTGGGTCTTTGATGAATAGGTAAGGCTCTGCAGAGAAATAGGATTGGGAGTAATTTGGAAGGGGCATGGATAATGTCAGAAGCTGGGAATAGTATTAAATCCATACTCTTGCTTGTATCACTGCCACTGTGTGTGGAAAGACTATGATATTCTTAGGTCCAAAGTTGTGTAATGTATTAGGTTATATAACATGTTTTCCTCCTTATGGGAATCATTAAAACCACATGTACACAATTATGATTTGGCATAATTTGTTTATACATTATTATAAACAATCTATAACCTATGAAAGGCTTACAGGTGGACTATATGCCTGATTGTATTTAGACAGCTTGTTGCACATCCCATGCCAGAGTTGCTCCCTCATTTACTATTATAAAATAATCTACTCTTCTAGGAAGGAATCACTTGATGTTGGAGCATGGCTATGGGGATTTGTGATTCATTGAGCTACATTGATGTTAGTGAGGTCAGGTACAGATGTCAGGCAAGAAAGCCTGGCACGTCATGCCAGTGTTTCAGTTCATCCCAAAGGTGTTCAGTGGGGGTTGCGGTCAGGGCTCTGTGCAGTTCACTTAAGTTCTTCCACACCAACCTTGGCAAACCATTTCTTCATGGAGCTTGCTTTGTGCAATTCAAACAATTTGGACTAGGCCCCTAAACTCCACTAAAATACTAGCAAAAAGCTAAACAAACTAGAGAGGAAAAAAACAACGGAAGAAAAATAAAGATAAAGAAGGGCAGATTGTTCGAAGAGAGTTAATAATGTTAATAATAGTATTTACTTTTATAATTGGTGAACCACACAAACCAGGCTAAACCTGTTGGCATACCTGCCTGTGGAGAGTGGAGCTTTGCCTTTTTACCCCATGGGTTTCCTCCTTGTTTTCCACTTGCCTCTCAACTCCCAAAATGCCATATCCCTGCCTCATGCCTAGGGTTCCTGAGATAGGCTCTAGTTCCACCACAACCCTGAATAAGATACAGCAGTTACTAAAGATCAATAAATGAATAATAAGCCTGTGTTAATTGAACATGCACTGTTGTTCTGTTGTGGCTTTAGCCACATGTGCAGATCTGCCATGTTATAAATTACCAGTATAATTAACTAGCCACAAGTTAATTAAACTCATATATGATTTTACTGTACATTTAATTAGATTTTTTTTAAATAAAAATGAAATTTCTTTAAAATATATAGACTAAGGAACTTTGGTGAATATAGAAATGAAAACAAGGTAATTAGACAAGGAATGTTCCTACCAGTAAATGAGGCCTGGCAATTTAACAATGTTCACACCATTGAGTCATTATACATTAAAACCAATAGAACAATTATAACATGATCTGCTATATTTACTCTAATTAGCCTATCAAGACATAAAGTCTAGGCCAGTCAAGCAGCAGTGTTGATCTTAATGGCCTTCATCTAATTGCTAAACAACTCATTCCACTGAATGCATTTTCTATGCAAGAAAAAATAATTAAAGCATTTAAGTCCTGTAAGTTGTAAGATGGGTCCTTTGTGAATTGGACCATGTAGACATGATTGCATCACACAGTTCCCAGAGTTTTCAGGTGCATTTGCATGCTGTGAATCTCCTGCTCTACCACATCTCATACATGTTCTATTGAATTCAGATCTGGGGACTGGGAAGGCCACTGAAGAACAATAAACTCATTGCCATGTTCATGACACCAACTTTGTGACATGGTGCATTATCAGGATGTAAATAACCAGTAGAAGATATAAATTGTGGTCATTAAGGGATGCACCTAGTCAGCAACAATACTTAAATAGGCTTTGGGATACAAGAGATGACTGATTGATATTAATGGAGCCCTAAGAAAACATTCTTTACACCGTTACACCACCTTCACCTGCCTGGACTGTTGACACAATACAGGTTGGGTCCATTGATTTGTGCTATTGGCTTCAAATTCTGACCGTGCCATCTGTGTGACTAAGTAGAAATTGAGAATAATCACAACAGGCCACATTTTTCCACACTTCGGCTATATTTGGTGACCCTGTGCACGCTGCAGCCTTTCTGATCTTAGCTGACAGCATTGGAACCCAGCATGGTCCTTTGCTGTTGTAGCCCATCTAAGATGCCTGTCCACTCACCACAATTGTACAGAGTGGTTATCTGTGTTATTGCATTCTGTCATTTTAAATTCTCCATCCTCCATCGACTTCTCTCATCACCAAGGCGTTTCCATCTGCAGAATTGCCACTCACTGAATGCTTTTTTTTCTTTATTACACCATATTGAGAAAACACTTCAACAGTGGTTACCAATCACTGGGTTCCTAGAGAGGAACCTCCATGAAGACCTTAGCTCCAAAAATAACCATGTCCATCTGTCTAGCTTTGTCCAGTGTGTTTATAGTATTGTTTGTGCTTGTCTCACACTGTCAGGTATTTGCACTTTACCTAGTCCTGTGTGTTGTGCTACTGTATTGTATTGGGTTGGCCCATGGTTCTAAAAAAAAACAACACTTGTATTTTCAGTATATAATGGATTATTATGCATACATGGCTATTTCAGGGAACCATAAATAAAACATCCTGAGCAACCAAAATAGCATGATATAAGCATTCTTTACATTAACTGTAGCTAATTAATAATAATAATAATAATAATAATAATAATAATAATAATAATAATATATTTTCTTTTACTTATTTGGAGCCTAAAGTCAGGGTCGAATCAGCACAGATGTCCAAAATCAATTCAAACATTTTATAGAGATTTTAGTGTTCCTTTCATTGTGGCTTTTCTTCTGACTTGAGATCTAATATGGACACTGTATATACTATGATAAGTGGAACATATTAACACAGATTCCAGCAACTGTTCAAGGGCAGAGCTGAACCGAGTCTTTGTTCTGCTGTCTACTACACTATTATTATTTTGTCACTGTGACAGACAAACAAGAAGACAGGCCATGCTTTAAAACTGACATGTTGAATAGAAATGTAAATTTATGCATTGACCTCAGTGTGTGTATGTGTGTGTGTGCATGGCACAAGTGGTATATTGTTTCAGAAATCCATGAAATCCAAAATTATGGCATTTCTTCTTTGTCTTGTGTTCATAACCCCGAGGGCCCTCATATTGTATTGATGTCTTGATTATGTCTTTGTGTCTGCATTTAATTTTCGACTTGCAAAACAGTGTACATATGAGTTTCAGAAACACTGTTCTAGAATAACAGACACAGTGCAAAACACCTGGGACGGGTGCGGAGAGGGGAATTTCCACAAAAGTGCAAGGCAGTAAAAACAAGGAAGGAATTATTTGTTCCTGTATGCTACTGTATATGCATGTTAGTGTGGTTGGTGTAAACATTTATGATATGTGCATGTGTGTGTGGTATATACATGTGTGTGGTATAGACACATGTGCTATATTATGTTTATGGTAGTACTACAGATGGAGAATTTCCACATTAACTCTTATGGCTGCTGACGTTTATCCTGTGTTGCTGATGTACAAACCACAAAATTTGGGACACTTTCTACAAATACAATAAAAACTGCAATCTGTAATTTGTTCACTTGAACTTTTATTTAACAGACAAAAGGACAAAGAATTGTATCTGCAACACACGCAAAATAAACGCTGGGACAGAGGCAAAATAAGATTGAAAAGGTTATACAAGTTGTAGGGTTCTGGAAGGTTCCACAATTAGCAGTCTAACCGGTAACAGGTGAGGTCATCAAGACTGAGTATAATAGGAGCATCCACCAAAGGCTTAGTCTTTGCAAAAATGGGTCGTGGTTTACCACTTTGTGTCAAACTTCATGAGAGAATTGTCAGTGAGTTCAGAGCACAAGACTGCAAAGAATTCCACCATCTACAGATCATAATATAATGAAAAGATTCAGGGGGTTGGGGGAAATCTTGGCGCAACAAAATCGGAAACGGGCCCAAAGTCATCTGAGATGGACCAAAAGACAGTGGAAACATGTTCCGTGGTCAGACAATTGCACGTTTCAGCTTGTTTTTGGGAAAACTGGGAAAACATCAGATTTTATATGCCAAAGATGAAAAAGACCATACAGACAAAAGTTGCCAACAAAAAGTGCAAAAAGCAGCTTCTGTGATGGCATGTGATGTCAGTACTATTGATGCAGAGGCTTATATTGGTATTTTTGGAGAAGCATATGTTGCTGTCAAGACAACAGTGTGGCTTGACTGGCCTGCCTACAGTCCAGATCTGTCACCAATTTAAAATGTATGTTCATGGTGCATCATGAAGAGGAGAATCAGACAACAGTGACCACGGACTGTTGAGCAGCTCAAGTCTTGTACACAGCAAGAATGGGCAAAACTTCCACTTGCAACTACAACAATTAGTATGTTTAATTCCCAAATGATCAAAAAGTATAATTTAAAAAAAGGTGATGGGACTAAGTAGTAAATATGCACCTGACCCTACATTTCTGAGTGTGTTGCAGCCATCAATTTCTAAATTTGTTTATATTTAACAAATCGGATTAAATCATTTAAAACACTGAAAATCTTTTTTCTTTTGTCTTTTAAATAAAGCTTCAAGTGAATGAACAAATGACAGATTTCTGTAATTACAGATTTATTGCATTTTAAGAAAGTGTCTGAAAATGGACTGCATATTACTCTAGATAGGCTGCATTTAAAAAAAATGACACTTCATACTTACATATCCAATTCAAAGCATGTTATAATTGACTCTTTACAGTTACCTCTAAGCTCCATCAATGCTAAACTGTGAAGGATTCACACGCCCAGATTTATACCTTTTTTCCTTAATCCCTCTATTGGGATCAGCTTCATATGTGGGAAAAAATGTCAGAATGATAAATCAGGGCTTTTTCACCAAGCTTAACTGGTAAGATCTATGTGGTAATATGCGCTATAGCCATGCATGTTTCCTTTTCAATTTTTTTTCTGTGAAAATATCGTACAGTCTCATGACACCACGTGGAGCCACAGTGTAGATGCTCAGTAAATAGGCTTATCAGGATGCTTTAAACCTGGTAGGGTAAGCAGGAAATGTTACAGCAGTCCTGGGGCTGTGATTATAAGGAAATAGTAGAGACAGCAGGATAATCGCATAACCACTATTTTTCCCCCCAGCTTCCATCTGTTTCACACTCCTTGCCACCCTTACTCTAAACATCATGTTGAATGAGCTTGCTAATATGATGCAGCTGAATTTAGATTTGAAAAAAGATTGCTGTGTATAAAGGATAGAGCTATACGTTTATGTTTTCACTCAACTACTTGTTATATATACTTTATATGGATAGATGGATACATGAATAAAGGAATGGGTTATTGTTTCTCACTTGTTTTCAGCTGGACATAGAGTATTGCATAGAGTAAGAAAATATCTAACTTCTTTCATATATTTAGATTTCTACAGTCTAACTTGATATTAAAAGCATATTCCCATGAATGCTAATGTGAGAGTAACTGGGTTTTTTTATAGCACAGTGTATACTAAGCTCCATGAATTATACTACCATGAAAGATAGAATCGGTGTTATATAAATACACTACTTCCACCTGTCAGAATAAGCGAGCAGTGATTCTCAATCAGTTAGCTGATATCTCTTCTCTCCATTGCCTCTTAACGTAGTATCAGTGTGGGCATCACAGGCAGCCTTATAAGAACTCATTCCCTGCCTTTAATGATATTATAATGATGTCTGAGGAAAACAAATGATCCATCAGTGCACGTTAATTAAAAAGAGCCCCCTGGGATCTCACCGTAATTGCCAATGATATTCAAACAATCATTCCTTTGTCTCACATTTGTCTCGTATTTGATGAAATACATTTCTGTTATTCCCCTACCTGCTAAATTAGTTAAGCATTCCCTTGCTTTGTCACGGAAAACATCAGTACTATCTGCTGATGAAGGAAATGCCTGAGCGTGCTTCCCTCTCTCTCCATCCTTCCCATTCCTTCCCACACTCCCTCCTCTACGGTGTAACAAGCGGATTGGATGCCTACTGTCTGGGACAGTACCATTCCTCCAGACAGGGTCCTCCACAAACAAAACCCAGTGTCCTTGACCAGTAATGCTGCTTGTGCACACATTCACACGTACACATACACACCGGGTGGATTAGTATGCAGCAGACATCTCAGCTGTGGCTGTGCCAATCCGGTGTTACACGCAAATGCCGACAGACATCCTGGTGGCAGAGTAGCTGAGCAATCATGTCTGAGTAATCCAGTCATTTTCTATTAATTTCAAAGGCATGGCTGGATGTTGCAAATCACGCATACATACCCAGCTGTTCACCCAAAACTCAGAGAACACTTTATTAACTCTGCAAAGCAGTTATGTGTTTGGTGCAGTCTGTTTGTTTCTGGGTTTAGCATAATTTACAATTATGGAAAAACTAAAAAGCTGATTGTCATGAAACTTGGTGGAAGGGTGTAGTATGGGCCAAGGAAGAACCTATGAAGTTTTGGAGCAGATCCGAGTCATAATGTTGATCCATGTATTATTTTAGCAAGATTGGGCAAAAGTGAGCTGGGTTTGTCGTTCTTGTGCAATCCTGTCATAAAAAAGACTTGTTTATTGACCTTGTGGATGTCTGCACTCTTTCACTACATGTCTAGTTAACATTGTTGCCCTGTTTTCAGCACATAAACATCTTCATTAG
The DNA here is from genome assembly GCA_028566375.1 of Leptodoras nelsoni. NCBI lineage: Eukaryota > Metazoa > Chordata > Actinopteri > Siluriformes > Doradidae > Leptodoras > Leptodoras nelsoni. The sequence continues at coordinate 8,794,045 of JAOVVG010000050.1, read as the reverse complement.
TTTGTAATATTTCCTTAAAACAAATGTGCTGCCTAAACACCTAAAACAAATTTAAAAGGCCTTTTGCTACCAGGCATAAAAGATTCTTTATCAATTGAGTAATTTTAGAAGTAATTCAAATTTTTATAAAATGAGAGAAACTTCACTCTTGCACTCTTTCTTCACAGACTCAACAATAATATAAACATGAACCTTCCACATAGAGACTGTTGACTCCTGCGAATGCTTGTTGACAACAACTCACTTTTAGTCGGGCAAGTGGGTGTTGTAGAATATACACATATCAGTATTTACTCTCAACAGAAAGAAAAGAACTCTAGAGCACATGATGGACAAACAGATCAACTGTGTATGCGCCACAGTAACTTATTAGCAGAAATGGAAAATCTGAATGCATCACTCCAGTCTTATATGTACTGTCTGCTTCAAGTTCCACATTGAATACAGTCCTGCTTTTAGGTTTGAAGGCTCTAGTGCATCTTGTTGATTTCCTGACGCAGTATACTCCATCACAAGCACTTTAATCCGAAGAGGCCTGTGGTTTATCCAGAGAATCACTCCATGCACAGACAGGAGAAGATGAAATTCTTATACCTTCCCTATGTTCCAGAGAACATAGTGAAAGGCAGCTAAGAAGGCGTTTTATTGTCAGCACTGAAAACATACTTGTTAAAATGGGCTTTTCTTAGTTCTTGGATGTTTTATCTTAATAAATACATTTTTCATGATTCATAGATTTGTAGTCACTTCATGAGTGATTGTACATAGGTATTTAGGTATTTAGGTCCTCTAAACTTTCATATGCAAGACACAAATTCTGAACTCATTCAATAAGTATTATGAATGCTGAAAACAACACTGGCCATATTTGCATACGTGGTAATATTCCGATATTACCGGAAACACAGTAATATTCCAAGTCATATTGCAGATAAGCATTGTATTCTAGTTATAATGTTTATGTAATTTGTAGATGCAAATGTCAATGTTACTGTTTATACAACCTTATGTATTTCTTAATACACAAAAATCTTTCTTAAAATATTATCACTTTTTCTTTTATTTTTCTATGCAGTTTAGTTACCAAAGTAGCACCCAATAGGAGTGTTTCCATCACTTCTTCCTTCAACATAATTTCATCAAAAAGGCTTGAATGCAAAAGACAGGTCAGGATTTATCTTTCAATACCACAGGACAAAGGAAAGAGAAATAGAATTCAGTATGGTTTAAAAAAAATGCTGCTCAGGCAGCTTGAATGGCAGCAATAATTCTTTGACATGGCAATGCATCTTGCTTCGCTGCCAGTCAATTCAGGCAGCATTTTAGTCATTTCCAGAGGCCATACCATATTCTGTGACGTTTCATGCCTGGGTGCAAGAAGCAGGAAATAAAAAATTGCTATCTCCAGCCCAAGGGCATAATTGGCAGTGGTTGTATTGAGTATGCTGGAATCTGATGTCCATTGGCTTCAGACTTTCTGTCAGGTAAAAATGGTCAACAGCACTGGAGCGATTCAAATATGGTAGACTGCATCAGGCAAAACCCAAGTAACCAATGTTGACGATCATATGACAGCTCTGAAACTTTGGACATTATAAAGATTGGTGGTTTGTTGTCAGTGAATGCTTTTAACATCAGTCTTCTTCAAGAATATTCAAAAGTGTCAGTGAACTAATTCAACTGTCATTCTACTGTCATCTGCAATAACGCAGAGTGCACTTTATGATAGATTCCATCTGTTAATTATGTTTGCAGCTCTCTGCTATAACAATGGACATGCTACTCTACCATGTTCTCTTTACACAAAACTGTACAAGTTCTAACTTTGAATATTTTGTGTCTGAGGATTAGCAAAGTAAGAATTTATTTATACACTGAGCACTGATGCCTCATGGTGAGAAGATCCCTGGTTCGATCCCAGGTGGAGTGGTCTGGGTCCTGGGTGTGGAGTCTGCATGTCCTCCCTGTTTCCTCATGGGACCTCCAGTTTCCATCCTCAGTCCAAACACATGTGAGTTAGGTGAATTGGAGATACAAAATTGCCCATGACTGTGTATCGATGTAACCTTGTTCCTGTCATGAATAGTCTTAGATGCTGAAGCATCTGTTTACACTGTGCATATGACAATACACTTCTTGAATCTTGATTAAAGGCAAGCAGCTTGGAGGTACCATTGACTAGCTGTTCACAAATGGCCCCAACACCATAACTTGAAGTAGATTTGAGACTAGAACACAAATGTTCTCTGTGTGTTAGTGTGTGTGTCTAGGGTCTTGCAAGAAATTTGGAAAACAGATGTGATTAGTAGGCAGTGCTAGCAGGATGCATGTCTCAGTTATTGGCATTGTGTTATGTGAGCAAGCCAGATATCTTAACCTTTGACAGCACCAAGGTAATCTGTCTCTGGAACAGTATGTGAGCACTGACTTTCATGGTGTTGTTGTAGATTCATGAGCTCTAAATGGATTTCTGATTGGAAAGAACAATACCTACCACATGGCTGCCTGTGAAAAGGCCCTGCTATAGCTAGCACCTTCTGAGGCACAGAGACTAATTTGTGTGTTTGTGTGTTAGACAGAGAAGGAGTATGGTGTATCACTCAATAGTTACTACGTTCCTCACTCCACCTGCATTGCATGTTTCTATGTAGAAGTGCCTTTGTGGGTTTCTATGTAATGTCGTATAGAATGTTTCCTGTACATTTGCAGGTTAATACGTATACGATAATGCAGTCGTTACTACTTCTCCCACTTCCACCATCTGTATTTCATGCTTCTGTTCACAAAAAATAAATAAATAATTAAATAATAAGCTACGCTGGCATGGCCCTGCTCTAATTAGGGCATGTCTTGTTACATTATACATCTCTCTCTTTTCTGAATAATAATCTTTACCGGGAAGCTCCTTGTTACTATCAGTTCAGTGACAGGGGTCAAACTCCAGCCTCCTGCTTATTAAATCATGACAATGAGGATTATATTTAGCCCAATGGGCTCAGGCCTAATTGTAGCTCTTATTAAAAAGTAATTGATTGTCCTCTTCTGAGACAGACAAGCAATAAAGAGAAGGAGCAGAACCAGCAAAAGAAAAAGCGAGGGAATCTCCAGAGACGGCTTTCTAGAGGTCACCTTCACATACAAACAAACACACACACACACACAAAGAGACTCTGATTCAGGTTTTAACATGTGTCAAGGTTGTACCTCTCAAAAAAGTACCAAATGTTCTTGACCCACTGATAACAGTAAAAAAAATTTGGGTGATTTTATTTCCTGATGAGTCACCATGACACGGTACATCGTAGTTATTAAGGTTCTGGTGTAGTGATCAGTTGCTGGTGAGCAGCAAGCCATAAATCAGTGTCTGTGGATGTGCGATGAGTGAATGAATGCTACACACCTGTTACCCTGTTGGTAAAGTGTGATATACTTAGGGAGTAACCATGTGATCTGTCCAATAAAAAATCTCATCTGATCCCAAACATAATCTCAGTGTGTTCAGGTATCTGCTGATCTCAACTTTCTGTCAACATGTAGATGAAATGTTCATAAATGGGCAGATGGTACAGTCAGTGAGTTATTTAACTAGGCAAAAGGCAAGTGGTGTGACCCCTGTGGAAGGCTGCTATATCAGATTAAGGATGCTATGCCTGTAGGCAACTATGGTGTTAAAGAGAAAAGCCTGATTTTGGCCACAATGCAAAATCCAAACTTCTGAAAACTTTTTATCCTTAGGTGACACTCAGTAAAGAACAAAGCAGGGACTGTTCCTGCTCTATGCAATATCTAGCAGAGGAATCCTGACCTACTGCCATTAATATATGTCTCAGCTAGTCTCTGTGTGCTTTAGGGGAACACTGTGACTCCCTCTTAAAATCTCTCTAAGCGATGAAGGCACATTAACACCTTAAGCCATTAAATGAGGAACGAACCCTTAGCACAGCGAGTACCAGCTAGAAATGTATTGCTGTGACAAAGGAACATCAGTGGATGCATAATGTGTGCCTAAGCAGAGAGTGGATGATCAAGCCTTTAAGATGATGAAGATTACATTTCACAAGTCCTACTCTAATCCTCACAGTATGGAGGTATGTGCATTGTGTGAAGATGATGGTGAGACAGGTGTTGTGGTTTATGCTGTTGCATTCATAATGCATACCTTTGTGATTCTCAGTGAAGTGGCTTTTGGCAGTGCCCTTGACATGCAGTAGGTTTACTGTGTTCCCAACTGAGGAACAGAACAAAATGCCATCCAAACCTGAGGTACTTTCTGGTACTTTTCAGGTACTTTCTATCATGATTTTTTCCCCACTGCTGGTACACCCTGTTCCTTTGAACTCAATGAGCAAAGTTTGAGGAAACAAAGTTTAACATACTTTATAAAGCAGGCAGCAGAATTAGAAGTACGGCTTATTCCTTTTAAACAAAGAACATTAACCTGACACACAGAACTTTTTCTGGCTGTATCAGAAAGCCTGTCTGCTATCAGAATCAGAACTGAATAAAGTTATCAGAATCATGTTGGAGTACAGGAGCACACAGGAATTTAACTTGGCAGATCAATGCAAAAACATATAATGTACAATAGACATGTAAGCAAACAAAGCGCAAACAGGAATACTGTACAATAAACATAATAAATACACAACAAAAGCCACATACAACACAAAAACACAATCGTCACAATACAGAAACCTCAGTCACAATGTCTGGTCATTTTCTTTGCTAGTAATATACATCAACACGTCTACTTTGGAAAATATGAATATTTTCTTTCTGGTATGACGTTAAAGTGTTCGCTCCTTTATCTGGAGATTGTGAGCTTTAACCTCCATAATGCCTTTAGCTATCTGTAGCCAGGAATCCAAGAGAGGAAAATTGGCCACCTGCTTTGGGTGAGAGGGATGACATAATTGACAACCCCATCAAACATAGCAACATTAGCCAATCATCAGTGTCTATGAGCTCATAGATATTGAAGGGGGTGCATAGTGCTGTCCGAGTGCGTTACACAACCCTATAAGGCAACCTACAGTAAGCAGCAGTCTTGGTGGAAGCAGATGACAGCATTTGCTGTCCCTGTCATATAACAGAGGAGACCTCACTGGTGGGTGGGAATTGGCTGAGACTAAATTGAAAAAGTAAAGAAAGAAATTTTATTCTTGTATTTAGATTACCTTTACAGGGGTTAATGCAGTTTGTCTAAATTTTAGCCTAAACATTCCAGGTGCTTTTGCCACACAGTGAAGGTTGTGATTTAATCAGGTTTTAGAACAAACACATGATGTCTCAAAATCAGTTCAGCTTATAATCAGATACAGACTCTCAAAATGTCCATGACTCCCCTGCACTGTCACATCCAGATCTAAACAGAGAAGAGCACTTACACATTCTGTGCAGATGACAGCTGCTAAAGTTTTAAAGCTATTTAAGTGGATTAGGTTATAAGTGTAGTTGTAGGTGAAGTGTCTTTCAGGGGATTGGAATAGAATCTTTGAATGCTTATTTTTCATTTTGGGGGGTAACTCCTGATTATGATCTATGCATATTTATTTACTTGTTGAACTATGTAGGTCAAAATGTATGGATGTAAAGGGTATACTTAGGCTGCTGCACAAACCAGTCTGTTGGATTACTCTAGAGGACAGACCCTTCCCTCCAACTGCAGAGACCTGGCATGGTGTGGGAGTGTAGAGGTTCAACATCTTCACCCTGCTATATTGCCATGTGCCAGAAAAGCTATATGGAGTACAGGTCTGTGGTTTACCAATCAGCCAGATAACTAGAACATGCTGTGCTCCTGCTAGCATGCCCGTATCCATGACAACAGGCACAGCACTGCTTGCCCTGCAGTTAATGCAGGTGTTTACTGTTGGGAGAGTGTGAAAATGACTCTCACAAATGTGGCCCTTACACAGAAACTAGACATGTGACTTGTGTGACCTGAGGGCTGAAGTGTCCACAAGCTTGCTAACCGTTCTGGGACAAGTTTAGCAGGTGTCTGTTATAGTAATGCTTTAAAAATAGGTGTATATATAAATATAGACTATATATACTGTAGTCATACACAGTTCGTAGAAATATTTTGTTATATTTTCAGGAAAGTTAACAGGTTTTGTGTGTGTGTGTGTATACTGAACATCACAAGTTCTTTGTATGCAGCTGGCCCACACAGGTGCCTACAGAAATAACTGGCACCCATCCACATATGGATTACAAGCACCAGACTGGCACAAGACAAGGGAGAGCCAGAGGAAGAGAGAGAAGGTAGAAATAGGAAAACAATGACAAGAGAACTAGATAGACAGAGACAGAAAATGAGAGAGGCAGACGGCAGCAGACTGACTGTCTAGACTGGTAATGGAGGTGGAAACCTGGTTTTGAAAAAAAAAAAAAGTAAAAATCACGTGCACTATAAATCCCCCACCCATCCCCCCAAATCTCCTGCTCCTTTGGCATGGCTTGGCAGACAGAAATGCATTAGCAGTGGGACTAAAAATAAAGAGCTACTCAAATTCCATGCCTGTCCTCTATTTGGCTATTCATTGTATTGACAACCTCCAATCATGATGGGTCCATGCTCACCCAGTTTAACATAAAAGAAAATTTTAGACTGTTTTTTTTTTACCATTCTGGATTTTAATCAGAGAATCACGATAAGCATATTGTATGTGGCCCTGAGATTAGGCAACAGAAGTGTTTAAAGCATTGTGTATTCCGGAGCAATGTGATACAGCATATGCTGTGTTCCCATGAAATGTGTACTTTACATTTAAACAGCTAAATTTCATGTGTGCATAAAGGTTAGAGCTGTACCATAACAGAGGCAGGTCCTTTTACTCGTGATTCTTCCAATCTCCCAAGGTTCTGTCAGCAGACACAGAAGGCAGGCGGTGGTACATTGGAAATCAATCAGGGCTCATATAAAGCCTGAAGCTTTTCCCCAGACATGAGTGAACAGGGGGATGGGGTGCAATGGGGTGGTGCTTCAGAACAAGCGGAGATGAGCTAAACAGTTAGATATATATGGATACAAGAGATGAAGAGAGGAAGGATCATCAGGTCAGGCTTTATTAGCTGACTTAAGCAGCGTGATCACTTGTCTGAATCTGCAATCAATTAGAGTGGTGAAATAAAGCCTGTGTAGGCTATCATCATGATATGACTGCTATATTTGCACACACTGCTAATTAAGCCATAGATTACATGAAACCGGCCTGATTATTAACATAAACTTACATAAACATCGGATACGCTACATAGCCGAACGTTTGATGACACCTGACCATTGCAGCCATACTGTATAAGGCCTTCAGTATAAACTGTTGCAACAAATTTAGCACTCAGCAATTTTTCTAATTAATCTCACCTTGTATGCCATGTCATATCCAAATGACAAATTTAGTTATGATTTAGAAAATATATCAACAAAAATGTATATGTCCATAAATGTTTTATGTCAGTGTTATCTCTTTATATGTTTAAAAGGCTTGTTTATGTAAGTTGTCATATCCATCCGTTGTCATTCCATTCAAGCAAGTTGTTTTATTCAGTTCTCAGTCTCTTCCTGGTACAGTATGGTGTGGATTACAATTTATATGATTAAACCTCTTGGATTACGTGGGACATTCATTGTTTATCTGATTTGTTAATTCCAGGATCTTTCTGTCATAGAATAATCTTATGCTGTTTTACACTACAGTGTTGTTGAATGCTCAGTTCTGACTGGAAGGTGTAAGCTTCTCTAACAGCAAGGCTCTGTCTGGAGTTTTAGCTGCAAGGTTTATATTATTGCACCGGTTGTTATGTGTAATGTGTTATCATTTCTATAGTTACAATTTACACAGTAACTTGTCTGGCAAGGAGTTTATATTCCCTCCACGTAAATAAATTAAAAAAATATTATATAAGGGGAATAAAACACTTCAAAAAATTTCTGAGAAAAAAAAAAAAAATTACCCTATCCTTATGGTCCTATAATTGCATGATTCTTTTGTCTTAATTTGTTTAGTATTTATTAAAAATATATATATTTTAAATCTACTTTATTATAAATAATATAATATACTTCTTTGTTAAAAATGTTTTAATATGCATTCATAAATGTCTGATTATTCATTTAAAAAATGCTGATTAAAATAATTTTTTTAGGTTTATATAGGTAATATAGGTATACATTTATAGGTAAAATAATCCATAAAACAAAATTACATGATCATTCATCTTTGTATTCATACTGAATACAAGTTCTTTATTTTGGTAATCAGATAATGTAATGCTGCACAAAATCTGTCCCCCCATACTGCTACCTGGATAGTGTAAAGGTGATGCTCTTTTCATTTCCTCCAAGCTGATCTGAGATCAGGATTAAAATAGTGCCTCTAAGGCATTTTCTTTCTCTTATCTCAGCTTGTCCGAAACATGTTCTCTTTTTTGTTCCATGGAAAATCTTGTGGACTCCTGTATTAACAGCCTAATGCAGCTCCATTCCAATACATAACTGCTTATTATCTGTTACCTGGTCATTGATGTCAGTTCTCCATCGTTGAATGGGAATGTGTTATCAGTGTGGTCCAGCTACACATTAGGAAACTCAAACACACTGCCATGGGAATTCCACAAGGCGTAAGAGAGAGTTTATCGCCTTCAGATAAAGCCAATCTCCAAAACACTTTTCAGGAAAGAAACAGGAGAATGCACAGGTGGCAAAAGCAGAAGGCAAACATTTTTTCACTATGGAAACTGCCTGTAACAGTGGAAAAAGGCAACATATATAAGAAGGCTATTTAATAGATTCATTTCTGTACATGACACTTTGAACAATGCCCTGTGATCCTCTGCTGCATTTCTAAAATGACTGTGTGGGCAGGATGCTGTTAAGTATACAATTTTACCCAATAGATAGTGACATGCTTGCTTTAGATGTAAATTAGGGTTAATAATTATAAATATTCAGACATAAGCATTGTTTTCCCACCTATTCCCCACAATGTATGCTTTAAGTCACCTATGTAAGAAACATGCTCTCTCTATTTCGGTGAGTGTTTGTGAAAAAGTTCACACTGCATTCCTGCTGTATTCTTATACCCCTGTGAAGATCGGGTGTCCTTCTCTGACATACAGCCACAACATGGTCATTTACGTAACAGTTGTGGTCATAGGGTGATATTATAAATGACACACTGCTGTCTCCACTGCGTCCCTGCTATTGCATAATGCAACATAGCTGACCTGGTGCTACCTGCTTGTCAAAGGACTGGAAGGACAATCAGGCTGGACAAATTAAAACTCGCCGTTACACTGTGTTCTGTCTCATACCAAACAGGAACCCTGAGTGACAAACACGAATGACTCTCAAATGCCAGACACTGTAGCAACAGATCAAATGGAATGAGATACATAAATGATGGCTTAGTGTGTGTATTTGCTTGTTTAATTTGCCTCAATCAGATCAAAGACATTTATGCATTCAAGCCAAAAGGACATAATGGGCAGTAATGCATGTCTCTGTTGTCTAAAAATGCCACAAGGTACAATGTGACTGTAAAAAAAGCACTTTTACAAGCTCTATTTTTGACATGGAACACACTCTCACACACACACACACACACACACACACACACACACACACACACACACACACATACACACACGTTTGTATTCCTATACTTGTGAGGACTATCCATTGACATAATTATTACAGCAATCCTATGCCAAACCCTAACCCTAACCTTAACCTTAACCACAGAAATGGCACCAATATTTCTCTTTTCAGACCAGCAAAATGTCAACAATATCAAATATTCCTACATAAATATCTGATATTCCTATCATATATAAAAACATGTTCCACACACCCACACATACACACACACCTATGTATGTGTATTGCTATACTTGTTAGAACTTTCCATTGACATAATTAATGCTATGATAACCCTAACCCTAATCCTAACCCTAACATTAACCTCAGCAATGAAAAGGCAACTTTTTGGTTTATTTATTAATTTCTTTTCTTTTTAAATAAATATTATGATTTACCCCCTCCGTCTGTTTCCTTCTCTCTCTCTCTCTTTTTCTCTGTGTTATGGCTTGCGCTCCCATATTTGTGTTTAGTAATTTGTACTAGTAATGGTAGCAAAAGGCCTCCTCTGTGGTGTGAGTCATTCTTTCCATCTACGCTCCTGGAAACAAACTTATGATGCAGGTATTTCTCATTATTATCCTGACTCTTGACTAAGATGAAGCTAAAAAGTTAACGTTTCCATTGCTCTGAACCTTCAGTTATTGTTTGATGACATTCATGCTTTGTCACTACAGCAATGAGCAGTGTGTCTGTCTCTGAGTACTGGATCACATATCCATTCAGAACAAACAGAACCACAGTAAAACACCATAGCAACACTATGGCAACAGCAAGGCAGAGAATCTCACCACGTCCAGTCATTACCTCTCCTCAGTGAACTCAGAGACTTGTAGTGACGAACTCACTGACAATCTGCACAAACACATGGACCTTCATGAGGTTGTTGCTCATCTCAGATTAGAACTTGCCATACAGTATATACTGTAGTAGGAGGTTTAGAGGAATATGTTAGGAGGTAGCCTTTGCATTTACTTTATTTTATTTATGTGCCAAAAGCATGTCATTCATTACACAAGGCCAGATCAAGCAAAAGGACCACATCATGTAAAAAGTATGAAGAAATACAGAACTCTGTGTTCCACTATAAACAGCATGTCTTATCTCAATGTAAATGCAGTATGAAATGTTTAGAGAACGCACAAGAATTTTTCCAACATACAAGCTAAGCCCACACCATATGTTACTAAGTGCATGTCCTTTTGCTTATGTTAGGCTTCCATACAAGCACAACATTCTACCATTTCACTATGATAACATTACACAACATTACAAAACTCCTCAACCCTGTCCCCATTCTCTGTATATTTGTGTGTGTCTGGAAAATATATATCTAAAAAATAAAATATATAAAATAAAGTAAAATACACATTTCCAAGGGGTCAAATGGTCAAATGTGGGTGTATACACAACAGCTAAAAAAACGTATTGTAACATTTTTAAATGAGCTTTTGTCATGACCCTCCCAGCCTCCAGACATGAAGATTTGATCCAGATCCAGATTTGAAGAAGTATTACATCTGGCAGAGATTAGAACCGAAATGTCAAGAAGTTGGCAATAGGGTACACACTGACCAAACTAACAAGGCAGATTTAGAACAGATATGTTTACAGCAATTTAGAAAGTTGAAAAGTAAACATTAAAGTTCATGCAATTTTCTTCTCTGTTAAAATTTAGCATTCTTATTTGTTATTTTATTATTTGCAATAATGGAAATGAATGGTGGTTTGTCATAAGGATGTGCAACCAAACAAAAAACAAACAAATAAAAAACTAATCAACCAACTAACCAAACAACAAACCAAACATCCAATTAACTAAAGAGTGAACCAAACAGCCAACCAACCAAACAACCAACCAAACAACCAACCAAACAAACAAATAAGCAATCAACCAAACAAACAATGTGCCAAACAAACAAATAACCAATCAACCACCCAAACAAACAATGTGCCAAACAAACAAATAATCAACCAAACAACCAACAAATCAAACAAACAAGCAATGAACTAAACAACCAAACAACAAACCAAGAAATATCCAATCAAACAAACAACAAACAAATAAACAATGAACCAAAGAATGAACCAACCAAACAAAATCTAAACAATATCCAAACAAACAAATAACAAACAGACATATAACCAATCCACCAAACAAAAATGAACCAAACAACCAAGCAAAACACAAACAAATAACCAAACAAACAAGCCGACAAACAATTAAACTGTACTGCCAGTTCCTTTGTACTACATAATTGTGCCCAGTAGGTCCTCATCTTAGTGCATGTGTGTATTAATGCTGTAAGTGTAACGCAGCAGTAATCTGGAGGCAGGCCAGCTCTCTGCAGCCATGTGCTAGTGTGAAAACAGTGAACTTTCCTCTCATTATTCCAATTGCTTCCTCCGGATGTCCAGTGGGAAAGGGAGGGTGAACATTAGCCTTCACTGCTCCTCTCAGAGCATTTGGGCAACACTAACAGCAGCATTTCCATGAATGGTTAATGCTTTCAACTCATAAAACAAAGCTATTAACCTAAGATTTTGAATTCTGAACGGTTCTTTGGATGATGATCAGATATTTAATGTGCAAAATGACAGGCGTTCCTGTGTACTTATATAGTTTCAGGCTTTATTACAGGCTCTTAATGGTAACAACAAAAAGCGTTGTTTTAGCATCGGTTCATTTGTCTAATTTGTCCCCAATGGAATTAGCTGAGCAGTGTATTCTCTCCTTCCTTTCCTTTCTCACTCTCATTCATAGTATCTCTCTTCTCTCTTCCCTTGCATGAATCCCAGAGAGCAGAAAGCAGATACGATCAGATGCTTCTAAAGTGTGTGTGTGTGTGTGTGGACAGCTGGCTGAAAATGGCTACGAACAGTCATGGTCAGCTAATGGGAAGTCTGAAATATCCTGCTCTGAAAGAGGAAGTGAGAGTAAAAGGGAGATGTTAGGAAGTGAAATATTTATAGCGAAAAGGGAACATTAATCCGACCTGAGTATTTCCTTTAGTCCTAACCGTCACTCAGGGATCTGGCTATTGTTTTTCTCTAGCCATGTCACTCAGTCACAAAAGATATCATTATACATTGGGTTTGAAATACGTTACAAGATTTAAAAGACTCAGTGAAAAGACTTTTTTTCAGGACACAATGTTGTTTTTTTATGTGTACACTGTGTGTATGTGTGTGTGTGTGTGTGTGTGGTCATATGGCATATGGGAACATATGTTTCCTCTTCAGTCTGTCCTCGTTTATGTTCCATGAAGCACCTACAAGGTTATAATCTGTGACCCTAATACTAACCGGCTTTAACAAGCAGAGATATGGGAGAAGGACAGAACTGCCATGTGTTTGCTCTAAATTGTAGATTTATAATAAACTGCTAATAGAAAGTCCATTGCAGTGTAAATTTTCTTCTCTGTGACATGTTTTGCTCCCTATCTCTTGCCTTAGTGCCCTTTCTCTGGCTCTGGCTCATTTCTGGACCTCCACTGCTAAAACAAACGCATAATCTCAATGAGACAAGGACAACATGTGTGCCTCACTTTAAATGCTTAATGTGTATACTTCATCTCATGTGTTGAAGGGCGATAATGGTTCTTAAATAAAACACTGTGTCACTGTTGCTAACCGGGGCCACCGCAATGCCTTCACAAGGAAAACAGAACAAAGTACACAAACTGACATATTCAACAACTAGAAACTACACTAGAAATTAGGTTAAAAATGTATGACAATGTTTTACTGCCCATTCTGAAGTTTTTCCTACCTTCAGAATGGAGCAATGGATTATTTATTATTTCTCTATCTGGTGACGCCCAAATGAGGATGGGTTCCTTTGGAGTCTGGTTCAGACTAAACCATGAATGCTATATAAAGTAAGAGAAAGAGCAAGTATCTAAAGAATGTGGCAGTGATGCAGGGTGTGAAATTTCTCAATTGTAGCTTCTTGAGGTATGAAAATGTGTCACTTACATTGCCCCTAAGGACAAATTTCATGGAATTTGGTATGTTTCTAAAGAATGTGGTATTGCTGCAGGGTGTGAAAAGTGCTAGACTTTTGCTTTGTACATGATGCAGTAAGTGGTGCTACTCCACAAAGGAATCATAATGAGCTATGGTAATGCTCACCATAAACAATTAATCATTTTTGGCAAAATTGTTTGCGCAAAAATCCTACCTGACTTCATGGGGTGCATAAGGAGGACACTTTCAGTATCCTGGCTGAATACCTGTGTCTTTTTACACATGAAAGCAAACATGTGAATGTAGGAGGAGTTCTCTGGATGTTGTGGGTGGTTACCGTAATCACCAACAACAGAAGCAGAAACAACCAACCATGCAGAACTCAAAGCTCTAAAATTCAAACCCCATGGAAGATTGTTTTATGATATTAGCAAGTACAGGACAATGAAACTGAAACACCTGTCATTTTAGACCTTAATAATTTATTAGTATGGTGTAGGGCCTCCTTTTGCATCCAATACAGTGTTAATTGTCTTGGGAATGACATATACAAGTCCTGCACAGTGGTCAGAGGGATTTTAAGCCATTCTTCTTGCAGGATAGTGG
>JAOVVG010000050.1:8774962-8777323 GCA_028566375.1 Leptodoras nelsoni | reverse complement strand
GGTCCAATTTAGCCATGAAACCTCCCACACTAAAATGACAGGTGTTTCAGTTTCATTGTCTAACCCCTGTATATCCCATATTTTCTAGCAGTTTATAGTTAAATTTAATGTTGTTGTAATTACATTTAAAGACAGGTTAGTACCAACTTACAGCTGTGAACAGTAGATCCTCTACCAGCCTCTCCTTTTCTCCTCTCTTGAATTTGATAAAGAAAAATGATCGTGTTACTACAAAAAATGCAAAGTGGTAAATCCTCTGTCCTGAAGAATGCCTTTTAGGACAAAATAGAACCTCTATTGCAATGCCCTGACACTTACGACTCCTTCCTTAATTAATAAATCAATTTAGTCTTACAGAAAGCTTTTCTATATTATTAATTAAAGTCTTTTTTTATTTCTTTAATTATTATGTTTAGATTATGTGAAGTATCTGCCATACAAGTCTTTGTGAATTAGCTGTCACTATAGAAACAGTGTTGGTTCTTGTAATAGCTGCTAGTAGGTGGACTGAGTACCCTGTGTTGCCCATAGGTGTGAATGAGTGTGTGTGACGCCCGGCGTCCCATCTAGAGTGCAGAGTGATTATTCATTTATTCATCTTAAAGCATACTATTACGCAGCTACTATGAATTATTGAGAAACTACAGTGAAACTAACAGAAAAGGTGTACGCTAGATATATAGGGGCCTGACGAAAGGTCCAGGCGTTTTAAGGCGTTAACTGAGTTTCCTGTTAATTTTTTCCTGATTATCTGAGGATGTTATACTGTATACCTACATGTTTGCTGTGAAGACAACACAAGCTGTCGTACACCGTTCAGCATAAAACGAGAACTATATATAAAAAGGAGATATTGATTTGTCTCTGTCAGCTAGGGATGGCTGAAGGATGGGGCTTCTTTTGTCTGCCTTCTCATTCAGAGGATGTCACAGATGGACAAGGAGAGGGGGATGGGAAAGATAGACAGACAGCGGAGAGTGAGAGACGAATTCATTTCATCCGTCATCACTGCTCTCTTTAAGCACGGCGCACAGTCATTATGCACACAGTGTGTATGTTCACATAGTTCAGTTCTACAGCTTCTGACCCTTTCTCGATATTTTAGACTTTACAAACTTTAGTGTTATAGTTCACATGGTGACAAAACATGAGCAGGTGTTACAAAGTGGGAAATGCAAAACAACAATCCTGACCCAGCAAGTAAAACATGAACGTGACAAGCTATTAGGAGAAATAAATCAGAACTGCAGTATAGCTATATGACAAAAAAAAGTGGAGGTGAGAAGAGGAAACAAATGAGACAGAAACAGAAACCATGACCAAATAAAGAATGTGGAAGGAAGGAAGGGATATTGTAGTGATCATTATTATGATATTCAGTTTGTCATTGCAAAAACAACAGGCTTATATCTTTTCATGTCATTTGTGCAGTGTGATCCAGTAGTCTCTGTGTTACTATAAATCTGTGTAGATAAATAAATAAATACCCTTCTCTTTATTTTGCCAGTTCTGGCCCATTTAATATCCAAACACTGGGGAGATGCCCCCCATAGTGAGCAGACTTTGAGATAATATCAACAGGAACATGGTGTTGTGTCCACAAAGAGCAGTCAGGCGAGCAGTCCACACCCAAATCCTGGAACACACACACACACACACACACACACACACACACACACACACACCCACACACACACCCACACACCCCGCACACACGGATAGATTGAGGAGATGTGACAAGTCAAGCCATTGTGATTAGTTGAAAATGACAGCAGCGTGAAAGCGCAATAATTATTGTCATTCCATTCACAGCTTCATTTGGATTAGTTTTTTGTTTTTTTTAGCCCTTGTACAGGACGGTGTGTTTCAGAGCAACAAAAAGCAAACAAAATGAAATATCTAATGCTAGTCTGCGTTATTCAATCCAGAAACCTGTACTTCAAAAAGCCTGGCCTCACACATGGAGCCACTGAGGTTTGTTTTGTTTTGTTGTTCTTTCCTCGAAAGCGTCTTTGGAAAGCAAGACAAGCTGTCATTTATGCTTTCGAGGGAAAGATTAGTTGAGCACTGTTCACTTCGTCTATATGCAGCGTGCTTTTACACTGGGAAAGAAGATGAAATATGATCGTTGTCTAAAAGGCAGCAGAGAGTCAGATCAAAATATAAAGACAGCGTTATTATGATTGATGGCTAGAGACGAGACAAACACTGAAAGATGCATATTGATGATTTTCTGTTCATATACGTCTTCATTCTGCAATCAGTAGATGTGTTTATGTTCCCCACTGGGACAGCAGCTGGAGGCTGAGTTTGCCTAATTATTTATTTAGCCCCCCTTCCCCCCTACATCACTACCTCACA
>JAOVVG010000050.1:8749962-8769962 GCA_028566375.1 Leptodoras nelsoni | reverse complement strand
AGCATAAAAACCTGCGCCAGATTAAGACACAGCGACCCCAAGAATGAGCAAGCCATTAAAAAGGAAAAAAGAAGGATGCCAGTAATGCTGGAGTAGACTTTATATGTCATACTTCCAATGTCTGTGATTCTCACCCTTCTATTTTCCAACTCCTACATTCCATTCTCAAAAAAGGAGGATTCATCATTTTAGAGAAATGGTTTCCACCCAGAGCTAAAGCCGAGTGAGTTTCCTTTGCACGCAGTCCTCATACCATAAACTGAAGGTGTAGGTTGCACTCATAAAACAAATTGAATGTTGATATAATTTGATGCTGCTGGGTTAAAAACTATCTATTTTTTTTTTTTGGAAACACCCTGCGCACTGATCTCACAGACGTGGCCATCTCCATGGTGATGATGAGTTTTGGATGAGGAACTGGAATTGTGGTGAAGCAAAACCCACACCCACGCACGCACACACAAACACACACATACAGAGAGAGAGAGAGAGAGAGAGAGAGAGAGAGAGAGGCCTTGCTTTAATTCAGCATCATTCTGTGACTGATGCACTGACCCACACTTACACACGCGTAATGGAATACACCTCTCTAATTTCAGGAAACATCCCATTGGCTTGTATCCTCCCCCACTGGCAACTCCTGTGGTCCCTGAGAAAAAAGAGGACAGCACATTCTCCCTTATCCACAAACAAAGCTCTCAGTCTGAGTGCAGCTTACGCTAAATACCTTTTCCCTAATTATCACATGACATACCCAGCTAAATTTGCTTGACATCATAAATGATTTTAATCTTCTTTTGCTTGCTAGGTATATGGTGTTAAATCATATTCATTCATATTTCATTCATTCATTTGAATCCAGTATTTTTTTATCCTATTGGGTGTATACCTGTCTCACACCCAGTATTCCCAGGATAAACTCTGAGTATACAGGGTGTGAGACAGGAATACACCCTGAATGGGATGCCAGTATATCACAGGCCAGCATGCACATTCACACTTCATGGCACTCATGTCCACCTACCGTCATGATTCTGGACAGTGGGAGGAAACCAGAGAACCTGAAGGAGGTTGTATAAAATTTTTGAGAGCAACATGGAGTACAGAGAGTAGCGTTTCTGCCTCACAGCTCCAGGGTCTCTGATGTGATCCTGAGCTCAGGTTACTTTCTGTCTGACTTTCCTCCTACGTCCTAAAGCCATGCCTGTCGGTGAATTGGTGAAAATACCTGGCATGAGGAAAGAGCTGGGAAAAAAGACAATTAAAGCTATAGAAGCGCATAGCTGAATTAATTTTATTTTATAATATTTTTTCATCAATAGTTAAGTGTTTTAGATGAATTGAGTTGCTTTTAGAACAATTTAGTTTTATACTTTGCAATAACTTAGTCCTTATAAGTACATTTTTCCACCCTGTCTCCTTTTTCTTTTATATTATGCAATCACTTCATGGGAGAATGTTGTAGAATACGGTGGCACAGTGGATAGCGCTGTCGCCTCACAGCAAGAAGGACCCGGGTTCGATCCCCGGGTGGGTTGTCTGGATTTCAACTGCTGCAATTTTTGAAATATCGACACCGTTCCAACTCTAAAACGTCCAACATAGTCAGGATCTGTGCGCTTGTATAAAGCTAAGGTATCTGTGTACTCGTTTACCCACCACAGTTGTTTTTATCCCCCTTTTTTCCCATCCACTTCCAATGATTTTCATTTGAGTTTCTATTTTTTTGTCATCAGCACATCTGCTTGAATAACAGTTTGTTTAAACACTATGACATGTCTGATCAAATGTATTTACCCTCCCAGCTACTATATACTGACACACATACAATCCTGTGTTTGATCAAAAGTATTGGCACCCCAAACTACTGTGTGTCAGCTAATGTATTGGCACCCCCAAACTACGCACTTACACACACAATCATGAGTCTTAGCAAAAGTATTGGCACTTTCTGCCCCAAACTATGTCCTTATACACACACACTCACTATAATGTCACTGCTTTGCTGCAATCACACTCGCATTTTCTTCAGGAAATGCACCTCTCTAGTTACATTTGATTTCTGAATACAACCCATTGAAAATAAAAGCAACTACACAAAACCTGAGCAATATATCATTGCATAATCATTCATTGCATAATCATTCAGTCTTTATAAGAGTACAATATTTGGGGGTTCCTTGTTGACATTGTGGAATTGTTGTACTGTAATAATAATTGTATTTATATGATGGTAAACATGATAGAAATGTGGCAATAAAATATTTCTATATTAAATGTGTATATTAAATATTCAATATTTTACAGAATAAAAGGATCAGACATCTCACAGCAGGATCATGTTCATTTCATGTTCAGGTTTTTGGTGGACAGCACAGTCTGTGTGCTCTGAGCTCCTTTTAAGCTCCTGACAGTGCCAATAGAAATCCTGTGAATCACAGCATCCAGAAGCTTCAGTACCAGAATCAAGTGCATTGTGTTTTAATGGGAGGGAAGATTAATACATCATTCAGGTCCTGCCCAGATGTATGACATCTTTGGGGGTGAATGTGAGTGAGTTTTCCATAGAAAATGTATCTCCACATTCCAGTCCTGCCATACGGCTTCTTCATATAATTATTGGGTGACCTCTCGTAATCAAATGCCAGCCATTGATAAGGTGATGCTCATCATTGACTTCTCAAACTTAAAAATTAGCACAGGTTTTAGAGAGATCAGAGCCACAGTAGTTGTCAGTATCCTAATCCGTTATAGTAAGTGTAAAGTTATAATTCATTATTTGCATTTAATTATTTAGTAGTTTACTTTGTTTATAGGTGTAGCTAGACAGATGTCTATACCTTCTTCAGTGAATTCTAGTTACTGAACATTAATGATTGAAGGGACAGACAGATGGATGGAGGGACGAACGAATGAACAAACGAATGGGCCTTCAAGTTCCACCTATACTGCTAGTGTGTAAATTAAGTAAAACTGAGGGTCAGCACAGCAGCGCAACCACACAAGAAGGTCCCTGGTTCAATACCCGGACAGGGTGGCCTGGATCCTTTCTGTGTCGATCTTGCATGTTTTGGAAATACTGGAATGTTTCTTGGCCCAGTATGATTTCTTCTTGTTCCCCAAGATTAAAACCCATTCCCATGCGTAAATTTCATTCTAATTACTTTCCAGACAGACGTTGTATATATTTTTATATTTCTGAGTATTTCTGCTTTTGATCCAGATGGTGCACAGCTGAAGGTGTGTGTTAGTAAGATACTGTTAATAACAACTGCAGGCAAGTATTTCCTGTGTGAGCATTTCTATTCATCAGCTGTCCTCTTCTAAGTGCACATGCTGAACAACTACCGGGAAATATCCATCATCTATTACCTTTTCGCATTTAATAGAACAAATTAGTGAGCATAATTGGCCCAAAAGAGCAGCTTAAGTTGTGGGAGACATGAATAATGACATTCTTGGGATATTCAGTGAAAATTCCTCCTGGATTCTCTCTCTCTCTCTCTCTCTCTCAGAGAACTAGAGCTAGTCAACAAAGTGATTAATCAATGGGATTACACAATGAAACCTGGTTTAAGCCTAAGAGCTGATTTTTTGCCATGTTAAATATCGTGTTATTACTTACTGGCAATGACATATAAATTACTCCACAGCATCAGAACAGGCAGGTGTGTTATTTAATAAAACATGGTGTTTGGAAAGACACAGCCCCTGCATCATCTACAATATTGTCATCATAATCTGCTACAGAAATCAGACAGACATCCAGTTAGGTCTAGCAAGCAACCCATACTTACTCAAAGCAAGGTCAGTCAGAAACCAACTCAATGATCATAGGCTTATAGGTTTGTTTGGTTTTTTTGCTTGTTTGTTTGTTTTAAGGTAGTTTTTGTTGTTGATTTGTTAGTTTTTTGGACAGAATCATACCAGTCTCCTGTAAGAGAACAGACTGAAACAGTTAATCTCATTCAAACATTAATTAGAATTTTAATTAGATTGAGAATTAATAATCCTTTAACATATGGTTTAGCACATAAAATGATAATCCCAGTAGCTAATTACAAGTTCTGCCAGTCTGAATTACAAAGCCTTAATGACCTGCTGGGTGCTTTCACTGATGTCTGATGTCACTTCTCACATTATCTTTATAGTCCTTGCCCTGTTGTTGTATATTAATCAGAGAATGAGGCTGTGACCTCTCTCTCTCTCTCTCTCTCTCTGAGTGTGTGTGGGTGTTAGCTCTGATGATTCCTGAGAAGAGAAAATGAATTAAGACATCTGCTGCCCTGAAAAGCTTGGCCAACTATATGAAGTCTTTCATGACTGCATAAACACAAGCTACGGACAAGACAAAAGTCTCCTCTATCATGATGGACCAGACGGACACTTAACGTTTCTTAAATAACATTACTGTTTTATTGCATGTGGCTATTCAGAATCATTACAGTTTCCAAAGCAATACTAACTACACTAAGATTAAATTATCTCTTAATAGCATCACAATGTGTAGTATATGAAATATATACAATGGAAGACACAGAAAGAAAAAAAAATGAAACCAAGGCTCAAAATAGTCCATACTGAGAAATAACAAATCATCAGAATGAGAACACTGCTCGAATCACTGGTAAGATCCAATAAGAAAAACAGCAAAGTGTTCATTTAAAGTTGGCGGGAAAAAAAAGTGTACAGCAAAACACACCTATCGGTTTTAAGGTTTTATCAAAGTTTTTGAACACAGTATTTATACATTTGGTTTCTTTCTGTAAACTAATCTTTATAAAATGTAAATATTGCATATGCCATATGTTAATTTGTACCTATTATAGCTAGAGATCTCATATCAAGTATTGTTCAATTATATTTGTGTTTTTTTAATGTTACAGCAGTATAAAATATTTCCTTAGTGGCATTCGTCGTGCAATTTGGACACACTTACAAACCTAGCAAAAGATTAGAAAAGAAAACCTCCAGGTCAAACACTGGTGTTTGGCCAGTACCTTCATTAGTGCTTTAGCTGTTGGGGAAAAATTCATTTAAACATATACTGTGTATGTACAAATCCATAAATGTTTTATCTTTAACTTAAAAAAAAAACTTTCCAAGGTCACAACTGCACATCAGTTGAATTATCATTATATATACATTATTTACAAGTTTTCAGACAAACGTTTCATATACTTAAACAAGTCACGTGTCAGTTTCAGTTCTCTTGTTTAGGTGTCGTTATGTTGTGACAGTCATACTTTGTAATGTGTTTGTTTGTTTGTTTCGGCCGGAGCTGCAGAATACTCTACATTCAAATTTGTCTTGTGTTACAATCGAAAAACAAGTTTGTAAGTGCGAGACAAAGCACTGGTACAGACACAGTCCCTGTCTGACACTACGGTGCAGCAGCAATGCTTTAAAGCCTCCCAAGATGTCCCTGAAATGTGTCTGTCCCATTAACCAAGTGCTCCACCAGTGTACCTCCAAGCCAGTCAGGGCGGAGCACACGAAGCTGGCTGTCCTGGTGTAAAGCAAAGGAAAGGCCGCGATTAAAGAGGAAAAGATATTTAGTGGTGAATAAGGGTGAGGCAGCAGGAGTCTTTACCGGGTCGTTACACATCCAACAGTGGTGGGTTAAAGTGTGTTTTGGTGCCTATGTGGTGCACACTCTCTCTCACACCCGCATACACACTTTGTGTGTCTTGAGTGTGCATGATGAGTGTATATGTTTCTGTCTGGCTGACTTCGTTTCAAACTAATCTCCTTTTCAAAGAGCCTGCTTTGCATGTGCGTGTGTGTGTATGTATGTGTGTGTAAGGCAGCATAACGCTGCTTCCCCTGCCATTTACCAGCACTTATAAATAGAATTATATTACTATCCTTTAAATATCTGTGTAATACTTAGAATAAGACCAGTAATATAAGAAATCTTTGATTGCAGAAGTCACTACCTACGGTGAAAGCCACGTCTACTGAGCTTACAGACATTCAGTTTCCATGGCGAGCGGTCTGTCTTTGATACTTTGTAAATGTATATAGGTCCATAACAAATTTCCACAACAAAAGAAAACACTGTTTGACAGTCAGTAAGGCTTTGGATTGGCATTTTTTACGACATTCAGCACTGAAAATAAATAGGTTTTTTTTATATATATATTTTTCCAGATGCAACTCAAAACCTGGCTTTAATCTGAGGTAGAGTTTTTTAAGCGACTACTTGTTTCAGTTAACTGGTGAAGATGAAATGCCACCTTGGTGCAGTGCTGTAAGCATCCATATGCCTGCACACACAACACACACACATACACACACACACACACACACACACACACACAGAGTACATACATACATGCATCCAAAACACTTAATGCACACATATAAATAAATAAATACGTGCCATGTGCAATGTGTGGTGTGTGTGTGTGTGTGTGTGTCCACTTGTGTGAGAATGTGCAGATGTTACACTCCAGGTTTGAGTCACAGGTTTTTGCATGTGGGGGACACTGGCCTCTTAACATCCAGAGCACTTGAACATAAACCAGTGGAGCATAAACAAGAAGAAGAAGAGGAACTGTAGACTGTATAGGGGCATGAGCATGGAGTGACACACAGACAGATGTGTGGTCCAGCCTTTGTTTTTGTCAAGAGTTTGAGTTATTTGCAGAGCAGCACAGAGATAGAGGACCACGTCACCGGGGCAAAGAACAGGTCAAGTGTCGATGTTGCCATGACGATAGCCATTCATACAAGTTCAGGGGTCAAAGATCAGGGGAGTTGAAGCAGCAGCAGCAACAGCAGCAACATGGCCCATCTGTTCACACGGCCACCTCTCCCTCCTTCCTCTTTGTATCTCCTGGTCCCGAGGAAGAACTGCGGAACCAGAGCAGGAATGGAGTCTGGATCTGTTTAGTCTGAGGAAAAAGCAGATGAGAGAAAATGGATTAATGTGAAGAACATAAACACATCCAGACAGAGACAGAGACATTCACTTGGGCCAAAAACAACAGCAGAATCTAACAAGCAATAAATCGTTGTCATTTTTTTGCTTCTTTTTTATGAAAACAATACTGATCCAATGCAAAAAAACATGAGGAAGCCATTGCTCACACTGTCGACTCACAGATTGCTGCCTTTTATGGACTACTTTCTAATTAGCTGTGAATCACTGCCTGTTTTTCACGGACTTATTGACATGTCCGTGTGCGTTTTTTTAACCCAAATTTTTCAAAAAACATTACTGGTGACACGTATCTGAGAAATGGGAGTGAAACAATTACATAGTCTAACCCCCTCTCTGTCCATCCCTCTCTTTTTTACCAAGTAAGGAATGTGTACTCCTTTACTGTGAGCAACTGAAGTGGCAGGTGCTCTGAGTGAACACAGATACTGGCATTTAGTGTTAAGCAGCTGACAGTGTGAGCTTTCCTATGTCTCTGAACACAGGAACACAACACCCTCTTTTATCACACAGTCCCGCCTTATCGAAGGCAGTCTGATGCCGAGAGCGTCTCCGAAACCCATGCGTGGTGTTAATCTAAACAGGAATTCTATAAGCATTTTCGTACGGTCTGGAATGGGAAGGATGGCTTGCATTTGGTTGATAGCTTCAAACATGAAAGGAAGTATTCATTCAGACAGACCCTACGCAGGCCTCTCCTTCCTGCCGCATGGCCAATTTTCAACCACCTCAACGGCTTCTTTTCTCTCTAGATCAAGGGCTGTTTTTACAGAGCTGTTACATTCTTGCAGCTACACAAACAGCTACAAGCAGTAAAAAAAAGCATACAGTACTTGTTAAATCTACAGTTTGTTGTTAGGACACTCCCACGTCTTACTAAGAAAGAGGTAAAAAATGGCATCACCATCATGTCAGCGGAAATGCTGCATTTCTGCCAGTGCTTCCTGTAAATGTGTAATTGATAGCATTTATAACAGTCAATTCATGTGCTGTCACTTTAAGGCATAATGAGTCCTTAATGCACACCTCCCCCATCACCTGCCTCAGAGAAAATGGCTACCATGCCTGTGAACTGTTTAAATGCATTGAGCGTGTGCTAACTGCAAAACTTGTTTGAGAATATTTATTACCTTGAATGTATACTATGGCGTGATTAGTTGCTGTACTGCCTATTATGGCGAATAGCAAATACACTAGTAATACACTGTATACTATGGTACTAGTTAAATATGTGTTGTGTGATTGCTAGGTAACCTGCTTACGGCACACTGCTAAGAAGGTAATGAAGCTCCTGTAATCTTGTTGAACCTGACAGAATGTCTCCTTATAACCACATATGCAAGACCAAAGTATATTCCTTTCCTCGTTTAGCACCAGGAGTAAGAGCTTATTTCATCCTGAGCCAGGGCTGGTCAGAACCCAATCAGACTGAATGAAGTTCTACATGTAGCACAGTGAGTGCCATTGATCAGGTCTGTCTACTTCAAGACAACACAGAGATCAAACAAGGCATCTAAACATATTATGTAGGGCTACATCAACCCTGTGTGAGGATGGTTTTCTGATATGGGGAAGGCTGATATTAAGCACAGAGACACTGACAACACTATGGCACTGCTTTAGTGCTACTCATAAACAGTCATTACACATAGACATGCACTACTGACGTCACGGAAATACAGTTATATGAGTGGCGGTGAGCTGTCTGTTATTCTGCCATATGTGTGCATGTGTCTGTGTGTGTGTGTGTGTGTGTGTGTGTGTGAGTGAGTGAGAGAGAGAGAGAGAGAGAGAGAGAGACAGCTTGAGAGAAATGGGGGGTTGGAACAAGACTGCAGTTTGAATTTCACACAACTAATTAAGCAAAAGGAAGCGGAGCAATTCAACGAATGTCCTGTTCTGCTCTGGAGAGGTGGAAATAGGAACAAGTGGATGTGGAATGAGCAATAAGATCATGAAGGAAAAGAAGTCACTTATACCTAAAAAACAGCACAGAACTCTGCATCACTGTCTCTTTCACTCTGATTTCTTGCTCTTTACTCCAAGCCGTGCAGCAGAGCCAAGCTGGGGGAATGCACGCATGCCTCATTATAATATCCTGAATGGACAGAAGACTTCAGAAGAGGCGGAGTGATACGGAGAGGCAATACATATGCATAAGCATGTGTTTTTGTCTGTTGGTGAGTTAAATCTGCCCCACCCTGGGAAACTTGACATAAAGGCCTCTTTATTTGGAGGGCCAATTTAACTTAGTGGAATATCCCAACAGAGCAACGAAATGAAATGATTCGGAGGTTTTAGTTATCACACCATTTTAACTAACATTTAATCCCCATCACCTTTAAATGCTGCATCATCTGTTAAAATAGGTTAACATTCAGGTTGCACCTAAACCTATCTGTCCAGTCATGTTCTCCAGGGCTATGATTGAGCAAAGTATTTATAAGGCACTGATATTACACAGGATAGAAATACCAGAACATCTGGACCTTGTGGTAATATTTGGCGAGAACTTTTTAAAATTACTAATTACAAATTATTTTATTGCAACACAAAAAAAGAGCCAAAATGGAAAACTAGGACAAGCTGTATTGTTTACAGCAATTACAGCTATCCCAAGTCTCAGTGTCCACATCCTAACACACAGCAGCTAGCGTTTTACACATGGATACTCCTTGATGAAAGCAAAGCAGGATGTTGATCTTTTGCCACTGTTAGCACATACGGAATGTAAATGAGTGAGAGGACTGTGTGGTTTGGACAGAAGAGCACTTAGACTATGCAACACATGCTCCTGAAATGTCACTTCTGGTGTGAATTCTAGGTAACACATAAACACACTTCCCATGGAAGCCATGTGAAAACACAAGGCAGGCACATATCTAAAGGTTCTCAAGTTCAGACCACCCCCTCTCTGCACACACTCACATTCACACATCATCAGAAGTCACCAGCCAGTGAACCCAGTGACTCTTCCCCCTCCCCCAAACAGCCCTCATTCACACTCGCACACACGGACAGCCAGTTTCCAGCTCCTTTTTATATCCCATATGAAGGCTAAAATTATCCAGGAGCACGCAATTTGCTCTCCCCCCCAAACACACACATAAAAAACATATAGTAAGGGTAAGACTGTTATGTTAAAGGACACTGTAAACATGTTAGTAATTTACTTATCAATTAAATGAAAGAAAAGAGAGCAATCAGGCAAGGTGTAAAAAAAAATTGACAATGAACATTATATGGGTGTATGCAAGGATTGTGTGGAGTCTGTGCAGTTAGTAAGAGCAGCACATCACTATTACACAAGGAGGCTTTCAGCAGCCTCTCGTTTCCTATCCCACACTTCCTCTTTCTCTCGTTGTCAATAAGAGGCACAGAGAGCAGCCTCTATCAGTCACTTGGCCATGCTCTCACTCAGCCTGTCGCATAGGCAATTTATAGGCAAAGTAACAGTAACTCATGACCGAACACATCTGTACTTAACGTGGCGAACAGCGATGCCTTGAGCTACTAAATAATGCAAACGAAATACTGAAAATGTGTTAGATTTATATGTACGTGCATGCTGAGATGATATTCTTGTGTAAATATGCAAGCTTAATCTCCATGGTTCTCACTAAGCCTAAATGGAATTGTGTCAGAACAGCTCATTTTCAGAATGCAAATCAAAGGTATTTTATGAACGATGACCGAGCTCAGCTGGCACAATTTTGCTTTTCTATTTTGTGATCAACCTGCTCAACAACACAAAACAAGCTTCGTGTGCCCCATTTCAAAGAGTCTAAAGGTTTCGTTGGTGCAAAAGGACATAATAAATTAGACAGCCGAGTTTAGAACAAGAAAATTGGCATGTTCTTTTCATAGTCAAGACACATAATAGACAATTACTTCCACGCGCAGGACCTCTGGTAAACGCAAGCTGTAAAGGCGCTTCCCAGCACGTGCTGCTCATTTACCAGTGGAAATGTCATTTTCCAGACCACTGTTCCACTCACATGCTTAAACCGCATACACACGCTGTAAATACAGAGCATGAAATGTCTTCCCTGTGATCACAAAGTCTCTCAGGAATTAGTTCAAGCTTTCTGGACACCACTTTAAAGAGGCACGCTGCTACTCATGCTGAGAGAAGATATACAGTATGCACTCTTTAAATGAACCCAGACACAAAGGCAAATTTAACGATACATAGGGAGGGGGGGAAGAGAAGAGAAGAAGTGCAGACCCTGGGCTGTTTACCAGGAATGACCTGATCATGTGTTGGCTACAGGAATGAATGTGTATGAATGTATGTATGTATGTGTGTGTGTGTGTGTGTATGTGTGTGTGTGTGTGTGTGTTTGTACTATATGTCATGTGCTCACATTTGCTTGCTTGGACACTGCACAAAACTGAAGACAGAGTAACATTTTAGCAGAACATCCCAGTCTCGTTTATTCTTTCCAGAGCTCACACACACACACACACACACATAAGCAAACAGACTCCACGAGTGTGGCTACAGCTAATTACCAAAACAATAACAAGCTGGCTGAGAGGAGGAAAGAAGGGAGGCCAGGAAGAAAGTGAAGCGAAAAGGCAGGGAGGAGAATGGAGGAGGGGTGCAATGTAGCTGATGGACAAGTAAGGAAAGATGAAGACGTAAAACGCCG
Source organism: Leptodoras nelsoni (assembly GCA_028566375.1). NCBI lineage: Eukaryota > Metazoa > Chordata > Actinopteri > Siluriformes > Doradidae > Leptodoras > Leptodoras nelsoni. The sequence goes on along the minus strand of JAOVVG010000050.1, from coordinate 8,758,361 downwards.
CACCGGGCAAAGAAGCTGCGACACAATACGTGCTGAAGCAGCGAAGAAGAAAATAGGCAGAGCCATGGAAGACTTAAGAAATACAGTGAAAACGGGGTATGTGTGTGTGTGCAAGCATGAAGAGGCATTTTCTATGAAAGTAAATGCTTAATCCCTGTCTCTCTCTCTCTCTCTCTCTCTCTCTCTTGTTCTCTCTCGGATGAGGTAGCAGATGGTCTGTAGTGATTAGTGTATTGTCAGTGTCTGTGTTCGGGCTTGATAACCACTGAGCACTGCTTGGAATGGCAGGTGCATGACCCTGGCCACCACCATCTGCTCCACCCACCCCCCTCCAAACGCACAACCCACACATGTGTACACACACCCACAAACACACGGAAAAGATACGGCGGAGACGTCTCTGCAAAACCTGGCTCTACATTTCTAATAAGTGAGCATTCCCCAAATCTGTGACCTCATTACGCAATTTTTTTTAATTAGCCAGGAGGGAGGTTCCTTTCACATTACACCAATGTCTGCCATGGAAGGATCGAATTAGAACATGTAGCTATATATTACATATGTGAGCCTCCGAACGTCATCTAATGTAACATCTAATCTCCTAAAGCAATTCTGCTAATATTTGATGCTCTCTATATACAGGGTGAGGTCACAGCAAAGGCATTTGAAGTCCCAATGCGCACGTGCACGTGAGTGGCCCTTCGGGCACAGCGCAGCAGAAAAAAAAACCTAATAAACCGATCGTCCCATAAGTACAATTACACCTCCCCTCATAAAGCTGCTAAATAAATATTGTGAGTAATGTTGTCTGTTTGTGGAAATGTGTATTGTGAACAGTATGTGGGCTTGTTTAAACATTTTCAACATAGACAATGTGGTAGAATTATCAGCATTGTGTGGATGTGTGGGTTTGGGTGTGTGTTTGGGGGAAGCAGTTGTGTGTGTGGGAGGGAGGGTGGTGGGAGGGAGGATCGCTCCACAGTCAGTGTCTCTTCTGGCATTAGTAAACAGACTCCTCTCATCACTAGTCAATGGAGTGTGCTGACTGCTGTGCCCCGTATCTACACCACATCAGACAGAGCGAGAGAACAGTGCTGTGATCTTTCACTCCGACTCATTATTTGTGCACAATACTGGTCCTGACCAATCAGAGCCTCCAAGATAAACATGCATGTGTGCATCTGGTTTTTTTTTGTCTCCACCCACTGTTCCAGACATTCCTTTGCCGAGGGCTATGTCTTTCAGATCAGCTCACTTTTCTGCAATAAACAGATGACTACAGGTACACCTGCTCTTCCCTGAAACCCAGCTTGAACAAAATCCACCCACACACACCCAACAACAAAGACTTCCACACCCACATGCACACACACCACACAGAAGAGTGGCTCTGTCTGAGCCTTTGATCCATCATATGAGTGTTACTCTGTATGTGTGTGTGTATGTGTGTGTGTTGTTTAGATGAGAGCCAGCTTCTTGAAGAGGTCATTTGTCACAGGCTTCTTTCTGCGAGTGCAAAGGCATACTGGTTTAACTGGATCCCACCCCTCCAACGTTTCTCACGGTTGTGTTAAGAGTGCCAGTGACTCGCCACAACCTTGTGTAGTCTCCCTGCAGACCTCATTTAGCCCATGTGCTTTCACACACACACACACACACACACACACACACACACACACACACACACACAGACTGCATAGACATATGTACCTCTATTCACTTCATATGTAACTTTACTATGTAAACAATGCATTGTTTCTTGATCTAGGAAGGAATAATTGTCTGGCTGGCAGGTGTACAAGCCAAAAGCTCTTTGAGCATTAAACAAAAGTTCAGCCTGCACTGTGAAAATTGTTTTGCTTCTTACAAGCAGATATTCTTGTCTCCAAGATAGTACTCTGAACAGACTGCATTCTTGCTCTGAAACCCAGCACCTGACAACTGATAAACTGCTTCTCTGTGTCACACATACACACACACAGAAACAAACACACATACATACACACAGACACACCCCTACACACACATACACACCCCCTCCATTGACATAATTTTTCTCACATTACTAATGCAGCTCATGCTTTGCCTTTACCTAAATCTAACCTGTGACCTTGACCTAAATAACGAAAAGAAAATCTTTTGGCTTTTTTAGTTCTCTTTAACAAAAACTGCAGTTTTCTATGTGATGACGACTGAAATACCCACAAAGCCAAAACTGGCAGATACACAGTTTGCACTAGTATACTGTATACACACACAGACCTAAAGGAAAGAGAAGGAAAAGCAAAACTAGATCATCAATTTGAAGAATATGAATAACCATTAGGAAAAAGGAGGATGGAGGCTGCTTTGGCGTAAAATCTTATCGTATCACGTAATACGTATCCTTCATTCTCCTATATGTCATCGGAGGATTAAAAACTGCGCCACACTTTCAACGTCAAGTTCGGTAACGTTAGCGCTCCTGCCAATGTGAACCTGCTTCACTGGTCACTGTTCCATGGGACACAAGACTTTAAAAAGGTATGTATTCAAATTTCTTACATTTTAAAAGAAGGGCAATAAAAAAATGTTCTGAAATATTTTAACACAAACAATGTCGACTACAGTCAGATAAGGAGAACTCACACGTGCCAGTGCATGCACACGCAACCAGCTTCTTTATGATCTTTCTTCAACGTCTATCTTAATATTTCATTTCTTAAGTTATTAGGTCATTAAGACAAATACGACCACAGCTTATGGTTTAAGTGCGCTGGCTGAATTCATGACATGGGATAGTCTGCTGAACATTAAGGCAATAGGAAATGAATTAAGGAAGAGCAGTGACAGCTTCACACTGAAAAATGCATAGCAGCCACAAACTATTACAGAAGGAAAACACTGCCTCTTATGTAACCCATATCATTATTTTCCCTTCCTTCCTTCCTTCCTCATTGCCGTTAAACATGTAGGGAAAAAAAAACAACTGAAATGACCAAATCTAAACCTATGACATGCACAAGAAGATGCTGACACACACAGCTTACCTTTTACTGCTGTTGCCGTGTCCTTGAATCCATACAGACTGGCATGTATTGCACTCATGCTCCCTTTGCAGCAGCTGGCAGCTTTGAATCGAACCAGAGCATCGCAACTGGCCAGTCCATCGTCCATAAGGTTTAAGGCGATGTAGTTAAGTCCATTTTGAAAGCCCGCTGACGTCTCTCTGCACATGGGACTGCCATACTCCTCTTCTAAGCCTTCGCTGTTCCTCATCAATGCAGAAACGTTCTCCACAGAGGCTGAGCCGTGCCGCCTTGCATCATGTGCGAAGGAGGGGAAAACAGGTGTGACGGTGGTGGTGGAGGAGAAGGTTTCCGAGCTGTGCCGCCTTCGTCCTTGGGGGTCTGCACGTATCACCTTGGCACCCCGGTCTGGGTCTACCAGGTGTGTGTTGGCGCCACCCAGCAGGAATGACTCAACCGGTCGGACCCCCACAGAGTCACTCAAATTTAACCTCCGTGCACAGGATGGCGGGCTGGCAGGCTTGGTACAGTCAGTGGTCTGAGATGTAGGCTGAGGAGGAGAAGCGGATACGCAAAATGTCATTTCAGTGTAATCGTCCTTTGCCATGCCAGCCTGGCATGAGGGTTCCACTTTTGACGTGATGTTATAAACATTTATTTTTCCCTCCTCCTCACACGGGGCGGGGCAGACTGCCAGTTCTGGCATGGTATCGAGAGGGCTGAATGGAGCAGCATCTCCAGACTTGGGCGACCCCAAACTTACGTTAATGTTCATGTAGTCCGACAGAAGGCATCTCCTCTGCTCGCTGGAGGAGCTGATGGACGAATTAGGGCTCTCTGTGGAGGGTGGGGAGTGTTTTAGTGTGACGTGGCTGAAATCTATGTTTATGTACTCACCAGGGCTTTTGGGCTCAGAGGGCACTGGGTGCTCATTCATGCTAGGCAGCATACGAACCAAATCCAGAGGCAGGCGTGTGGGTCGGCTGATCCTGGATCTGGGGAGCAAGTTGTCAGCTCTGCTTTGCTTCAGAGGAGAGGGAGTGATTTTAGGAGCTGCCTTTTCAGGCTCCTCCACAATTTTCCAGTTTTGAAGGCTCATGAGGACATACTGATCACTGTCACCATTATCTGTCTTCTGCTGAGGTTTGTAGCAGCGGGGCAGAGAGCTGTAAGAGAAGGGCTGTCGGAGAGGAGCTTGCTGCTCTATACCACCCACAGTGGTGAGGAAGTAATCTGGGGGCGTGTCAGAAACGCACGGGTCCACAGGAGACATGTTGAGGTACTCAGTGTTGGTAAGTTTCCCATCTGAGCTCTCCACAGACAGTTTGGAGCTACACAGCATCCTCATGTAGCCGCTGTCATCCAGAGAGCAGCTGCAGGGCGAGCTGGTCCTGCAGCCATTGGCCACAGTGAGGGGGTGTGTCCTAGGGTTGATGATCTGCTTTGGGGAGGAGACACACATGGGGCTCATGGGCATGTAGTTTTCAATTTTGCTGCCCTGTGGTGCCATGCCAGGTGTCATTGGCATGTAGCCATCATCACCTAGATTACTACTGGAGCTTTTTTGTAAGAAGCCAATTTCAATATCACCATAATCCTCAGGGTATGCAACTTTAGGGGAAGCAGTGTGCGAACTGCGTCCTGAATGTCCAGCATTTTTGAAAGTGGCCCTCATGAGTGTGTACTCATCCAGCGAGGCAGAAGACACCTGTGATTGCACTCGTTTTTGGTGAGGCATGGTAAGAGAGTACGTCCTCTTTCTGTAGGCTTTCTCTAGGTCCCTGACACCCTCCTCTAGCATGCGGGTACCACGTCTCCCGTGGCTGTGTGCAAAAACACACTGCTTGTCCATGATCATGTAGCCGTACAAGTCACTGCCGTCCCGTGAGGGAGGTGTCTCGGCAAAAGACTCAGGCGTGGAGCTGCGGTGAGCCATTAATGTGTGGGGTGCGTCTGCTGGACTGGAGCAGCACTCATCGCAGGAGATGAAGCCGGCATCGCTGGGCGAACCCGCGATGGAGGCTGTACAGCTGGCTGGCCGAGTACTGGCAGAGGGCACACTAACGGGACTGGCATCGACTGAGGGAGGGGAATGAGACACGGGCATGCACATGGACTTACTATGCTGGAGAGAAGAGGTTTCAAACGTCCTAGATGGGCGAGCTGCCACCGTGTTGGAGCGGCTCAGATGTGTCCGGTTTATTCCGGGACTGACGGGACTTCCTGCTACTGACAGAGACACCGGCCGCGTTGTCGTACCGTCTCCCTCGCTCGCAGCGCGCATTCGGCATGAAGTTAACTTGGCTCCGGGCGACGAAGCGGCCACGCTGTCTGTGCGTGATCGCCGCGGCAGTCCCGTCTGACTCGGCGGTAAGTGATTTAAATGCCGCCTCGCGGGCACCGAAATTGGATTCGTACCCGACGACTGGCTTTTGCTGCGCGGCCGGAACTCGCACATCAGCTCCTTCATAGCCTTCATAGCTTCCAGTATAGTCTCGTGGATGTTTTGCGCCACCACCGAGTCGTCCGCTTGCATCCAGAGCTCACCGGGGCCGGTGGCAGCGGACCTGCCCACCTCAATGAAGAAAAAGCTGTCCGAGTGACCGCAGCGCCTGATGTTCATAAGCTGCAGAATCACAGACGCCACATCCGTGTTTAGTTTCACAAAACTAATCGTGCGGCTTGACAAGCACAGCCGGTACACCCCGGTCAGGTTCCGACTCTGTCCGAGTCCCCTGGACTTCAGGTTCACTTGCCATACCTCCTTGTACGCGGCGCTGAGCGGCGTCACCACGCCGTAATTCGCCTCGTCAAATCCGAGCAGTGAAGAAGCCGAGTGAGACGCCGATCCCTCACACGCCCGGCCCGCGTTCATCAGATCCGTTAGGACGCTGAACCAGCTCTCCTGCTCCTGCTCGTTGTCGGCGGCCACGGCGAAGTACTCGTCCTTCGTGTAGAGTGCGATGAGGTGCTTGTGCTTGGCGTCCGCTCGCTTGTTGATGTTGAGGCACGAGTCCAGTGGTATGATCCGCTTAGCAGCCGCCTTGTTCCTCCATTTCTTCTCGCTCTCGTAGTACTCGAGGCGCGCGGGGAAGCCCTCACTCTGCGCCTTCAGCACGAAAAAGCGCTTATGGCCGTGCTTCTGTTTCTTCAGGTAGCCACACTTTTTAATATTGTTGTTGTTCACGGTTAGATTGGAAACCGAGTGCCCGACCACTGGCGGCGGACTCGCCATCCTCCCAGTGCTGTAAAAACAACGCTCACTTTGCTTCAACTTGGATACAGACTGGACTTGTAAAGACTCCGTGGATATTATCTCACTCCCGGCGCGGAGCTTCGCGTGCCGTATCCAGAGCTGTTAAACTGTAAATAACCCATATCGCTAAGTGAAGAGGAGAAAAAACATATGACGTCCTACACATCCAGCTATGATTATTAAAAAAAAACAGGAGGGAAAAAAATACACACGCACTGATACGAGCGGCACGACCTTAGGGGAAGGCGTATACGCCTATCTGATCGGGTTATTCGGCTCATTGGTCGAAGGGACTGAAAGATAGTAAAACGCACGTCGCATGGCACTATCAGACTCCGCCCACTGGAGTGACATGCTCCGCCCACTGCCGGTTCAACCCAAAGACTACATCCGAAAGCGCATACTACAGCACTACACAGCATGTCAAAAACAGTGCACTAAAACACAGCCTTGCTATTAGTAACTCAAATAAACACATATCCCAGTTTTTCCTCATTTTATTTTTAAAGAAAATAGTTTTTCTTTTACACAGGTCCGTGAGTGACCAGCGCACTGTTAAGATCTAACGTGTCGTATAAACGGGTGGAAAGATTTCGGTGCATTTTTTTAACGATCCCGCTTAATTTTATACGGAATGAACCTTTTAATCATGGTGAGAGCGTTTTACACACCGGGGTAATGATGAGGGTTTAGTGGCGAGATGCTGGTCATATTTCAGCTTTTGCTGTGAAAGATAAGGTGACATTTATTTCATATTTTATATTTCCTCCTTGAAGCCTGATTAGGAATTAGGGAACTTCATATCTGTGTCTGTTCAGAAAGGGATTAAAAATGGTCAATCTGGCAGGTACAAAATGAGGGCTGTCTGTTTTCCTGCGAGACTTTATGAATAAGATCTTTTGGATGAGCATCATTTTAATGACCCTACTCCGGGGCGGTGCGTGTAGATTGTGAAGGGAAAGTACATCGGTTCCGGTCCACGTCGCGCTGTATCCTGCTGGAATGATCATGACGCACCCGGTTCATAATAAATCATTCAAGCGAGAAATTGTAAACAAGCGAGCGGTCGTGACGTTGCGCAACCGGAGCTGCGTGTGTAGGTGCGGGATCTGCGGCGCTACACCACTGCCTCTAGCGTCTCCATCTCAGGCTGCTGCCGGGTCTTTTATGCTTGAACGTCAGCTATACTAAGGAGTCATGATTCGCTCTGTCACATGCTCTGTCCAGTGAGCAGTACGCGCTATGAAAATGTTTTTTTTTTGTCTGAAAGAGATTTGACATCAAGCCCTCACCGACTGCAGACTCAGCCCTATGGGCTCTGATGATCTTTCGTCATCAGGAGGTGTCCGTTATTTTTGGAGGGGGATGTTGAGGATGACGCGGAGTTCTGAGTGCGTCACAGGTTGGATATGTGCGCAGCACAAACATGGCACATTCAGGTCATTGACTCCGGATATGTACTATAGCTGTACACTCGTGAATCTAAAATCATGGACTTCCGTCTGACTCTGTACTAAGGGCACAGAGGAGACACTGCAGGCAAACCATAAACCGCTTTCCCGCAAACCGCGGCCATCAAATCAGTGTGCGCTGCTATTCCACATTTAGTAGTAATGCTTAACCGGGAGCTCTAATGTGACCGCACGAGGCGGTAAATTCACCGGAACTCCTCGTCATATCTTAAAAGAACACGCAGTACGTAGAAAAAAAATGTTCCGGAAACTAGACACGCAAAGTAGCCTATAAATAAACCTATACTGAATACAGGAGAAGATTTTGGAAGAAGTTTTGTTTAAAGAAAAACACAAACCCCATTTCTAGAAAAGCTGGGACACTTTCTAAAAATGCAATTAAACTGAAATCTGCAATTAGTTCAATCACTCGACCCTTTATTTAGCAGACACAAGGACAAAGAAAACATGTTCAGTGTTTTCAGAGACGAACTTAATTCTGTTTGTTAAATATCAACAAATTTAGAAATTCATTCATTCATTTTCTTGACCACTTATTCCTTTTCAGGGTCACGGGCCAGTGCCTAGCTGGCAGCATAGGGCGCAGGGCAGGAACAACCCTAGACAGGGCGCCAATCCATCGTAGGGCACACACACGCACACACTCACACACTAGGGCCACTT
>JAOVVG010000050.1:8636311-8650648 GCA_028566375.1 Leptodoras nelsoni | reverse complement strand
ATCACAAAGACTTGCTGTCTTGGTCACAGATGCGCCAGCAAGACGTGCACCAACAATTTGTCCTCTTTTGAACTCTTTGTATGTCACCCATAATGTTGTGTGCATTGCAATATTTTGAGCAAAATTGTTACCCAGTTTCATTGTCTAATCCCTGTATTTAAACAATAGGAAAGTTATAAACTAATAATGTTAGTTTCTACTTTTAAAAAAATAGTTTACATTTTAATTAAAATGTTTACTCTGTATAAAACTTCTTTATTCAGTAATGAGAAGTACACCCTGTTTGAATTCTATGTATGTAGTTTTATTAAAAAATACAACCTCAGATGAACAACAACACAAAATGCCTGTGATTAACTGATCATCAGCAAGTGTGACCACCTCCATAAAATCTGAAGATTTGCCTGAAGCATTTAGGTGAGTGTTAACACAATGCCAAGGAGGAAAGACATCAGCAATGATCTTAGAGAAGCAATTGTTGCTGCCCATCAATCTGGGAAGGGTTATAAGGCCATTTCCAAACAATTTGAATTTCATCATTCTACAATAAGAAAGATTGTTCATAAGTTAAAAACATCCGATCTCTCCAGGAGGAGCAAATTCACCCTACGGCCAGACCGTGCAATGCTCTGAGAAAATGCAAAAAAACCTGAGTTATATCTCAGTCATACAGCGCTCAGTTAGCGTGATAAATGTTCATGACAATATAATTAGACAAAGACTGAAGAAGTATGGCTTGTTTGGAAGGGTTACCAGGAGACAGCCTCTTCTTTCTAAAAAAAGAGCATGGCAGCACAGCTTAAGTTTGCAAAGTTGCATCTGAATGAACCACAGGACTTCTGGAACAATGTTCTTTGGGCAGATGAGAGTGGAGATGTTTGGACATAATGCACAGTGTCTCTTCTGGTGAAAATCCCAGGTGAAAAACACAGTCATACCTACTGTCAAGCACAATAATAGAGTGATGATGACTTGGTCTTGTTTCGCATGACCCCAGGCACCTTGCAGTCATTGAGTCGACCACTGAATTCACCAACTCCTCTGTACACCGAAGTATTCTAGTCAAACGTGGGGCCATCTATCCGACAGTTAAAGCTTATCTAACGCTTTTCTTGACATATCTCCAATGATCTAGATCTTTTTTTTCCCTTTTAAATATATACACACAGGTGACAAATCACTGATGAATCACTGAATAGTTTGCTGGTAATGAAAGTGTTTAGATTTAGATTTAGATTCTGGCACCTGTGAGAGATTTTGGACTGACAATGTTCATCTACATCAACTTGTGCCAGGGTGCATTGAATCTGTTCTGGTGGCTTGTGGTGGCTCAAACCCTTATTAAGTCACTAAATGTGTTTTTCCATACTGCTATAATAAAAGATTTCAAATAGGTATGCAAGATTTTTATCCACCAAATTAACTGCCATAACAGGATGAAATGCAACACTGAGAAGCTGCTTCAAGTGTTATTCAGGCTCATATCCAGTGCTACATGAATGTTTTCCCCAAAACATTTCCCCCAAAAGGGAAAACATGCAGAACCTTTGTTGCGGTCTTTGTTTAACTGCCAATTTTTTCTTTTAGTGCAAAGAGTAACAGTGAAGCAGTGCTTACAGGATGTAAGTGAAGCAGTGCTTACATAGAGAATGTATGACAATTCTATACACAAACACTGAACTTGTGACTTAACTTTCAAGAAGCTTAACACCTACTGAGCTGACCGTGATGTCAGATTTGTAATTTGTTATATGTCTTGTGGACAACCTAGATGCTTTAACTATGTCTTCTTGTAGTGCTGTTCATGACATGCTCCATTAAACACTTTCAGATCACAGACAATTCACGATAAAGAGCATTTTGTTTGTTTATAACCTATATACAGTAAATCTACAACTATGGAGTTCAATGTTTCATAATAATTGATTTGTGTACTGTATATAACCCTCAGACATCAAATCTAATGGTCCAGTGGTTCTGGTGCAAAGTTACATGTGTTAATCTCTTTATAAAGTATCCGCACATGGCCTTATGTTCTGCTCTAGGAAGCCTGGCATCCCTTTATGCAGGAAAAACAAGTTTCCTATCTTAGTCGATCCTGAATAAATTCTAGCGCTAACACTATTGTCTTAGTATTTAACAAAAGAAGCTGGACTGGATCCTGTAAAGTCAAGCCAAGTGGAACAGTAGCAAGGAAAGCTGAGTGGCTTAGGAGAATAGGAGGAAACACGAGGGAACCCACCGAGAATGAACCGTCACCACTTGGATGAAGTCAACTTCCAATATAGCACGAACTGTAATGCTGTTAGCTCACATCTGGGAACATCTGTGGCATTATCTGTTTTCTGCAGCACAGCTCAGTAGTCAGGAAAAAAAACTTTTCTCATAGTCATTGCCAGAGATATGGGCACGGGTTTCTCTGTCGTCTTACAATGAACATATTGAGACTACACTGGTGGGTACATCTCAGGCCATCAGCTATGCATTCCTAATCTGAAATGCTCCAACCCACATCTTTGCTGAATGCACATTCAAAATATTAGTCTCTTCTGCAAAAAAAAAAAAGCAGAACATGCTGATTATATTACAATGCCAATATGCTAGTTTTATAGTGCCAGACCCATCATAGTATGCATGAAAGCACTGGGAAATCTACAGAAAAACATAAGTCATATTAAGCACTGATTGAGATGGAACTCATACACTGTTTCTTTGTATCGGTTTTTAGGGCTTTTTTCCCCTGATGTGTGAGACTGTGTTAGTGTTTTGTGTTTTTTCCAAGTTTCATTAGGACACACATCTTCTTCCTGCCATAACCTCATCAATTATTATATATTTATGATAAATATTAATATAAATATTTGCCATGACATTAACTAAGCACTGTTCAGAACCAGACCTGTTGAATGTTTTACACCTGTTAAGACTAAGAGGCTTGATGGAGGCTAATCTTCAATCAGTTTTAAATATTTATGACCAACAGACAGGACAAAAGGCAGATGCATTAGTCACTAAACACTTCCCACATGGATGGATAAGAAGCTCTATTTTTTTTTCTTTGTGTTGTCTACTCTGAAGGAAGCACAGACTTTGCTGTGCCTTTGCCATAGATGGTAGATGAGAGGGAACTGGTTTCTAAGCAGCAGAGACAAACTTGGTATTCACATTTGTTTGAACATGCATAGTTACACATAAACATCCAAATGTCCTTGTGTGACTTTTAATTTACCATTGAGGATGGAAAGAAACATGAGACAGCATGTGCACAAACTTACACACATGCATACACATACAAGCTGTGTTTATGATTTTAGAGCATAAAAATCAGAAACTGAAATGTATAGGAGAGAGTGTATGTAGGAAGGAAAGAAAAAGGGAACCCTTCATCACTTAGACTGTTATGCAGTAACCATGCTGATGGCTAAGCACAACCATTTATCAGGATCTCACTATGGCCCTCAAATCTGAAGGGTTAATGATGAGAAGAGACAGCCATTCAGTCAGGCAAAACATCACACATGGAAACACAAACGGACCATATCATGACCCCATTAGGCCACCATCCAGACTGGTAAAGAGGTGACAAGATCCTAAGTTATGTCACAAATGGTCCTCTTCATGCTGATGCAGGCCTTAGGGGTCCTTAAAGAACCAAGAAATGTCTTGCACTGGCATACTTGCTTTGTTAAACAAAGTGAGAGTAAGCTATGAGGATCAGCATATAATCTGCTAACTGCTAACCACTCAGAGACATACAAATAACAAAAAAAAATAAAACATCTGTTTCCATTTTTAAATCCATTTCAGCACCCTTAAAAAAACTCTCAGTCTAGAAACAGAACACATGGTCAGGTAGTGGCAGTACAGGCTTGTTTATCTGACACCTCTCTGACCTACCCACAGATTCAGCTGCTCACGTTCACCTCTGAACTTCAGAGGTTGAGGTCTTTTGAGGTCTTTTTTAATTCTGAGGGACAGCTGTAATAATTAAGTCGTTGTCTTGTCTCACCTACAACCACTAACACATACCGTACTTGTAGTCTCCCTCTACACATTGGCTGAGAACTGATCTACAACATCCAAGAAACAAATGAAAACTTTCCACTGAGTGCTATAGTCCAAAAAGGCATTACAAAGAGGATTGAGATGTTTAGCCATGCAGTCTAGGAATTCACATTTCTGTGATGTTTGCCTTGTAATTATTTAACAGTAAATTAAAACATTTAGAATAAAATATATACAAATATTACTCATTTGCATGCACATTCAAACTATTAGGTTACATCACTCTGGGAGAATGAAAGCTTTTCAAAACAGAGTTTGTCAGGAATATTACATTCTCATCTGAGGTGAAAAAAAAATCCAGTGAGTTATTTTACAGTTCAGGAGTCCTGCTGTGTCCACCTACACTTCGTTGCATGAGCAGTAAAACGCATGAAGGCAGTGAAACACATGGCAGACACATGAAAGACAATCTCTAGCACACGGAAAAACAGATGAAAATCCCCTTGGCTCTGAAAACAATAAGCATTAAAGAAGGATAGAAACAGAAAAATATAGTTAAGGAAAAGATGTCATTGCTGTGTTGTGGTTGTTGCTTGGAAGAACTTAAAATAGAGCTGCCTTCTGAACAAGGCCAAGGAGATTTAGCAACTGTCCAGTTTCTCTTCTGAACAAATAAAGCTTTGAGCACAAGAAAAGAAGAGGAGGAAGAGGAAGAAAGGAATGAGGCAGTGGTCTCATTGTTTTCACAGCAAGCCCTTTGCAAACCACTTCTGAACATGTTTCTTGACATCATGAAGATAAGCAAAAGACCCCAGGGAGAAGCCAACTACACCGTTTATTGCATCTTAGATGCATTACAAGTCATTTATACACACACGCACGCTCATGTATTTGATTAAAGGTCCTAAATGCTGCTCTTTTATGGCATGGCAGCTACAGATACATGTGGTCAGCTCAAGAACCACCCACAAAAACATTCTCCGTCCATCCGTCTGCCCCTATTGACCGAGGCTATTCCTTTCTCAAGAATACTGACAGATGTTTTATTGAGACTGAGCATCCCAAGTACATTACTGTACAAACTCCATTTTGAAAGCATGGAAGAAGCAACAGAGCACTAATGCACTATGACATTTGTTATGGCTAGACTGTTTAATCACATCACAGCACTAGAAAACTAAGATAAACTTATTCTGAGTTGTTGTTTAAAACATGATGACATCCTTTCAGCATGATGAAGTGTGGCCTAATAATAAACCCAGAGTCACCAATGACCTGCCCTCAGACAGAATGTCTTTCCCACAATATATCAAGCAGGACAGGATGGAATCAAATGGAAACACAGGACATTTCTCTCTCTCTTTTTTTTTTTTTGGCACTGACATCATTGCCGGACCCTACATACAAACAATTACGTTACGGGACACAGATTACCTGAGTGACAAAGCATCTGTGTCTGGTTTCAGTATGATACAAGTCTGGTTGATTCAACCTTCAGGGAAGTACAGAGATAATAAAACTGCTTACTTAAAGTTTCTCCAATGCACTCCAAGGAAAAACAAGTCTACACTCAAAATGTTCACTCAAATATTACTTCAAAACATAATTTTTTAATATAGAATATAGAAAAAGCAACTCTTCCATTTCAGTTTCAGGTTGGTTTGCAGCTCATACAGCTATAAACAGTGTCTGTTTTCAAGATATTCATGGTTCTGTGCTGACCCACAAATATATACTAAACACATCTTTAGACAACTTTGTGGAACAAATCCAGAACACATGCACCAAGATATAACAGTATTGTCCAGAGGAAACAGTCTGATTTGCCATCTGATGAGTGTGAGTCATGTGCATGTGCGCACACACACACACACACACAAACACAAAGAACAGGGAACTTTCATGCTTTCCGGTGATCTAATGGGGACATTTATTTCAAACAAAATACTACAAAAATGCTCTCTCAGACAGAATCTGATTGGTTTAGGTCAGTCCTTCTCAAATAGTGGGGCTCGCCCCCCTAGGGGGGCGCAGTGCGGTGCCTGGGGGGGGTGCATGTGACCCCATTTAAAATTTTCAAATTCAAATTCACTTTGGGGGGGCCCCAAAGTGTTTTCTTCTTCCTAGGGGGGGCTTAACAGAAAATAATTGAGAATCACTGGTTTAGGTAGACCACTGGTCAGATCTCAAAATGTAGCCAGTTTGAAAAAAAAGAAGAAAAAAAAGGGATAAACTTGCTCAGTAAAATTATGCATGCATTACCCGAGAAAAGAGGCCCTTAGGAAATAAGTTAGCCTTCCTGGCCCTTCAAACAATAGCAGGATCCGGCTGCATATGAAATGCTGCATTCAGAGCAGGGTGCTGTACGTAACAATGGCAAAACTGTTCTCCTAGAAACTGCATGGAGATCTGTAAAGCCTACTTATACATGAGAAAATAAGCCATTCACCGATTTTACTCTGAGGAGGTTCTCGCTTATTTTGGAAGAATGCAAAGCGGGTCACGTTAGAATAATTTTCTGTATTTAATTACTGCATGCCTTTGAGATAACCTTTTGAGAACAGCCATCCCATTGACAGAATGTTTCTGTAAACATTATATACATCCATGAAGGCCAAAGCAGTAAACAGGTCTGACTGCTGGACCAAAATGCAAATCTGAAACATCACTATAAAGTATCACTATGATATTGGGCCTGTGTGTGTGAACCAGATATTTGTGTATACAAAGTTAGAAGAAGAAAGCTTTATTTGTCACATATGTACATTACCGCATGGTGAAATCATTTTCCTCGGAAATACCAGAGTCTGCCCTGATGCAGTTACAATAGAGGGACAATGGAAGGACACTGCTCTGTGTGTGTAAGTGATTTTAAAGTTGGATAGGTTATTACTACTCGACTCCTCTGTCTCATCAGTTAGATCCACGTGTAATAATTGAAGCTAATCAAATATTTTATCATCCAAAAAAGACAAATGTTTAAAAAAACGTCTGATACCTTAATTGCGCTTGCCGAATAGTATCCTTCCTTATGGACAGTTCATATGGCCTAGAGCAGTGATGGACTGCATGTTCATTTCCACATGTTTTGAGATCCTCAAAGCCAGCTGCACAAACAAGCCTCAGAAAAACACTAGATGTGCTCACTTACTATGATAGCTTCCTGGGGGAAAAAAGAGGACATGTACCTGAAAATGTTCTATCAGTAAGCACCTAAAGCAAATGCAGAGCAAATGCATAAAACAGCTAAGTTATTTTACCTTTGGGCTTCTAAACACAATCTCACAATTGTAACTAAATTTGTTTAGATGCCTTTAGACATGAGTCTGCTGAGAAACAACACTAAAGGGAGTCTTGTGCCCAAACAACTGAGCACTTCAGTAGGCATACTTCTGACAAACAGAAGTCCCTCATGACCATGGAGTTTAGATTGTCGTCATGGCAAAGCATTAAATAGAGATAGTAATGCTATGTCTGAAACTGCACCCTGTTTGCTGTAAGTTACACTATTTGTGTGATTTTTGTTTTGCCCCTTTTGTTTCACGTCTAAAAATATTTTGTGTAGAACATCCTCCTGGGTAAGAGTGTTATTAGAGTTCGATACGTTCCACAAGGCTTAAGAAGGATAAATGCTAACATCTCTGATTCAATGTTCATGCAATATTCTTCAACTAACTGCTGTTAAATATTTTCTTGACAATGTCTTTTGAACATTCTTAAGGCTGGATTCACACATACGCGTTGGAGGCTTCAGCAAAGATGCTTCCCATTCACTTTGAATGGGTCGGTGTTATGTGTTGCTGAACTGAACTGTGAGCCCGTTGTGTTGCTTTGCTCATGTTGCTTGCGATAGAAAGTGAGGAAAGTAAAAATCTTTTAGTGGCAGCACGAGTGCCAGCCAATCAAAGTGTGCCTATGCAAATATTCCAGTACAAACACCAATCAATCCAAGTGTGCTTATGCGAATATCCTAAAAAAAATCACAAAATGAGAGGACAACCTTGTAGATTGGCGTATTTGTAAAATAAATGAAATGTGTATGGAATTTTTGTACAGATTTTAAAAAAGTTCAGAATTTTCAACTAACCTAAAATGGTTCGCTTATAAGAAACAGCTACAACCTTATGTTTAGTGTCCGTTAGGAGTATTGATTTGCCTTAAAACATACAGAATATCCACAATGCACTTTTGGGCACTATTTGCCCATGTATATAAACAAAAAAAGCTCTTGAAATAATGCCATGTGCATTTGTAGAGAATAATCAGCATGATTTCTGTTTTCTCAAACAAATCTTTACAGCTGTGTTTCTCCCATCACCTTGACTTAAGTCTGATTTGCACACCATGAAGGCAGACATACTTCGATCAGAGCAACTTCAAAACCTGGGCTTTTTTTATATGCTCCATTTGTGCGGTATTCTGCCCATGACTTACACACTTTTCAGCTAAGCACTTCTGGGGGCTGTAGTAAGTCAAGTGTTACTACTTGCCAAAACATCATATTTCATTTTATGTCAGCTGTAGGCCTATGTTTAAAAATGTACAAATACAGTTAAGAATTCTGATATATGTAACATTTCTTTAGCCCTATAATGCATTGTAATATGAAGAGAAGGTGTTGTCACGCTGTCTATGAAAGGAGAAGAGCTGGCTGAACTGGTGTGAGATGATTCTCACAGGTGGTAAGTTGATTTATGTGTATGTATCTGTGTGCTTTCAGAGAGGGTTCAGCCCTGAAAGAGAGAGGAGCAGTGCAGAGATGTGGGTTTGCATGTGTTTGTCTGTGCGTGCCTAGAAACAAATAAAAGTTGCTGAATAGCACAGATAAACTTTGGATAAGATAAAGAGCCTCTTTTTGAGTTTCCCAAGCCTGTCTCCTGAGTCTTCCTCTCATTTCTGGATAGCCAAAATATACAAGGGTGTGACTCAGTTTACTTCTATTTCAAATAAATGATGCCACTTTCATGAGCAATGTGGGAGCAGCCGAAGTGTGTAGGGGAGAATACGCATAACTGCGTTTTCAAATGGTCTCTGGTGCTTATAGTGAACAGAGACCATTTTGATGTCTGTTGTTCTTGTAAGTCCAAAAGAAATCTGTTAATTTAAATTCACTAGAGCATGGACAGATGTTTCTTTACTGCAACAGATGTGCCCCTTTGCTACTACAACTGATCATCTTAAACTTTTCTGCCTTAGTTTTCCCCTGACTTTAGTAAATGTTTTGGTACTTATAAAAGCTAATGCAAGGCCAAGACATTTGCTTCTTTCTAATGGTGTCATCTTAAGGGACTTGATTGACAAGGCAGGTGGAAGCGCAAACAGGATGTGGCCAGTTAAACGGGCCCTCTGCCAGTACTGAGACCAAAGGATCTGCTACAGTTATTCTCCAGGCTTAATCTAACGTTCCAGTGCAGGAAGCTGAGATTCCCCAACTCCCAGTGGTTAATTCATGCCCCACAAATCACAGCACGGGGCATCTGAGAAGTCTAAAAGTTGAAGACAGAATTTATTATTGCTGTGAGGATGCAATGGTGATGGACTCAACTGTGTAAACATCCCAAAGGTTTGTTGGGGTCACAGATATAAGAAGGTATTTGACACCTCCACTGCGTAAACACACATCCAGATTTGTGTCTGAAACAATGTGCGTGTGTTCTTTGCTTTCCTTATAGAAAAAACACCAGAAATGCTGGGGATTTTAAGTAGTGAAGTACGTTAAGGATATCAAAACCTAATGACGCTGTTCTCCAGGACCTCACATTCAAGCATTTGTAAAATGAAATAAGTATATGCAGAAAAACTAAGTCTAACCAGTCTAAGACCAGTGTTGGGTTATATACCAGAAGAAATTAGAAACCAATCAAGTCAAGATTTTCAAATATGGTTTCTTCCAAAGTTCAGAACAAAGAGACCCAAGTGCAAAGTTAACAGCAGGGTTAACAGACCCAGGGTCTTAACCCTATCCAAAACCTTAACCCTGAATCCAAACCCCAACCCAGGGTCTTAACTCTAACCAAAACCTTAACCCTGAGTCCAAACCCCAACCCAGGGTCTTAACCCTAACCAAAACCTTAACCCTGAGTCCAAACCCCAACTCAGGGTCTTAACCCTAACCCAAACCTTAACCCTGAGTCCAAACCCTAACCCAGGGAGAAGCTTAACCCTAACCCAAACATTAACCCTGAATCCAAACCCCAACCCAGGGTCTTAACCCTAACCCAAACCTTAACCCTGAGTCCAAACCCCAACCTAGGGAGAAGCTTAACCCTAACCCTGGGTCCAAACCCCAGCCCAGGGTCCTAGCCCTAACTCTAGGACCCCGGGAGAGCAAATGTTTATATTTATTATTTGTACTATCCAGTGTCAAATGAGGATGGGTTCCCTCTTGAGTCTGGTTCCTCAAGGTTTCTTCCTCTTATCATTTGAGGGAGTTTTTTTTCCTTGCCACCGTCACCACCAGCTTGCTCATTAGGGATGACAGTTAGGGACAAAACCTATAAGCCATATCCTAATTTCTTGTCTTTGTAAAGCTGCTTTGAGACAATGTCCATTATTAAAAGTGCTTTAGAAATCAATTTGAATTGAATTGAATTGAATATGTATATAGAACTGAGGACCATATGACGCAGGGAACACAGGACCCTTTGTCCTGTTCCTATTATGTGCCATATAAATCTGGGGAACATAGGCATAATCCTTGTTTAGATCTAAACTATTTCCCCTAGGGTGTTTCTCAATTGAAGGCAATCCCTTTTAGGCTAGTGGACATGATTGGTTAGAAGCTATGAGAAGCTATACCAGTTAATTTGCTGAAAGAAGGAACGTAATATCACATATCTTAGCTTGTACCTATCTATCTAATTCAGCTAGCTGACACTTCTAAGTGAAAACCTTAACATTAGCTAGCAAAATGATAAAGAATCTTTTGGGAAAACAGCAATCATGCTGATTTTCCTCTACAAATTTAGGATAATCATTGCAGGAGCTAGGACTTCTGAATCAAATTAAGGAAAGCTTTTCTGTGAATATTTTCCTAAATAACACCTAGCCACAGTATCCTAAAAATAAACACAATAGTTTCCAACTAACAAGCAACATCTTCTTAAGCAACATCTTCTCAACATCAACTTAATTCCTGTCCAAATTGGGAAACACACCTATCAATGTGGTCACATTCACTTAACCAGTTTTCATTTCTCAGAGAATGCATTCAGAAACACTCAAACTTCTACTAAATCTGTAATTCAGCCGAATATGTTTTACAAGCCAATGAATATGTTTGTTCTGGATGGTGCAACTTTTGCTTAATCCTTTTGGCACAAACCTGGCTCAATAAAATGTTGTCATGACACCCACGCCTCTCTCACACTTCCCCCAAAGAGAAAGTAAGAAGGGATGCAAAGGGACAGAGGGCCCAGAAGATAAACAGTAGTTACTGTTATTTCCTCTGTTGTTGATTTTTCTCATTCCTCCTCTGACAGAGAGCAGAACAGTAAGATCTGTGAAGGATGGTCAACATGTACATATGGTGAAGTCTATCACGATTTCCCTCCTGGCCTTAAATCTTCATCTATGACTCCCTTTCACATACACACTCACACACTCACTGTGCCCAGGAATCTGACAGATAAAGCAATGAAACGGTTCTCCTGCCACTCAAAGACACAGTACGTACACACTGCAGTATTTCAATTCTAGTAAGGTGAAATTTGTATAATTTAGGAAACTTGATGCAGTAGTAGTAGTAGTAGTAGTAGTAGTAGATACTAGTAAGATTTTATGGGTTTGTACCTAGAAGTTATCTTTCTTATTTTGAGATGTCATTCTTTGTCATTAAGTACAGGGAACTGAACACATTTTACCAGCATGTACATGCTACATATTGGGATATCGGCATAAGTGCAGCATAATGGAGAGAAAAGATGTTAATATGTATGGTATGTGTTTTATATATTAATATAAGTAATATGTATTATAAGAGGGGTTGAAGTGCAAGCTTGTTTTCCTGTTCTACAGTTTATTATGCTAACTATGCTGAGACCGGATATAGTGTTGTACTCAGAGAACAAACAGCTACTTCATTTTACGGAGTTAACAGTCCCATCTGAAGATTAAACTAATGGGGCTTCTGAAAGGAAGAAGTTGAGTCATGCAGATGTGGCTGAGGTGAGACATATATGAGGTGGCAGGCATATATAAGGCCAGTGGAGATAGGTGTTAGGGGTTTGTCACAAAATCTACCACATCCTTGCTGGTTGATTTTGCATATAGAGGCCATGTGCTAAGGGCAGCCATTAAGGAATTGTCAGAAGTAGCTGAAAGGGCTAGTCAGCGGTTGTGGACAAGAAGGGCACAGGTTGGTTCAGGATCTGCAGCAGATGATTGACTCTGTTGGCATGGGGGTAAATGTAAATACATATACATTTACATTTATTGCATTTGGCAGACACCCTTATCCAGAGTGACTTACATTTATCTCATTTATACAACTGAGCAACTGAGGGTTAGGGGCCTTGCTCAGGGGCCCAGTAGTGGCAGTGGTGAGGATTTGAACTCACAACCTTTGGATCAGCAGTCCAACATCTTAACCACTGAGCTACACTGCCCCCTAAATATATTTACATATTTTAGCATTATATTTTATATTTTTTAGCATTTGATGTGGTGCGTAGAGTCCAACGGTGCCAGTGGGGCTATGTCAGTTCTTAGCCATCAGGAATATCTATGGTAGAGATTACATGATAGGTCTGTGATGTGAGCTTGGAGGGAAGTGGGCCTAGGAAATCAGACCTCACTGTTGAGCCGTCCGGAGCCGTCCTGGGCTTAATTCAGAGAAGCACCGATGAAGGGAGCTGCCTACCTGATGACCCCTGTGATGAGCGTGTGTGGTAGTAGGTGTGTAGGGTTGTTAGAATGTAGTTGAAGGGCATGGCTAGGGCCCTGTGTGTAAGTCCAATGGTTAGGCGCAGGATGTCTTTATCTGAACAGTATGCTTTCCCTAAACAATATGGTGTTTCAGATGGATTATTCCAAATCGCTCTACTACTCTTCTGTTCGGTTCAATGTGCTGTACACCACGTTTTAATCAAAGAGGATTTATTCTAGCCCTCAACCCTAGAATAGTCAATTAATCTCAGGAAGTGGAAAAAAAATCTGGCAGACAGACTAATCTGATAGGAGTTCATCTGGAAACACGTGAGGCTATCCTAGCCTCTTGGGAATCTCGCAAAATAAACAAAAACAGTAATAATAACTTCTAAGAAGTTCAGCCAAACGCCCAATTATAAGGACCACCAGGTTTACATTAGAAATCTGCAGAGTGTTAAATAACAAAACTTACTCAAAACTATTTCAGGATTGTTTCTACTTGTAATTCCTTTTTACCTAGCTATTCTGCTCTTCACCTTAACTACTCGGAGACAAGAAATCACCATTTGCATAGTAGAGCAAGAGACTCTTAAGTAGTAAGGCTAATATGGTAGTGTCATCTATTCAACTGATTTCAATAAGACCTATAATCTCAATAATAAATCAGTAAGTATATGTTAGGTATAGAAGGTAGAGATCATCATGATCTAGCTGAACCCTGCCCCAGGATTTAGAGATTTGGTAGGGCAGGACAATGACACAGCCTCAAAGTAAATTTTAGTCAGAAGACTATCACACGATTTATGCGATAGGACACGTATCTAGTGGTTTTCTTTTAACTGAGTGTAATATAGCTTGTTTGTTTTCTGCGAGGCATGCACAGAAGAGATAAGTCTCATTTGTTTCCAAGAACTTCTACTGAGACCATTAAAAAAATGCTCCTTTCTCCTAATAACTGGGAGTTTTTCCTTGCCACTGTTGCCCCTGGCTTGCTCATTAGGGCTAAAATGTAATTAAAAGTTAAAAGTTATGTCTGGATTTTTTTTGGGGGGTAAGTTAAATTGCATTGAATTAATGCAATAGAACTGGGTCTGTCTATTACAGACACACTGTCTGCACTTAGACTTTCTTTGTGAAATTTCATCCCAATTATGTATTACAAAACAGGGTCTTAGCAGCCGTAGAATATTTTTAACTAGCCCAATTTGCCATTATCCACATGACTGAGGGCTTTATGACAACGAACACTTGTTGAAAGCCTAATATATGAGGGGTTCTGTCTCACCTGCCCTTTGGATAAGCTGCTTCTGGTCAAGTTGTAGTTAAAGTCTAAACTTTATTAGACATGCAGTTATCTTTCACATTGGCTTACTGGTAAATTTAAATAAGTAAGTCAGTCAGTCATTATCTGTACCGCTTATTCCCAGTTACGGGGTCACGGGGGAGCCGGTGCCCAGCCGGCAA
>JAOVVG010000050.1:8576502-8586684 GCA_028566375.1 Leptodoras nelsoni | reverse complement strand
ATGAGGATAGATAGATAGATAGATAGATAGATAGATAGATAGATAGATAGATAGATAGATAGATAGATAGATAGATAATGTAAAGGTCACATTTATGCTACATGGCCAGGAGGTTTAGCAACATTAGGTATTTAGATTGCTGAGACGGCTTCAGAAGGGGTAGAGTATGTAGCTTGGCTGTTGTTTTAGAAATCCACCAGCTGACGCACAGTAAACTAGTTTGAATAAAACAGACCCACCTGTGATTAGAAGTTAGAAATAGCAACTTTCCAGTGTGTTTTAGTCTAAAAGCCACCAGATGGCCACATGGTGCATAAATATTGTATGTGAATATTGCCATCTAGTGCTCACATGTATTAAAACTGGATGAAAATACAGAAATCATAATATAACCATGTATCAGCAGTGACTTAAAAAAATATAGATAATTAAAATAAATAACAGATCATTTAATAAATAAATAAAGATAAATATAAAGATAACAAAAATGAATAACAAAAATTTGTTTGGTTTTTTGGGGGGTTTTTTTGTTATAAAATGTATGAGGGTGACATGGTGGCTCGGTGGGTAGCACTGTCACCTTACAGCAAGAAGGTCCCGGGTTCGATCCCTGGGTGGGGCGGTCTGGGTCCTTTCTGTGTGGAGTCTGCATGTCCTCCCCGTGTCCGCGTGGGTTTACTCTGGGTTTCCTCCCACAGTCCAAAGACATGCACCTTAAGTTGATAAAGCACCTTAAGTTGATAAAGTGGCCCTAGTGTGTGTGAGTGTGTGTGCCCTACGATGGATTGGCGCCCTGTCTAGGGCACCGGCTCTCCCGTGACCCTGAAAAGGAATAAGCGGTCAAGAAAATGAATGAATGAATAAAATGTATGACACACATATACATATATGGCTTTTGTGGTGTTGTAATATCTTTTTCATTATCCTCAGAAAATTCAGGACATAGGTTTATAAGCTTTATACTCTTCTTTTTCTACTAATAAGGTGAGTCCTCTCATCCTTCACAGTTGCCAGTTTTATTTAAAATTGAACTGCCTTTGCTTTTAAAATATTTTACATGTTGTATTCTGAACTTTGCTGTGTTCTCTGAAATGTCATGAAATGAAATGTATAAATACTTTCATCTTTGTGTAATGTCCTTCTTTGTCTCAATTACAGGGTCAGCCAGGACCTCTTGGCCCTCAGGGCCCTACAGGGCCTCCAGGACGTGCAGGTGACCATGGTGTGGAAGGTCTTAAAGGAGAGAAGGGTAACTCAGGTGACCCAGGCTTCATAGGACCGAAAGGAGCTCAGGTTTGTATAACTCTAACCTGCCTTAATAAAAAAAAAAATTGTGATAATATCTGCATTGGTGTTGATGGAGTAAAATTGTGTCACCTAGCAAATTAGTTGATCCCATTTCCTCTTTTTGTTTCTGTAGGGAATAATAGGAAGCCCTGGGTTTCCCGGAGCAGATGGTATTCCAGTAAGTGGCTTCTCTTTGTAGTGAAAGAGTTGAATCCATATTATGTGGGGCATATGACCAAAGGCCACACACAATGTCTCATGGCTGACCCTGCACTTTGACCCCAACTTCCTAACAAGCTGGGATATGCAAAAAAAAAAAAAAAGAATTTCACTGAGCTGTAATCTATATGTTACAAATAAAGGCTAGTTTTTCTTATCTCCTTCAGACAATGTGTGTTACATTTTGACTTCCTGACCTCTCATCTGTTCAGGGTCACCCAGGGCAACAGGGCCCGCGAGGAAAACCTGGTGCTGATGGCTGTAATGGAACCCAGGGAGATCCTGGAATGCTGGGCCTGGATGGAATTAGTGGTCTTGCTGGAGAGAATGTATGTACAATGCTTCCATTTTAGCCAGAAATAATGAAGTCAGATGTCAACTTTAATGACGTGTAGATTTTATTACACATTATGTGGTGGCTCTGTGTCACTGATCAGGTTAGTTAAGGTTCTGGATTACTGATCAGACAGTCTGGGGTTCAAGCCTCTGCATTGCCAAGCTACCTCTTACCTAACCTAACCTAAAAAGGGTAATGGAGCAAGACCCATTACCCTTTTTGCTCCTGTAGCATGTGTGACCTAAACTTCCTAAAAAGCTTGGATATTCAAAGAAAAGCATTTCACTGTGCTGTAATGTATATGTGACAAATTAAGGCTTCTTCTTCTGTCCGATTCTCTGTCTCTGAGCATGTCTTTTTTCTCAATTCCTCTACAGGGTCAGCCAGGCAGGAAGGGTGAGAAAGGGGACTCCCTGGAGATTAGCGTTTACATGGAGAGATTTCGGGTGAGAAACAGATTCACACAAAGCTAGAACTAATTATATAATATATAATATAACTATATAAATTGATTAGACAAGCTTCTCTTAGTACAGTATATATCAGTATATACAATAAATATTTATCAATTTCTTTCATTGTAAATTAGGGTGAGCCAGGATTTCCAGGACATCCAGGACCTAAAGTGAGTTCATCATTATCTATCCTCTCCTAGACTTATAAAGGTTGTGTTTAGAAGTGCCATTCTTGTTAACTACAGTGTATTTGTTAACTAAGGGCCCTCCTGGAAACAGAGGGTATCAAGGACGACCAGGTCTCATAGGTAATAAGGTGAGTGTGTAGTATTAGGTATTTAATTTATATTCTCAGATACAGATCTTATATCCACACCATCCATCTCTTACACTCTTCTCCACTATAGGGTGCAAAGGGTTATAGAGGACCTCCAGGACCAAAGGTAAGCACACAGACACTGAACAATTCTGACTTATAACTTGTTATTGCTGTTATCGATGTGTTTGAAAGGCATCAATAAAGAATCTGGCCATCTTTATGCAGGGCACTCCAATTGTATATCATAAAGGAGAAAAAGGACAACAGGTAATATGAATATATCACAGTTGCCCACTAGATTCCATTTGCCTGTAGAAGTGGTTGCTTTAACAACTGGAACTGTGATTCTTATTTTTACCACAGGGGGAAGTTGGAGATCCAGGGCCACCAGGGACTGAAGAGTTCAAAGACCTCCTTCCAGTCAGTCATGTGTCTGAATATAAAATGTTTAGAAGACAGCATTCATGTATTAGTACAAATTGGTGTGGTTTAGTATGTATTTATTAACAGAATTATTAGGTCTAGTAATTTTAACAGCAATAAGTTATTCATCCACAGGGCCGAAAAGGCGAGAAAGGATTTAAAGGTGAACCAGGAGACTTGGTAAGTTACATTAGTGTTTTATTATTAATGAGATCACTTAGACATTCCCTCATCTAGTAATCATTACAATGAAATAAAATTAATTTAGTGTTCTTAATTTTCACACCTACTCTGTGTACAGTATGGTACTCCCAAATTACCATGATCCTCAGCCCACATCCTCATCACATGACCACCAATCTTACACCTATCCTACCTGCCCTTGTGTCACTATAATTAGTATATATATATATACATATAATATTCTGCATTTGACATAAATGACATAAATAAGAAGCTCTTACTTTAAATAATCCTCATTACTTTCTACCAATGTGTGCTTGTGATATTTGCTTATTTGTTTAAGCACTATCATTATGTGCTGGCATCTGTGTAGTGTAAATATGAATTTATAAGATATCGTGGGATTGAGATATGTACTTACGCATCTGTAATTACATGCTGTAATTAGTATCTTGTCCATGATTAGTACACTGTGAACCCTTTTCTTTCATTAGCTGGCACAGTTATGTTGAGTGACTGAATAGGCTTTATCAACATGCGGGTACTGTAAATACCAAACATATCCTGTTCTTTTTAATAACAGTATTCCCAGATAGCATTACTCAGGCTTCTTTTGTGTTTCAAGAAACAGCAGTTTAAAAGTACAGTAACAAGCCTGTTAATTAGCTGTAGCTAATAAGTATATAAATATTTGCAATGTACTAGAAAAGCTTTAGGTAGTGAACCATTTTACAGTTTGAGTGATATCTAAAGAAATAAAAAAGGTATAGAACCATACATATGTATTTCATACAAAATAACAAAACAGGCAAAGATGGACAGATGAAATCATAAGTAGATACTTATAAAAACAAGGACATCAGTGAATTAGAGGTATTAAGTACTAATGCATTAAATGTACTAATTAAAGGTATTAAGTATTAATAGGTGATCTTGCATGTATAATTTTAGACATATCCACTCAGGCTGTCTGACACGTGTTAATGTGCTTTTAAAAAAGAAGAAGATATACAATAGTTTCTAACTTAAAGCCTGGCTATAACAAGTTATAAAAGGTTCCATTAGTGACATTATAAGTATGTGACCTCAAACCTCAACTGAATCAAGGATATCTTCCATAATACTTAGCTAGAGATTATATTAATTTGCATAATTTACAATACAAGAACTACTAAAAAATGTAGGTCATTCTCACTCTTTACACTTCAGTCAATAAAGACTGCTTATATTTCCCTGCTATTGTGGAAATGTAGTTAAACAGTAATTAGATTAAATCTGAAATGTATGTCTTAATAAGTAGTAATTGCTGAATCTGTGGGTTCCTAATAGTCATTTGTGCTTTTGTAGGGGTTTCATATCAAAGGAGAGAGAGGAATTCCAGGTTTTGCTGGGGAGCGGGTATACGCCTGTTACTTACTTGTGCTATCAGATCTTTTTATTAATATTTTCAAAAATATGTTTCTGTTTGTCTTCTCACATAACAAGAAATATTTTATTATTGCTAATAGGGCAAGCCAGGAAGAGCTGGATATCCAGGAAGAAAGGTATGTTATAAGTCATCAGTTGGGCCTGGGGGAACATTATCTATTACAATGAAATGCTGCTGATGTTAAACACTCCCTCTCTATTTTTCTCAGGGTGAAGCTGGGGATAGAAGTTTTGATGGGCACCCAGGAAGCAAGGTATATTTTATTCTATGGTAACTGTTTCACTGTTATAACACAGTGAGTTTATTTCTGGAAATTGGGGACAGGTGCACAGAATTTAGATTCTGGATGTTGCTAACATGTGACTGCTACAATAGGGGGAACCAGGAGAGCCAGGAGACCTAATCTATTCAAAGGGATATGGTGGAGGTAACAGAATACATCTTTTTACTCAAAATGTTTATCAACTTCCAATAATCAGAGGTACATGATTATTATGGGTTCCAAGTCTCTGTTCTATCCAAATAAATCTCCTGATTCATGGTCATACACAGTATTTTAACCCTGTGCACATTGTCTTTTGTTGTTCCATCTGCTCTTTTGTTCCCTAAAGTTGGCCCACCGGGTCCTCCAGGAGAACGTGGGCCACCAGGGACTGATGGTCTCAGAGGACCCAAAGGATTACAGGGTTCCCCTGGGTCAGATGTTCAGACATCACAAATAGGTATTTTGAATTTTTAAGGTCTCTACATAAACAAAAAAGTTAATATGAGCATTTATTGTGACTGTGTGAATCTTAATAATGTGCCTATCTCTCCACAGAGATATTTCCCCAACCAGGACCAAGGGGAGAAAAGGGAAAGAAAGGTGATGCTGGTGAGCCTGGTCTCCCAGCCTCAGCGCCAGGCCCTCCAGGCTTTGATGGTCAACCAGGAACACCTGGGCCAGCCGGACCAAAGAGATCATGTAAAGCCTTGTCTCTATATATGGCATTTTGCACCTTTTGTTTAATGGATCTAGTTAGATTAAATAAGCACTAATTGAAAGCTGTTCTAAAAGGGAACCATTCTAAGATAGGAACTCATATATACATACATGCACTGTGTTAAATAAGAATTGGAAGATGTGTTGTCAGTGTAATTCTGTTTGTCCACAGCGGAAGTGTTGTCCCAAGGGCCTAAAGGTACACATGGACGGCCAGGAAATGTGGGAGTGAAAGGACAAAAAGGCAAGACTAGTGACAAGTGCATTAATCCATAGGTTCCTATGGTTTCACAGTCCATAGGTTAAACTGTTCATGAAACATGAACTATGCAATATGATGAATATACAGTACATTCATCATATGTTGTGTTGCTAACAGCAAATGTAAAATTTTTAGGTGACCCTGGTCATTGTGAGTGCACTTTGCGAACCTCCCCTCCTGGATCCCCTGGCCCAGCTGGTGATCCAGGTGAACTTGGAATGGTGGGCGAGACCGGTGTGCAGGGTGATCAGGGAGAGCAGGGACCCAGAGGCCTCGTTGGTCTGCATGTTAGTTACCAGCATTAAAGTTATGGTTCCCCAGGCAGCTAAAACCTTTAGTTATATTGTGAACCATCTGAAACTGTACCTTTTTTTCAGGGCTTTCCTGGGCCACAGGGGCTACCTGGAGCTAAAGGCTCTAAGGGAGATAGAATAGAAGTTACAGAGAAAGGTACACCTTTTGATTGGAATGGTTTATGGTTTTAGTTAATACAACGAAAAAAACAAAGTAGGATTAATGTATATGTGTTTGTGCTTCTGCTTGTGTATTTAACAGGATCACCTGGAGAAGCAGGAGACCCGGGAAGACCAGGTGAAGAAGGAAGTCAGGGCAGACCTGGGACTAGTGGAAAAGATGGTGCCCCTGGATTTCATGGTCTTCCTGTAAGCTTTACTTAATGCTAGCTCTAATTAACAATGTTCAGCCTATATTTTAAATCATGTTTTTAAACATATAATCATAGATCTGAACCTTGGGGACCATAATGACTGTGTGATTGGTATGAAAAAATCAGGAATGTCATGTTATTTTAACAAAAAGGGTTCAAATCTTTTTTTTACTATAATCAATGCTCTTTTTTTCATTGTAAGAGTAGATTATGTCTGCCTCAGTAGATCCACTACAGTCTGTGCTGTTTTGATTTGTTGTTTGCAGGGAGAAAGGCCAGTTGGTGAGCCTGGAGAGAAGGGCTACCCAGGCAGGCAAGGTCCACCAGGGTTCCAAGGACTACAAGGGTTACCAGGTCCAGTAATGGGAGCACCTAAGGGTGTTAAGGGTATACCTGGTGATCCAGGATTAAAAGGTTATGAAGGAATCCCAGGCCAACCGGGTACTTCAGGTATGCCCTCTGCCTTTTACACTGCCTCTCATACTTCAGTCATTCTCATTCTTTAATCCCAAATTCTCATTCTCTAATTTGGGGTTCATTTCCTTAAATCTTTCTTTTTTAATTTCTTTGGGTTCGGTATGCTTAAAGTCATGGGATCTGTACATCATGAAAACACTGTAACAAAATTAAGCATTTAACCTTGTTCTCTGGCAATTTAATTGTGCATGAAAGTTTTCATAAGAAAAGATTCCATGAGGAATTTTCTATGAAAATTCTAAGAATGGTCATTAAATATGATCTGTGCTGCTGATTCAATCGCAGCCAACTTCTCTCTGTCTGTCTGTGGTGTTATCTGTTTCTGTCGGTCATCATCTCTTGCTTGCCATTTAAAGGAGACTGTAGTCTACAAGGAGAAGGAGGAAAGTGGATTACAGCAGGTAGCTTGATCTGTGACAAGTCAAATTCCTTCCTAAGAACTCTTTTCTGTCTTAGCGCTTCATTGCATCGCAATCACTTTTTTGTTCATAGGCACTGTTAATGCTTTGGGCAATATTAACCTTTCTCATTGTTTGATTTTATTCACCCACAAATATTGTTGTACACACCATGTTGTTATGTGCTTTTTTTCACACTTGGTAATGAGTTGTATGAGATTTGGGCATGGCATGGCACAGGGGTTCCCAAACTTTTTAAGCAAATGATCCCTAATGGATGTTATGAAGTTTCTGAAACTTTACCCACATTTCTATTTGAATATATAATTTAGGACTGGTGGGTCCTTTTGTTGTTGTTGTTGTTTGTTCTGTCGCTCAGTCTGTCCATTTTTAGTGCTGAACTCCTGTGCTAGTGCAGCATGTCAGCATAGTGAAAAAGACTAAAATAGCACAAACATTCTTTTAAATGTTGCTTTTTCAATTTGGACAGTGCTTGTTGGAATATGATTTTCAGTAAACCATAGTTTGGGAACCCCTGCTATAACATATGAGTTGTTTTTGTTGTTGTTTGCAAAGACGGAAATCAAAAATTCTCCTGTTTGTGTTGAGGTTATGCATTTATTTCCTTGTCACTACATAACTTATGGTTTTGGTGTATTCCCCAGGGGATTGTGCAGCTATGTCTGGACCCCCAGGAAAGACCGGACCCCCAGGCCTTCCTGGTTTGGAGGGAATGCCAGGTAATATTGTATAATATGAATTTATTGATATGTATATATTAATATTAGTAATCCCCATGTAGACAGAACTGCTAATGTCTGTGTGTTCTAGGACTACCTGGTCCAAAAGGACATGCAGGAGATAGAGGCAAGATAGGAGATCAAGGAGATCAAGGAGACCAGGGCATCGGAGGCTCACCTGGAAAACTAGGTGATCTTACAGACATATAGACATTCAGGTTGCTACAGAGAATTTCTATTTATATAGTAATTGTCTGCCATTTTGTATTGATGTTTTTTTCAGGTTTTACTGGACCTCGTGGAGATGTAGGCAGTCCCGGGCCAAAAGGTCTCAAAGGATCTTCTGGCATCCCAGGTAGTCCAGGGTTTGCCGGTGATTCTGGACAAAAAGGTCCTAATGGTGAAGTTCTTGGAGCATCTCCTGGGCCCTCAGGTGAAGCAGGACCACCAGGACAGCAGGGGAAAAAAGGTCCCCCTGGAAATCCTGGCCCAAGTGGATACCCAGGTGAGAAATTTTGATAATAGTGTTTTCTGTGGCTTTCTGTGGGTTTTATGAACAGATACTGCATATACAGTAATTTATTTTAACTGTTCTACACTAAAGGCATGGAGGGAATGCCTGGAGTGATTGGGACCAAAGGTGAATCAGGTCCCCCTGGCTTTCAGGGGGAAACAGGAAAACCTGGACCAACAGGACTATTTGGCTTCCCTGGGAAACCTGGTCATGCAGGACCCCCTGGACCTCCAGGTCATGCTGGACTACCAGGTAAATTAGTACTATAATCAAAATATCTGCCTCATCATTCTGACCTATCCAAACCACTGGAGGACAGAACAGTCTCTTCATAATAGTTATGTTATCTTTTTGTTTGTCCTGAAAGGGCCTAGGGGAGAAACAGGCTTTCGTGGAGATGATGGTTCTCCAGGGCTCACAGGAGTGAAGGGTGTTAGTGGAGAATCAGGAAGTGATGCTGGGCTGGGAGATTACGGAAAACGAGGGGATCCAGGAGACCCTGGAAATGTTGGGTGGCCTGGTGTTCCTGGACTTAAAGGTCAGAACTTTCTTACATTGCAAATTTCAAATGACAAACACACAGGGAATCTTATTTGCAGAATAATGTGCAGTTTGTCATTTTAGTAAAATGTATTTGTCACATGAAGCATTACACTCCATGACAAAATTTCACATGATATTAAAAACATACATAACAGATCCTCTTTTGGTATTGAAACA
This sequence comes from Leptodoras nelsoni, assembly GCA_028566375.1. NCBI lineage: Eukaryota > Metazoa > Chordata > Actinopteri > Siluriformes > Doradidae > Leptodoras > Leptodoras nelsoni. The sequence continues at coordinate 8,577,272 of JAOVVG010000050.1, read as the reverse complement.
TTGCCTGGATGTCACAAAAAAGCACAAGCACAAATTACCATCCTGGTTTATTTCCCATTTCTTCATATAATACCTCAGTCAGGTGTGCCTTTTAGCTGCTTAATTTAGCACTATTCCAAATATTGTTAAATGCAGATCAGCCATAACATTAAAAGCACTTCCTTGTATCTAAACTCTTTGTTCATTTGATCAGCGCCACTGGCCATACAGGTGCACTTTGTAGTTTTACAGCTGTTAGCCCCCTTTTTTGCTGTTCTTCAGTGGTCAGGACCCCACAGGATCACCAGAGAACAGGTATTATTTCGGTCGTGGATGATTGTCAGCACTGCAGTGACCCTGATGTGGTGGTGGTGTGTTAGTGTGTGTTGTGCTGGTATGACTAGATCAGACACTGGATCAGAGACTGTGTCCACTCACTGTCCACACAATTACACACGCTTATCTAGTTGCTCCACCTTGTAGATGTAAAGACAGAGACAGTAACTCATCTATTGCTGCATAGTTTGGCTGAATATTTTTGGTTGGTGGACTATTCTCAGTCCAGCAGTGACACTGAGGTGCACAGCAGCACTGCTGTGTCTGATCCAATCGTACACACCACCACCACATTAGGGTCACTGCAGTGCTGAGAATGATGCACCACCCATCCATCCATCCATCCATCTTCTTTCGCTTATCCGGAGCCGGGTCGCAGGGGAAGCAGTCTAAGCAGGGATGCCCAGACTTCCCTCTCCCCCGACACCTCAGCCAGCTCCCCGGGAGGAATCCCG
>JAOVVG010000050.1:8551208-8562172 GCA_028566375.1 Leptodoras nelsoni | reverse complement strand
CTCAGCCCTCAAGTCTCACAACAATAGCATCCAGTGAGAACACACCTGCGCTTGCCTGAGGATGTGAGACTGGGCTTCGTTCGTCATTCTCTACCACATTTTGTAAATGTGTACTATAAACATCCTGAGCCTGAAAGCATCCTGGATGATATGAAACATGTAATTCTAAAATTAATATGTTGTAGATCTGAATATATTGCACTGTAGTGATTCAAAAACAAAGAATGTGAATGTTTTAGCCTTAAGAACTTAAAGCCAAGACATTTAATAACAGTCTAGATCATATTCGACTCCATCTGACAAAGTGTCAGCAACTTTGCCAGGAAGAAGGGGCAGGATCCAAATAGAGGTATATCCCAGAGGACACCGCTGTAATTGTAGCCAAAGTTTGTTCTAAGTACTGACCCAGCTAGGTGAATACAAATTCTGCTTCTTTGGCTAATTAACCTTAGTGCAAAAATGCATATCTTTAAAGCAAAATACACTGAAGTAAGCCTAAGCAAAATACTTATACTATGCATGTCATTGGGGGCATCAGACATATCCTAAATAAATCGATAAACATTTATGGAAACTTCTAGAGCTGTTTCCACCATGAGAATGGCAGGTTATTGTGATTTTGCAATTTTCAACATGGTTTAATAGCTTGTCAGATGGGTCATAACATTGCAGAGGTAGAAGCAAAGTCTGGATTTTTACATATGAGCATTTCTAGAATGTACCACGACTACAAGAATTCCAGCGAAACCTCAAACTTATGACAGTAGTGTGGCCGTTAAGACCAGCGTCGACTGGCGAGAATCGTTTCATGCGATAGGCGTGCAACACTGCCTCAATTAACATCGGGATTCAATGCTGAGGCCTCAACAAACATCAGCGTGAGGACTGTGCAATGTTCCCTTCAAGATACTGTGGGGGACCTACCAAATATTAACTGTTTAAATTAATACCAGTTTTTCTGGCACTTCAGTGTACATATTGTGTAAATCAAATGATAATAATTCCAGTTAAGTCCATTATTATGTCCAATCATTAATGGCACTGTGAAGCCCTAATTCACTACTGATTACAGAAAGATCACACCACACACACTCGTACTTGTTATCACACAAGCATGCCTAGACTTTGGCAAGGAAACTAATTTCACAGGAAGTGATCTAGCAGAAAGAGTTTTAGAGGCATAAGGTCATCACTGGGTGAAAGAGAATATGAAATTGAGCTTTTCTTGTAAAAAAAAACTGAAGCTTTAAGAACGACAAATAAAAACATATAAAGCCTATGTACATGAGGGAAAGAGAGGTAATTACCATAAGATCCTGTGACAATTTATTCACCTTCTCACTGGAACAGTCTACTATGCCTACTCTATAATAGGAAACTAACAGACCTCATGATGTCTCATCTAAGCCCATGTTGACTCAGATGCTTTGGTCAACTGTGTACATGTACACTGTTTCTACACCACACAGTCTGGGTTAATAATGAGACTTTGTAGCCTGGATCATATGACTGATCCTTCTTAGATAAACAAGAGGTTTGTTCAATGATTGCAAAATGTTTACACTCAAAGCTGATGAAAGAACACATGCTAGAGCCTATGGCTTAGATACAAACACGTTTGTTCCCTAATTCTCTATAACATAAATTATAATCCATGTTCATAAGCAGGTATGCTATAGTTGGGTATAATTAAGAATCCCATTGCATGTTGTATAGTGCAAAAGACATCTGTAACTTTGCATACTAAATTATTCTTTAGTCTACAGCACTTCATTTTCAAGTTTTACTTTCACCTTTACAAATTGTGAAACGTTTGACTCAAAATGAATAGTGCTATAGGAATCAAGATTATTATTATTATAACAGTTCTAGTTGGTCTTGTCATTATTATTATTATTATTATTATTATTATTATTAACAGCCAGTACCTTGAGAATATCTTATGCTTTGGATGCCCTATTATTCTTTAAGCTTCCTGATTTGATTTAATCAGATATAAATATAGTTATGCATTGACTCTGCGTATCTGAGACCACTGTAAACAACTGCTAAAATGACCTGCAAGTGCCCTTAACAGGCTAAAAGAACACTATTAAAAATACCATTGCTAGTCAAACAATAGCTAGGTGCAAATTAGTTTATGTTGCTGTCAGTTTGCTGAAAAGACTTCAGGATCATTCACTCATTACTAAGCACTTTATCCTGGTCAGGGTTGCGGTGGACCAGGAGCCTATTCCAGGAAGAGTGGGAGGGAGGCAGGGATGTAGACTGGGGGGGAATGATGCTTGTCCATGGCACACACAGAAACACACACACACACACACACACACACACATATATGAGCAATGTAGAGTCACAACCTTTAGTCAGTACTGTGCTGAATATTAACACAGAAAATGAATGAATGAATGAATGAATGAATGTCTGAATGAATGAAGTGCACAAATACATCAGCCACACGTTTAGAGTGAAAAATAGAGCATCATTAAACGACAGTTTTCTAAAAGAGGGGTTATGTGTGTCTGAGCCATGGGCCTAATCTCCTACCTGCAGTGTCCCATATGGAGATATTGTAGGGGCCCCACTGCTTGAGAAAAAACGCCCCTCCAACTGTGCTCACTGTATCCCTGAACTTCCTCTCGGTGTACCTGTGCAGCAAAGACGTTTTCCCCACATTCATGTCACCCAGCAGGACTATTTTCACGTCAGGCTTTTTCAGCTTCTTCGTGGGCTCGGCCATGGTCAGAAGTCTGCACACTCCGCTTGTTCACGCTCAACGACCAAACGCCATGGTGAACCTTTTCCCTTTAAAGTTTAAACACAAGTGACAGCACAGAAAAAGTTAAAATGAGGCTTTTACTCCGTTTCTCACGTGACATGGCTGACTTTTTAGTTCCCAAGTACATAAATAAATAAGTTTGCGGTTAGAAAGCTGAGCAATTCTGACACTTTTGATAATAACGGTTTCACGAAAAAAAAGAGTACAAACTTCTAGCGATCGTGTTTAGGAAGTTCAACTCTTAAAGCTGACGCAGGAAATACACTGGTGAGGGCGGGGCTACACAGATGCCTGCCCAATGCACGGGAAAAGTGATTGGAGCCCATTCTGTAACCTTATCTTATTTTATTTAGTATCATTCAGCAAAATTATAAAATCTATTTTATTTGCGTTTAATAATATTTTAATCTAGACACTGAGAAAATAAATCAGGTTGATCATGTTGGGATCATTTCCTTTTGGCCAATCAGAATCCAGCCGTGGACTTTGACTGCATTTTGATTGGCTGTTGGACTGACGCAATTCAGCATAGGGCAATCCAGTGCTTGTGCTGCACTTGAACTGAACACACGCCGAACTGAGCTCGATGCCGTTTAAACGTGCACTCATCCGTTTTGCTGCATCGCTCCAAAGTTGGTCCATTGGTAAGACCAGAGTTGATCAGTGGCGGTGTTGTTGTTTTTGAAAGCTGTTGCGTGGTCGGAATGCATGGAAGCAAAGTTGCTCCTCCGGGTCATAACTGTAGCCTTCTGTTTTGCAGTAACTCTTCTGTATGAGAAAGGTAAATCCAAACCGTGCTCAAATTGCAGCGTAGTCTACCTTCAGTAAGGCTCATGATTAACATCTGGGTCTGTGTAAAGCGTTGTCATTAATCATACATGAATTAAAGTTGAAAATGTTCCTGTTCAAACCCTTATTTTGTTGTTGTGCTTAATGTGCGTACTCAATGACGTAGTACGCAAAATCTGTGACGTATGTGTTGTTGTAGCTACAGAGGGGGAGGAGCTCGGATTAAGTTTTGATAAGCCTCTCTGTAATGTAACGGTACCGTGATTGTAATTAGGTGCTATTTTTGCTGAATGCGTGCAGACATTAAGGTCTCTGAGACTCAGGTTTCTAACACCTGCCACCAGGAATTATGGCATACACGAAGAAAAGTTTGAAAAAGCCTAGCTAGATAAGTAGCTAGATTTTGGCTAATGTCTGCTAGCTAGCCTGCCAGTTGAATGCTTAGCTAGTTGATGTTAAATAAACGCAGTTAGCCTTACGGGGTTAAACGGATCCGGTTTACTTTGTGTACCGCTCGATCATGTTAGTGAATCCCACCCGAGGATACCACTGGTCAGACGCGGAGACGAGAGCATTGCTGACTATTTGGGGAGAACACGACGTGCAGACGGCGCTGGACGGAAACTTCCGAAACAGTCACGTTTACCGCGACGTGGCTGGCCGTCTGGGGGACATGGGCTACGATCGGACCCCGGATCAGTGCCGGGTGCGGGTTAAGAGCCTGAAAAGGCAGTATTTCCAGGCGAAAAAGGCTTCGAAAAAAAACGGCCACTATTCCAAGATCTTCAGGTTCTATAAAGACATGGAGAGGATCCTGAGCAGCAGGTCATCAGCGGGTTTGGATGCTCATGATATAGACGGCGTGGGTGCTGAAGGAGACGAGACCATGGACGGCACTGAAGAAGATGGAGAGAGTGTGGACCAGCCGCACGAGTCGGATGTGGACGGTGCAGGAGAATGCTCAAACATGGAATACCCTGTGAAAATCGAGTATCCACCTTACCCCATCCCAGTGACTGTGGGCAGCTGCAGCAGTAAGTCCTTATCTGCTCACTTTCCAGCTCATGATAATACAACATGCACTGTGGCACATCTGTTCACCTTCTTCCACTTCTTCATCTCATGTGTGTGTGTGTTTGTGTGTGTATTGTTCCAGATGTACCGGATATTCCAGCAAAGCAGACTGAAGAACAGAGCACCACCGTTCCGTCCTCTGCAGGAAGCAGGCGGCACAAAAAGCGTTTTGCCAACCTGTCGCTCGAGAAGCTTATGGAGAAGTTTCTGGAACAGAGTCTGGAGGCAGAAGAGAACTTCTACAGACTCGAGGAGCAGCGGCTCCAAGCCGAGGATCTCCGCAGGGAGACGGAACACACGAGAGAGATGCACATGTTGCAGATGCTGGGCCAGATGTTTGCTGGTCTCACCACACCCACACCCACGGTCACGCCGTCACCTGTTTCCCAGTCTGCTCGTAACTCAAAGACTGCTTCCTCTGGAACTCCTGCACCTCCGTACGGTGGCAGCCATAGCCATCAAACCTGCCAGGTTGATTATGCCAGCCCGAGTCCTCCAGCTGCTCCAGGTCTGCGCAGGACTAGTTGGCCGTTCTTGAGTGACAATTTGATCTCGTACAGCTGGCCGGTTTAACTTAAGATAAATGTTGCCTTTCGTTTTGTTCTTGGTTTGGATGGAGAGTAATGTAATTCCATGTTGTGAATTCCTTGCATCAGCCTAATCTGAAAAAAACTCTTGCTTTGAAGCCGTCATTGTTAGATAGATTTCAAGGGATTTTTTTTTAGCTTGGTGCTCAGGAAATATGAAACGATACACTGGAGCGGTCATTTAAATTGTTCTGGTCTTTTCTGTAGTTATTGAGCGGACGTTTTCCCTGGGAGGTGTCGCACACAGAAGCATGGACGTCCTGCCCTTGGTTAAAAATATCGTTCCTCCTCTGACGTCTAAAAAGCACAAGGGTCAAGACGGTCGCATAGGAGTCATTGGAGGATGTCAAGAGTAAGTCAGCGTAACGTTTTAATGGGCAACCCGTGTTACATATGCTCCAGCTCCTTTTTCTTTATCCCATCAGTAATTCTCTTCTTTTTCCTCAGGTACACTGGAGCACCTTACTTTGCTGCCATTTCTGCACTGAAAATAGTACGTAACGTAACGTGTAAGCAGATATTGGCACAACATAAATGAGAATTTCATGTTAGCTTGTATGTCCCACTGTCCATCATGTGTTTTTTTTTCCCCCCTATAGGGTGCAGATCTTTCCCACGTGTTCTGCACCAAAGATGCTGCTACTGTGATTAAATCTTATAGCCCTGAGCTCATCGTTCATCCTGTGCTGTGAGTGCGTTAATCTAATCATCTAAGCTGGTTATTACATCTACTCTCACTAGGGATTAAAGTACTCTTCTGTGTCATGCTGAAACGTACAGAGACAGTCCCAATGCTGTGCAGGAAATCGAGAAATGGCTGCCGAGGCTTCACAGTTTGGTGGTGGGTCCAGGCTTGGGCAGGGACGACAAGCTTCTTAATCATGCCAAGGTAAAAGAGAGCGATCACCTTCTTACCTTCTTACACGTGAATGCTGTTTACCGTGCATAATGTCTCGTGATGATACTTTTCTAGGAGGTTATTGAAAAGTCCAAATCAAGAGGAATTCCCATAGTCGTTGATGCAGTAAGTCAGGGAGATTCTTTCTGTAATTACATAGACAAAATCCACATGACACAGATAATGATCCGGGTGTGTTTTCCTACAGGACGGACTGTGGTTAGTTTCCAAAGTGCCGTCAGTCATCCAAGGTTATCAGAAAGCAATCTTAACACCCAACTTCATGGAGTTCAGTCGTCTCTACGAGGCAGTGGTAAGGCATTTGTTAAAGTTTCTAGAAAATCAGCGTGTTGGGTTTTTTTTTCCAATAACTATTATTAATTATTCTTCTTAGTCATTTATATAGGCTGGTGTTATCATAGAGAACTGAACAGAGAAATGACCTGCTAAAATGTTTGTAAAATATGGTCACTGTGGCTGGGGGTTACAGGAAATGAGAAAGCCGACAAAGAATATAACGTCAACTGCAGGTTATAAGATACCACTCACAGATGTTCACACACACAGCCTTTCTTAAGACATGCACTCAAAGGATCTGGCAGCAAGAACGGGACGCACATACCAGTAACAAACTGCATGAGATACGGCCAAAAGTGAATGCTTGACTAAAAACATACATTAAGAGAAGAGAAGAACGAGTAGTATATAGCAGATGTCGAAATGGCCACTCCAGAGTAAGACATGCCTGTTTATTAAAAGGTGAATAACCACCACTGTGTACAGCATGCCAGACACCTCTATCAGTGAAACTTACACTGAAGTCCCAGAAAAACTGGTATAGCAGTTAATACTTGGTAGGTCTCCCATGGGATCTTGGAGGGAACGTTGCACAGTCCTCACACTGATGTTTGTTGAGGCCCAGCATTGAATCACAATGTTACTTGAGGCAGTGTTGCACGCATGTTACATGAAACGATTCTTGCGAGCCGCCGTCTTTTTACGCCCATGGTGCTGTCATAAGTTCCAAGTTTTGCCAGAATTCTTATAGTCACGGTACACCCCTGAAATGCTCATACATGAAAATCCAAACTTTGCATCTACCTACAAAATGCTATGACCTGTCTCACGAGCTCCAACTATTAAACTGTGCTGCAAATTGCAAAATTGTGTAACTTGCCATTCTCATGGTGAAAACAGCTCTAGACATTTTCATAGATGTCTATCACTTTATATATGCATAGGTGGCATAGCTATGTATTTTGCATAAGCTCCAGTACCAGTTTTTCTGGTATATTTTTCTGGTATACCAGTTCTTCTGTGTATATTAACTGAATGTGCAAGATACCACAAAGAAAGAAAACAGCTATGAATATCCCAAACAATGAAGGACATCTTCAATAATGGAAGTGCCCGTTGATCATGATTATTAACTTTCTTAAAGAAATAAAACTGAAAGACTATATTTGACAGAAAAGTGATGGACTAAAACAGTTTGCACCTGCACTAGCATCGAAAGAACCCATAGAGGTTAAACACGGTGTTAAAAACTCTAAAGAATTAAATATAAACTATGAGTGTCACATTTTTGATTCCAGCACCATCAGCCCCTGGACAGCACTGACCTCAGGGTCACGGCGCAGCAGCTGAGTATCGCACTGGGTAACGTGACTCTGGTTTTGAAAGGGGAGGAGGACATCATTACGGACGGCAACCAGGGTCAGCCGGTTTAAACCATTGTAACCATTTCCCCATTCTGTGTGCACTGTGACTTTACAAACACCATCGCTTATTTTTTTTGCCTTGGCCTCCCTTTGTCTCCAGTGATGGCATGCAGTCAGAAGGGAAGTGGGCGTCGCTGTGGAGGACAGGGAGATCTGCTGTCTGGCTCTCTAGGAGTCTTCTCCCATTGGGCTTTCAGTTCATCGCTAAATGCGACTGAGGGGTAAGCTCGCCAGTTAATCATCTTAATCACACACGGACAGAATTAAGTGATTTAATGCACATTTGTTTCTCCAGTATGAATCCTACACTGGTGGCTGCCTTCGGCGCTGCCTCGCTGACCAGGCAGTGTAACAATCAAGCCTTTCACAAGTACGGCCGTGCCACCACCACCTCTGACATGATCCAGGAGATCTGTGCAGCCTTCAAGACGCTGTTTGAAACCTGAACTGTTACTTCATCTGTACTCATTTTCAGCCCCGAGCAACTTTCTGCATTTTCTCCCTTAAGAAAGAAGGGGTGCACAGTTAAAACCAGACACGCTGTTTCTTCCTATGGATTATTTTCTAAGCACAATTTTTAGCGTCCACCACTGTCCATGTCTGCCTGCTTTACATTTTTCATCATATTTTTTTAAGCAAACCAACACCTGAAACTGAACTAGCAGAGACCCAACTTCCCGTTGTACTTTTTAGAAACGACTACGTCCTTGCCACCGGCAACACAGTCGGTTTTTTAGTGAACAGATGATGCATTGAGATTCACCCCAACGTGTCTAGTTAGTCAGCCTGATTTACTGCAAATGTAGTTGTTAATGCAAGACTGCAAGACGTTGATGCACTTAATAGCGAATGACTCCGTGATCTGTTGTACATTAAACGCAATTACAGCATCGCAGTTGAATTCTTAAGCCTGGTTTCTTGGAAAAGGTGTTTTCTGTAACAGCAGCTGTTCCAGTAGTTCTGAGCACACGTTTATATTAATGCACTTATCATTTGTGTAGTAATTTGCACAGGATCTGATGTGTTGGATTTGGAAAAAGGTGTGTAATTGTCGATATGGTGAAGTCTGCAGTAAGGAAACTGTTATTTAGTGTTTATGTTGGAAGGAGTCTCCAGTGTTGGTGCTTTGTACCAGTCAGAGGTAAAGCTGTTCCTTAAAGTTTTCACGTCGTAGGACGGGGCTGTTTCTGTAAAACCTGACAGGCTGCATATTACTGTATTATTGCTTTATTTCTGCTGGGGAGGAGACGGCTGCTTATAGCCGTTATAGCCGACAGCAGGAACATGAAACATGACTGTAAACATAAATACTATGACTTGAACTTCTTTTATAAATAATAGAATTATTAGGGTTGGCAAATTGCTGTGATAAAAAAACGAATCGAAGTTTGAGACTGGCTGATTTCGGGAAAAAGATCAGTTGCTGATCGTTTTTCTGTAATTCGGTTACCTTGTAAAAATTTCCAATCTATAACAAACCCAACCCACGACATTTTGACTGGTCACATGTCGAGCATCATTTAATAATTCTGGTCCTCTGTGCAAAATATTTTAGTAAATATTTAATATATACGTGTAACCTTTCAGTACTAGCACATGTGCTCCAGCACTTCTTGTTGTGGTCCAAAAGTAGATCACTGCTCTCTTAGATGAAACCTACTAAACATATGTATATATTTTTATATTTTAAAGTGTATTATTTTGACATGGATTTGCCCTTTTTACCCCCTACACTTTAACCATATTAAAGCATATTCCTTTAACCCACGTCATGAATGGATAAACCATTTCTATGTGAAGTGTTTCAAAGTAAATCCAGAAGCCAGTCTTCTTACAGTTTGGTCTCCATGTACAGAAAATATCCTGGTTTCTTTAAGTCCTCACTTTCCCTTCAGACTTTGTCCTTATATATTTTGTTAATCACTTTAAACTTACTTTACAGTAAACGGCAACTTCGTGCAGAAGTTTCAGATGGCCGCGCATCAAAACCACAGGCGTGGTAATCTGCTGCTTCAGTATAAGAATGATTTCCACATCTACAGTCAGACTGTTAATCCTTCATCAAATGCATTTCTGTTGAAGCGTGTGGCCCTTTTTTTTTTTTATTACAGGAAAAAAAATCACTTTCCATGAGTTCCCCGGTAGCTTGGGCCGTTTAGTGTCCGGGTTTGTGGTCAGTAACATCCCAGATATTAAAAGCAGAAGTAGTGTATGGTGGTTGTTTTCTTTTCTTCTTCTTAAGTTGGATTGTTCTGGGCAGATTCTCTTTCTAATAAATTCTCTGAACTCAATTTTGTGTTTTCATCTTTAGCGAACATTTATATCGGTTCAAATAGTTCCACTTGTGTATCTAATCAACGTGCACTAGTAATTGTTGTTGTATTAATGAAAGCGCTGCTGCACCTTATACACCACCGTTCATCACTTGTGCTGTACAGAGGGAGCACAGCACAGCACGGAGCGTCTCCTGCCCAGTGTTCCCAGGCTGTAGAAGTATAGTGGGGATAATATTTAGTGCAGAGTAGCACATGGGCTCCAGTCAGTCATTGTACTCTAACAAAGTGGCCTACAGTTGTGTGCAAAAGTCTCAGGCACGCTGTTGTTTTAGGTACAACTTTTGATATTGATGTTGTTTTGAGTTCTGCATTAGTGAGTCAGTACAATTTTTTTTTTTTTATATATGTTACGTTTCCAACAAACCTTTCAGACAAGAAACATAACGAAGACTGCTGGGTTTTGCATGCAAAACAAAGAAGTAAGTGTGACAGTCAAAGGCTCCAGAAGAGCTGTTGCAGATTTTCAATTTTGTGTAACATTTAGGCCTGATTTTTTTTTTTTTTTTTTTGTGTGTGACATTTGGAAATATGAAATGGTTTTGTACTGACTCAATAATGCAGAGCTTAAAAAAAAGAACAAATGGTCAACCTAATACAGGGTGCCTACGACTTTTGCACAGTACTCTATATCAGCGGTTCTCAAACTGGGGGCCTAGGGGGGCCGCAGAAAAGCAGTTTTTTTTTTATATATATAATGTAAACCGCATACTCCAGCAGAATTTTGGGCCAGCATTGGTAATGAATACAAGGAACTAACACTTCAGGCCATGAGGGTACTGT
>JAOVVG010000050.1:8496806-8509957 GCA_028566375.1 Leptodoras nelsoni | reverse complement strand
TCCTGCCCTTGCGCTCAGAGTTGCCAGCTGGGCACCGGCTCCCCCATGACCCCGTAACTGGGAATAAGCGGTACAGAAAATGACTGACTGACTGACTAAGCCTTCGGTGGATTCTCCTTTTATACTCAATCTTGATGACCTCACCTGTTACCAGTTAAACTGCTAATTGTGGAACCTTTCAGTGCTACTTGTATAACATTTTCAGTCTTATTCAGTCTTTTTTTGAGACAATCAATGTCTAAATTTGTTTGTTTAACAAATAGAATTAAGCTCTATTCTTTGAAGACATTGAAAATATTTTCTTTGTCCTTTTGTCTGTTACAAATTACAGGTTTCTGTTATTTATTGCATTTTTAGAAAGTGTCCATACTTTTTGGGAAATGGGGTTTGTATATCTGTACCTCTGACATATGATTCACTGACTGCCACTTGTCTAATACTGAGTGTCTGTCGTTTAACTAGTGGTTTTCATTGCTGGCAGTGGGCTATATAAAAGGTCCCCACCTGAGGGAAATGTCTTGCTGAATGTCTGCAAGTGCATTGGGGTAAGAAATCGCTTTCTGTGATAGTTTGTCAGATTGCTAGTGAAAATGCAGTGTATGTCCAGTTAATCACTATTCTGTTGATCAGTTTGCCATACATAATCGGTGGAGAAGCAGCAAGAAAAGCCCAAAACGGAATCACTGGCTAGATTGGGCCGAGGAAAAGTATTCGGTATGAATATTTATAAGATTTGGATTCTGTTGTACTCTCTGAATATAGTGTTTTGATTATTTTATGTGTCATGTGCCACCAGAAAAGTCTTATTCAGGAGACCAAAATGGTGCTCCGGGTGCTGGTTCTCTACATCCCATTGCCCATGTTCTGGGCTCTTTTTGATCAACAGGTAAAAGATTATCAGCTTACAAACTGACATGTTTGATTACCATGAGTCCAAACATTGGTTTATAGTTCACTTTTCAAATGCAATTTAGAGATAATTAAGAAAGATAACACACAGAATATATCTCATTTTAAAATGAAGAATCAGAGTGAAGCTGAATTGAAAAGCTCTTTTTTTGTGTCAGGGATCTCGCTGGACTCTGCAGGCAACTCGGATGAACATGGATTTTGTAAGTCTTCTGTCTTCTTGTCATATAGATGGTAGTTTCAGTGTTTCATATCCTGTTTCATAATGTGACTATGAAAAATTACAGGGAAACTGATTAATAAAGTTTAAATGACAACTATATGGTGCTCAGTTGTATAGAAATATTTCCCAAATAGACCACTTTCATCTATTTAACATGGATAACACAAAATCCGCTGAGCATTCACATATCCACTATGGATTAATATATTCATTAGGGTAATGACAGTTTCACAAAGCACTTGATGTATTCTACTGAGCTAAGCAATGACTTACCTTTTATAAAATCGTACACCTAATAACACAAAGTACAGCGTACTGCAGTTAAACAATCTAGATAGATTGATAATTATCTAAGAATGAAGGTATGCTAAATTGTTTGAGGTATTGGCTCTCCATGATGAGTGGTCTCAGTGCTGATTCATTAATCTCCTTATAGATATTTGATGATTTGTTTGTTTATTGGTTTGTAACGCCATTTCGAGACCAGTGGCTACACATGACAAGCACAAGGTTACATCGATACACAAGTTTTCCTATTAGTGCACAGGTCAACTTTCAAATACACGTTTCTGGATTAATTCATTTGATTAATAAAATTCATTTATATTTGTTATGTTTTTCAGGGTGGAGGCGTTGTAATAAAGCCTGATCAAATGCAGGTACCCATATGACAAATCTTCATTTGGTCTGGAGCACTATTAAACCTTAAGCAACATATTTACTGTTATCTGTTTTATCAGCCATATATTTTACTGATCATTATGGTTATTGAGCTATGTGAGATGTATTTTGTATTGTCCCCCCCCACCCCGCTGTTAAGATGCTGAATGCTTTGCTTATTCTGGTGTTCATCCCTGTCTTTGACATGGGTGTGTATCCTCTCATTGGCCTTTGTCGGATCAATCTCACGTGAGTACAGCCTAAACCACATATCCATGTGAAATGGAAAGTCCCAATAAGATCTTTAACAACATTCGAAGAACACTTGAATTTCTTTTGTTAATTATCTAGCAAAGTGCAAAACAGCATATGCAGTGTTAATGCTTATGCAAAGTATAGCACTCATTATCTGGCCTTGCACAGCAAAACAGTGCAGACCAGAATGTAACCACCATTTAGCATTCTGTATCATATTTATTTTTAGAGCACTTGTATTTTCCTTTTTTTACCACATTTTATGTGGTATTATGTGCTTCTTCATTATTATGTTGTTATATGTGAATTATAAAATGCACTCTGAAATGACACCAGGCCTAAATTTATTACACATTGTATACTGTTTAAACTTTAGCGCATTTTAATTTTGCAGTCCCTCCGCATCAGAAGTTTTGAAAACATTTGCTGTTTTTGTATCTCAAGTGTGATTCCCTGTGGATAGCTCCATGTTCATGGAATTTATTTAAAATGATTGAGTTATTTTTATATGCATGTACACTTATCTGCACTCTTTTATAAATAGTGTTTTGGACATAAAGGTGCAAGAGGAAAAAGAAAAAGAAAGTCAATTTAATATTCAAGTGCTAGACTTATAGCTTTTGTAACTTCCGAATCTCCTGTGTTCAGGCCTCTAAGGAAGATGGCCACAGGAATGATCCTTGGTGCTCTTGCATTCTGTGCTGCAACTATAGTGGAAGTCAATGTCATTGTATGTTTACAGATACTCTTTATTTTTAACACAATGTTATAAATTTAAATCCATGTCATAGAAATTGTCAGTATTGAATGTGCTGTGCTTTTTGTTGTATTTTCTGGGAAAGAAAACAGTCGTGGAAGTTCCACCGGCCAAAGAATGTCTGCTACAAGCCCTTAACCTTGTTGAAGGAGAGGCTGTTTCTGTAGAAATTCAAGGATATAATATTTTTCCTGACAAAATAGAATCATATAAGGTGAGGTCAGCATTCACACTCATTCATTCCATCATTCTATCTATCTATCTATCTATCTATCTATCTATCTATCTATCTATCTATCTATCTATCTATCTATCATTAAACTATTTTAAAGTTTTTGTAAGCAGTATAAAGCAAATAATGAAATTACTCTTATGTTGTCAGGATCCTATGGGATACACTAGACTTCCACTTGAGGATGCCCACAAAGTCTTACCAGTCAGTGTGTCTCAAAACGGAGTGACTCATCACTGCCAACTTAACGCCAGTGAGAACAACGCCTATAGCCTCATCTTGTATAGTGAGGGCACTATTATTAGGTGTAAACAGGTGAGTTTAAAAGAGTTTCCTGAATTTGCCTTGACAAATTCTAACATAATTGGCATCTAAATGTATTAAGATAATATAAGGTTCTTATTTAACTTTGTGCTTTAGTGGTATTACATTGTCCTCTTTTACATGTTTTTATCACTAAAATAAAGGAGAAGGATAATATCATGAAGTCCGAGAATAGCGATGCCCTCCTCAGGTATGGTACAACTTTGGTGTTTCATAAATTTTGTATAAGGATCACACTGAGCAGAGCTTCTGAGGTTAGGTTTTAACTGCATGGGTAATCTTCAGAATTATCAAACTGCATAGTGCATGTTTGCAATGAGCTATAAATGTGTGACTATTTTTTTTTTCAGATTCATTAATACCCATTCAGAGAATATGAACATAACAGTAGGCAGTGTAAATTTCTTAGCACCCAGCAATTACGGGATCTCTGAAAGCTTACATGTTGAAAGAGGAACGTGAGTATTTTATCCCACCAATAGCCAGACTCAATTATTATACTTAACATGATGAAGCTCATGTTTTTGACACTTTTTTCTAAACCTGCAGATACACACAAGTCACCTGTAAATCAAACACAAAGACACATCATATTGATCTGGGGCTTCTTGACTTTGGTGCAACCTACACATTCGTTCTTGGCGGGGTAAAATTTATATATATATATATATATATATTAGTGTGGCTAATGTTTTACTGTAGATGCCATTGTTTCTCAATTTTATGGCCAGGCTAAAAAAGGTCAGCAGTTGCCTGTTGTTTGTACAGGATTCAGAAACAGTAGTGCTTCATAAGATGGAGGATGTACAAGCAAACAGTTTGCACATTGCCTGGCAGATCCCACAGTACATCCTCATCACTGCAGGGGAGGTCATGTTCTCCATCACTGGTCTAGAATTCTCATATTCACAGGTAAGCCAGTGAACTTACATTTTAGTTTGTACGGTGTGTTAGTTTCAGATGCTCATGCCAAAGCTTGTGCTCTTAGGCCCCAGCCAGTATGAAGTCTGTGCTGCAGGCAGGATGGCTTCTAACTGTGGCTTTTGGGAATGTCATTGTGCTGATTGTGGCAGAAGGAGCTGGGCTAGAGCAGGTAAGCTCTGGATCTGGTGGTTTCTTTTTATGACACCTGGTCTGTCTTTAGATAAGATAATTAAACTTTAGACTATATATTAAGTAAGTTAATAAAACACAATATACAATGTCTGCCTGGAAAGTTATGAGAATTAAATTCCCGTGCTTCTTAAGGCTTAGATTTTCCTGTACATTCCATGCAAGCCAAATGCAACGAAATTCCGTTCTCCGTAAACCAGTGTGCAATGAATGACAAATAAAGAGAGTCTGAGTCTGATGGTGATGTGTTTTAATCTTGGGAAACAAGAAGAAAAAACACGGAACCAATTCAGGGCTATAGGGTGGAATGTTTTTTTCAAAACTCCAAGGTAAAATGTTCTATTTACCATTTGGCCACCTGGTACAAATTCTTTATAGATGATGAGCAGTGACTTGATTTTTGGTTTGCTCATGCAAGCTTTCTTTGGGTGAGGTGGCATTGACGTGTGCCATGCAGCACTTTGTCATTTTGTCTCAGGATCATACTAAAACAGCTTTGTGCCATCGGTAGGCTTGTGCTGACCATAGGGTAGCTTGTCTATAACCTTGATTCAACATTTCAAGAGTTTCTGATACACTTTTACCGATTTTCACACAGAATGTGATTGCGTATCATTGCTCCAAGCTTGCATCGTTCCAGTGATGAACACTTAAATAAGATTTCACAAAAAAAACATCTGGGCACTGCGAAGGCTAGAATGCGACTGAAACAGGTCCTACTGCTTATCTGAGAATGCACTCTAACTGATCTTGAACTACCATTCCCATGTTTAAACACTACGCAAAAGGGAAATTCATTCTCATTACTTTCTGGACAGACCTCGTACACCTAGCATGATAGTGAGGTAAAACTTTCTCCTTTACTTAGAATATTTGTGTGGAAGTCTGGGAAAACCCTTTGGATGATGTGGCAACAAATTTAGCCAATTTTTTTCTGCCTATAACATATCCATATATATCCATAATGTTTCGCTTATCACTTTTGGGGCTAATAGACTTATGGTTGATATGCATGCAGAAGAGAAGAATATAATGTAAAATGTCAGATTTTCATCACATGAAGTGTTTACCCAGGCCACCACACATTCGTGTAAGATTAAGAATTTGTAGTGCTGCTAGACTGACTGATGCCATCTACAGTGGGCAGAGTTTCTGCTCTTTGCTGCACTGCTGGTTGCAGTCAGCATCATCTTCTCCATCATGGCCTACTTCTACACCTACGTTGACCCTGATCAGCTGGCCAAGCTTGCCAACGAAGTTGACAACATGGTTGACTTAAAGGAGAGAGAAACAGAATATGGACATGACTGACGTAAAAAAAAAAGCACAAAGATATAGCACAACTACTTGTTGCTTCTGATGTATAATTTACAATAATTCAGATCAAAATTAATAATATCAGTCAGGAAATACTGTTTACTATATTTTTGTTAATAATGTTAATTTTAAGACCATTGTCAGGATTTTTCTTTGATCCCTTCTGCTAATGGATCATATACATATTTTAAACGAAATGACAAATACTAAATATTCATGGCTGTAAATGATCTTTGTCTTTATGCATTTGAGACATAACAGGTATTTTAAAGCTGTAGGTTGTACATTATAAACATAAGCTTGATAGTGGAAGATGTATTTTTTGTGTCCACTTACAGTAATGCTGTACAAACTGACCAAACAATTACAGAGCTGCCTGTTTATTTAATATAGATATACAGATAAAACGTTGTGCAGCACAGGACCTCACAGCTCCAGGGTCTGGGATTTGATCCTGAGTTTTACTGCCTGCATAGTTTTACTTGTGGAAAAAACTGAATTTTGCATGAATGAGTGTGTGTGGGTGTGTGCATGTGCACCCTCAAATATGTTTCTGTCTCAATCCCAGGGATTCCTGCTTTGGAATGCGCCACCACAACCATAGCACAGACTATATTTCTTATACGCTGGTGTCAACATGAGCATGTACTGAAAATAAAGCAATCAATAATAGATGTAGCTCATAAGCTGGCAACCTGGTGTATATGTGACACACCAAATCAGCTTACGGTGATCAGTATGCATTTGCAGAGAATAATAAACATATCACTGGTTAGGCTCTATGTCTTTTTGTGATAGAAACTGTGTAAATAAAATTCATTTTCAGATTGGTGCTTGGTTTTAAGGATTTGCTTTTTCATCCAGTACATGATACGTTATGCTATTTATAGTCCTTCTACTACCCAAGGACACAGTTCCCAGTAGAGAAGAGTATGTTATAGCTTTATCTGTGAGATATGAGGCATTGAGGTATGGCGTTTTATTATTTTCTGTCAAAAGAAAGCATTGTCTTAACATTTCTTTGACTTAATAGTTATCTGCAGTTAAGTCTTTATTAATCATAGTTTTACTGCTCATTAACCACAACTGCATAAAGTTAATACCGTGTAAAAATGGCTTTGTGGCTTATTTAGTAAAGCTCTTTCTGTCTGTGTATCATTAGCTTTGTAACAAGGGCAATGACATCAGGATGTAGCAGGCAGTCCAGCACATCATTGGTGGTTATCTGGCCACAAGTTGCACCAATATTTCCATCTTCTACTTCCTCCTCAGTTACACCGATCACCTCTTCTTTCCCACGTATATCTGTATGCAGGTTACTTTTTCTGTGTGTATCCTGTTTTGAAATGAGAGGCTCTTTGGGGTTTGTCACTGTGGGGTACTGAGATGTGTCTGCATCACAAGTAACAGGAATGAGGTGAGGTCCGAAGGGCAATGACAGCGAGGTCACAGGCTCAGTGATGAGGGTCTTCGAATGACCACTGGAGTCCCGCTTCAGAGCAGAGGAACTGGTTTGTTCTGCACATCTGATCCAGTCTTCAGACTCTAAGTTCCTTTTATTCACGTAAGCCTTCACTGCTAGATTCAAGTACTGCATGTTTTCATCATGTGTAGAGATCCCATCCTTGAACACAACACCAGACAGAGCATGAATGGAGTGAAGTGGTTAAATATCAACTTTAAATGCTCTCAGTTCACCTTTTAATATGTACAAACAGGGCACAGCTTTGTGCAGGTTATGGTACTGTGTGAGGATGTTGTCAGCGATCCGGGACTAGTTATCAGTCTGTACACATAACTGTGACTGAGGAATGTGCCTGTTTTTGTCTAAACCTGGGGCTAAGCCAACAAGCAGATTCCTCTCTTTCAGCCATGTGTACAGATTGATGACAAGGCCAACCCCAGTAATGACAAAAATCCATCAAGCCTGGAGTGCCCTCTGCATGCTTATGATTGTTACACAAATTGTTCCTTTTCATTCACATTAATCAATCATTATAATATGAAATCTATTTATATCATTTTCTGGGGTATACATGATTGCCAGTGTGATGTGGTTGTTGAAGATAAATTCATGCCTTTTCCTACACATCATTGGTGTCTATGTGTGTTTGGTCCAGGGGGTACCTCAGTAGGATTGAGCCAGTTGTCTTTGTTATCCACACTTGGTCTGGTCTTTAGTGCACAGATGATGGTCTTGGTCAGGGCTTCTCCTATTCGGGCTTCATTATCCACCTCCTGCATTGAAACATGAGCGTGTCACTAAAAGGGAATCCTGGGAGTTATCTTAAATACTATTCTAAAGCTCTGATGCGAATGATTGCTCCCTTGTGGAAAGCATCTGTAGAGCAGGAGTCAGTATACCACATGCATGCAATAGCAGATAATTAATGCACTGCTCATTACAGAGGTTTCTTCATGCTTACTCAAATCCATAGTCATTAGCAAAAATGCAGTCAGTACCATGGCATCTATCACAGTGATGCTGCAGAGGAATTGTGAAGAGTATAATCCTTAAGCTGTCATGATAATAAGCCATGATTTGAATTTCAAATCCTTTAAATTTTACAATATTCATGTACTAACACCCTTATATACTGTAGCTGGAATAAAATTACATAAGGTATGACACCTTACCATCTCAATCCAAGAGTTGACACTGACAGTTACTGGGTCTACTGATTCCACATAGTGCCACCAGTGTCTTGGGACAAATAGAACCTAGTGGAAATGAAAGGAGCAGACAATATTGACAAAATGAGCCCATTCATTCCCAAGAATGTCAATTTACCAACTCAGATGGTTACTGCCATGCAGTTTATCCATGGAACACTGTTGGAGATTTGTAGATGGTGGCATTTTATGGTAACCAGATCAACATTATATGACCAATCATATGTGGACACCTGACTATTACACCCATATGTCTTGGTTAAACATTGCATTCCAGATTTAGTGCAATATTTGCTGTTATAATAACCTCCAATATTCTATGAAGGGTTGTCCACCAGGTTTTGGAATGTGGTTGTTGGGATTTGCCCATTCAGTCAGTAAGAGCATCAGTGAGGTCAGATGCTGATATCAGGTGAGGAGGCCTGGGGTGAAGTCGGCAGTTTACTTCAAGCCAAAGGTGATCAGTAGGGTTCAGTGCTCTGTGCAGGCCACTTGAGTTCTTCTATACCAACGGCAAATCATATTTTCAAGTTTTATGCACTGGCATATTGGAACAGTAATGCTACAGCAGACAAAGACAAATGTGTACTTCCAACTTTGGTGCACGAGTTAGGGGACAGACCACATATGGGTGGGAAAATTAAGTGTTCACATACCTTTGGGTATATAATGTGCAATTAGACGCCACCTATATGACAACATAGTATATGGGAGATGTACCCTCACAAAAAATGTAAGTACCAGGTGGTCTCTAGATGCTACTGGAACTTGGGAACCTACATAAAAAGAAGGATGGTTATATTGGGCCATGAGTGGATCTTCCAGCAGGACAATGATCCAAAACAAATGTGCAAATCCATAAAAAATGTTTCAATGTCCACAGAATCAAGCTTTTGACATAGTCTGACCCCCTATTGAAACACTTTGGGATGATCTGAAGAGGAGAGTTCATGAGAGTGGACTCTGGAGGATCCGAGAAGGACCGGTCTCGCATTTCTTGCTCCGTATTCTCCGTATCTCAGCAAGCATTACTGGCAAACATTTAATGCTGTTATGGTGTCAGAGAGAGGTTACTCAAAGTGCTAAAAGCTGGGGACAACAGTTGGGACTTTTCATAGAATAATAAAAAAATTCAATCTAATGTTCAGGTTTAATGTGATTTCTCATATTTTAAGTGCAAAATCTAACCACAAAGACAGTTTTCACCAATCTTTATCAAGGGTGCCAATAATTATTGGAGCTGACTGTATCCTAGAAAGAAGCAAAATGATCTGTCACTACAGTAAGATAATGCCAAGCTTGTAATTAGTTAAGGACTATAACTAGGCTCAATGCTATATTTGTTTATAATAACCAAATATTTGATAAAATTGCATATATAAAAGTAAATATTTGATACAGTTCCATATACAATATTTAAAACATTTTTACATAAGAATTTTGCAGCTCGTCCAAAACCAACTGACAAATCATGCAAGGTTAATATGTAGCACAATTTTACACAGCACAAATCTAGCAGAAACTGGACTCGTGGGTGAAGCTTAGATAGGTTTGCGATGTGTCTGCAGAAGGCAAGTCAACAGGTCTGGATTTAGCCGAGCACAGTAATTCAACATTACAGATTAGTGCCCTCAATCAGCATGCAGGTTTCTGGAATTGACTGATTGAACAGACACAGAATACCAAAAGCATGAGCATTTGAACATTTTGCTCTCCACTAGTGGGCAGCTGCAGTCTGTCATAACATTTTAATGTAGCTCTACAGCGCTATAGGATATTTATTTTCATTCAGGGCCTGGTCCATCTTTAAATTGCATTACAGTCTATATTTTTGCAAGCTCTTCCTTTTCTGTGAACATTTTACCTGTTTTCTTAACAATCACTTAATTGTCACTGTCAGTATTACAGCAGCTCCAAGTCTGGTATAATATTTATCCATGCTATAATGGCTTTCATATATGCACCATGCATTATTTATATACTGCTGCTGTGATCAGATGGAAAACTTCCATTCTGACAACCACAGATTGAAAGCCTAATGTCTATTCTGCTTAATGCCATTTTAAGAAACTGATTCACTTCTTGCAAATACTGTATAACTTCTGGCTCCGTCTTCAATAAGCTGTTTTCAGGACACTGTCTTGGTATTTCTTTTGTGTGATTATATAACTGTATGTTTATGTGTAAGCATCAACAGGATTAAGTTGGATTTTTAACCTATATATATATATATACAGAGCCATCATTCTTTTTTTAAGGTTGTACTGTGTATTTGTGCTTGTTTACAGTGAAGCTTTCTGTGTGTGAGAATGGAAAGGTACATCTCTAGTCTTCATTAGTATGCTGCTGATAGCATGAGCACTTCCAGAGAATACACTAGCAATGTTGGACTGCCACTAATTGCCCTGCTCCATCTCCTGTCTCAAATTGTATGAGCAAAGGGGCTTCATAACACTATAAAATCCAGTTTGTGTGTGTCTGTGTTTGTGGGCACGCACATGCATACATATGCACACACACATATACACGCTGTGAAGAACCGTGGCTGATATTTGAACAATTTTGCTCCAGCTTACCATGGTAATGTTTAAACATTCATAAAAATAGAGGAAGAAAAATAAAAATAAAGTGCACATATAGTGAACATTTTTGACACTATAGTATGTGCTCATTGTTAAAACCCAAATACTAATACTCAGAAGTGCTCAAAGTACAAGCTAACTGTTGATATGTTATTTATTACAACTTGGGTATACTTTTTGGTAAAACAGAGTTACTCTCTGCTCTGTTAATCAGAGTGACAAGAACCGATCGATGGTAGTTGTCTGTGAGCTTGGGTATGTGGAAGAGGACAATTCATACTTTGCTCTGTGTGTGATGTACCGTGAGCAGCAGTCTAAACAGATGCAGTTGGCTTCCTGTGTCTCAGGGGAAGCATGTGTGTTAGTTTTCACTCTCCCCGGGATGGTAGCAGCCATGTGATGAGGAGAACCAGAGAGTGAGTAAAAATAGCAGTAAAAGATGTAAAAAAATACTGACTATTTTCAGTGGAGCCACTCGACTTGGGCTGTTGTTTCTGATGACTAATATTTCAAATGCAGCAGTCTATGGATTTAGAGATTTGGAGATTTTTTTTGGGTGCACATAGTTATTAAAAGCATGAGCTAGTCCTTAGTTATTATTAGCACCAGATTAGATTAACTTGTTGGCAATTTATTCAAGGAGACTCGGTGAACACATCTTATGAAGATAGAATTATCTGCGACCCCTACAGAAGTCTCTAATGTCAATAAAAGCGGTACTGCACACATCAATGCGACTGTCCTGTTTACCTAGTGCTTGGTGAAAGGTTCAGGTTAAAGTTAGAGCAGGGCAAGTCAGTCTACACTAACAGTCAGGAGTCATCCATCTGAGTAATTGTCATGGAGAAGGTACTGTAAATGCAGTGTTATAAAAGAAGGAAAAAAGGAAGTAGTCTTAGGATAGTAGCTAAGAATGTATGCAAACAATCATTAAGAATAATAGTTGTATTAGTATGACCTTTTTATTAGTATGACCTTTTTGAACTTAAATTAGGAAGACTGCCAAACTGAACTGCTCTTTACCTGACCCGGCTCCAGAGTGACAACGTGAGCTCTGGCTCTTCGGAAAGCAGGGAATCGGCGCATGTCAGGACACGTCACTCTGACCTGGCTGAAGACGCTGGACTCCTCATACGGTATACGTGTTGGGTACATACATTCTGCATCATCAGGAGGAAAGAGGTGCCAGCGTTTTCTGGAGGAAAAAAATGATTGTTACTACTATTGGCAGCTCCATAAAAGTGCAGAATGTTTTTCTGTCTGGCCAGCTTGTGCTCTAAGAACCTGTCAGAGGTCTTACTTGGTCTACGTACATGTGTTTCTTCACAGAGCACTAATAAGCAGCAGGGGTGCAACGTTGTTTTGAAAAGTATTGGGATAAAGATGATGGCCGAGATAAAGATGCAGGAAACTAAATAATCTAACATTACTAAAAGGAAAATTCTAGCAGGCAAACTGAAAAACAGAATGTTACCTTGAAAACCCTAGCATATGTTGCTGGATGGGAGGGTTCGAAGCTAACATCATCAATATGTAGTGTTTGAACTGATATTTAATTGTAATCTCTAGAAATATTTGTATTTATAAACAATGAGCTGAGTGTAGCAGCTTACTTTATAAACATTATAAAAAGTTTCAGGCCACTAGTGAAAATCCGTCTATTTTGCATTTTTTCTAATTTAATTGATTTAATTTAGTTGCTGTGAATAATATCTGTAATTTTCATTACAGTTTATATTACTCACAACAACTTAAGAGAAAAGTAGAATACTTAAATGAATTTCAGAGTTCAATTTCTTTACAAAAATCTGACCTTTTGGATAAAGCAATTAAGTTAGAAGTTTGCTTACATTTACATTCAGAACGAGTAATAGTGAAGAATCTTACAGTTTTTCTCAGTTGCTTTGGAGCATTTCTCAGATCAGAATTAGATTTCTTAAAACTACTCGTTCAACTAGCACATCATCTAGTCACTTGTGCACATCAAATCGTCATTTATCATTCCTTTATACAAACAGCAAATTATGTTGAGCACTACAGCAAATGATTCTGTACAACTGTCTGCTGTTTCCCAAATTCTCAATCGATTTTGTCATGCAAATCATA
>JAOVVG010000050.1:8439973-8453720 GCA_028566375.1 Leptodoras nelsoni | reverse complement strand
TTGAAGAAACTAGAATATAAAACATGTTTTCAGTTATTTCACCTTTTTTTGTTAAGTACATAACTCCACGTGTACATATTCATAGTTTTGATGCCTTCAGTGAGAATCTACAATGTAAATAGTCATGAAAATAAAGAAAACGCATTGAAAGAGAAGGTGTGTCCAAACTTTTGGCCTGTACTGTGTATTTATTTTATGTATACTGCATTCCCATGTGTAAGCTCTATGAGGAATTTAATTCTTGTTACTTTCTGGATACCTTGTATTCCTGCAGGCCTTGTTGGAGGTACACGTCTGCTCCGAGAGTGTTGTACTCTCCCTAAATTTTTTTCACATGTGAATAGTGAGGTGCGAGCACTGAGAAGAATGATTTCCTTTGTTAAGCCTAGATGAGTATCCAGATAAATCAGTACCAGATGACATTAAACCACTTGCATGCTGTCCCATACGACGATAGACGTTTAGCCCAGAACCAGATATCATTCCAGCTCAGAGCGTCAAACTGAATGGATGACATCAATAGAAGAGAGTAGATGTGGCTGAATTTTTTAGAACAGTTCCTCAGCTATTTTAATCAGTCAGATGTGGTTGGTTCCTGAATGGCTATTAGACCCCAAGCTCTGATTAAGGGCACATATTTTGCCCTTGGAAAAGGACTTAGTTCATTTTGATGAGCACAAAAGCAGGCATGGTTAGTTCAAAACTGCCAAAAAACAAAGTCAAGGCTTAAAAACACAGTTGAACATTTTCCTCTAAACAGCTTATTTCCAGGACTAATGCCAGAATTGTTTGCCCTGATGATTTTCAGATGAGAAAGCTAAGAGCCTATAAACACACACATATACCATGAGCCTGAAGCACCAGCTTTAAATTGTGCTTCTTAGACTCATTTCTTGATTATTGACCATGTTAAAAATGCATAATTACACTGAACACACCACAGATCTCATCTTTTCTCGTTCTACTTAGCATATAGCCATTCATTTGCTTCTTTCCTCACATTAAGTGTTGGATTTGCATTCTGGTAGCTAAATGAGTTTGAAATGTTTCATATTTGCTTGACAGCTGACACTGAAATAAAAAAGCATTTTGCATTTGTGAAAAAAAACCAAATGTATAAAGGCAGCTAATGACCTGTCTGTTGAGTGAATTAGACAAGAACTTGCATATGATGCATCAGGTAACATCAGGTATTTTTGATTTGCTTCGATTGGCTGACCATAATACCTTAATCTCCTTTTTCTGGGCAGTTGGACAGGCATCACCTTGAGCCTTTGGTTTGGAGAGTCTCTATGGTGATATGAGTAGCTTGTATTTTATCTTCTTGAAATATAACCCTTGATACCACATCACTATCACCATGCTTGACCTTAGCTGTGCTCATCACTGCACTGTCTGATTTATGACATCTGTTTGAGTCAAAGTAGAGTGTTCTGCCTAAAGCTTGCTCTCTAGTCATGAATGCTGCACAGAATGCGGACAGGCAATATGCGGTCTGCCTGATTGACACCGTGTCTCAGAAGACAGGCACCCTCTTTCACTTTGCAATTTTTCAATGAGCATAGCCCCTGCATCACAAGCCATGAATAATTCTCATCTTGTCTCTTGTCTTGTTTTTGTCTCCTCTCTGCCTTCACGTCTCTTTTTCTTTTTAACAGGTAGATGCAGGATGGATAGGCTTTTGGTCCATTGTTGGAGGCTGTGTCTTTGGAGTAGCCATGGCAAGGTAAGCACTGACACCTCACATTAAGCAGGAGTGAGATTGTTCAGGTCTTATGTAAAATAGCAGAGTACAGCATCTCTTTTGAATCTCCCATGTCAGTGCTGTATAGAGATAAATGACTCTCCGCACTGTATATTCACTAACCTTGAAAGGTGTTGTTTTGTCAATGTCACCATTTTGTAAAGCGGATGTTTTTCTTTCCCCTCGCCGCTTGGATTCTCCCAGGCTTTGCAACTAATTCATCCTCTCCCATGTAATTTATTAAAATCACATTTGTGATAAATTGCAGCTGAAAACGCTAATGAAATGACCATGCTTCAAAGCTTGATGGATAGGCTGAACTTTGTCTACAGAAGGAAGGATGGGATCAGACTGGTACTGATGAATAAACACTTTTTTTTGCAGGGTTCAGTCAGCAGTTCTTTTGGAATGGCAACATTCAAAAAAAAGATTGTAATTAAGAAAATGAATGCATAACTCTTTCTGTCAGGCAGCTGCCAACTCTTTGGTCTGAGGGTTTGCATTGGGGCAACAGGACAATTAGTAGAACACAATGATCTAGTGCTTACATCATTAACCGACTAGAGGGCAAAGCACAACAAAATTCCCTTGATCAGCTTGTTATTCAAATAAACAGTGGACAGCAGCTTGGACAGAGAGACTGATTAAAGAAGCCAGACACCCTGCTGATTGGCTCTCTTCTGTTGTGTGTATGCTTGTGTGTGAAAATGCGGCGTCTGTGAGGACTAAATGAAGGCTCTGTTGGGAATGCATGCGGGAGGCGTTAGAGAAGCAACAGATGCCCTCGTACTTCCTCCTGGCAGCTTTCTCCTTTGTGGTGCCATTACTGATCGTTTTCAGGACGACATGCCATTAATGAGTCTCCATGAGCTAAGGCCTCAGTACTTTTTTCCTCTGCCATGAATCATAATGCAAAAGCACGAGTGTGTGTAAGTTATTACATAATCCAGTCTCGCTGCACTGTCCCGGTCCAGTGGGCCATGTTCTGGCTGTAGAAAAATGGCTGCATTAACACTGAGCGCCGGGGTGATGACCGCACATTTTAATTGATTCAGTTCCAGAGGTGCTTTTAATAGGTCCTGTCCCCTTCAAAAAAAACAGATGAACAATTAGCATGTAGTGCAGTGTGGCACAGAGCACCCTGAGAAACTTGATGAACAGTCCTGCAACTTTTAATTGTCCTATGACCGCTTGTGGAAGGAGAAACACTGATGTTATTAGAAGGAACCACCTAATGCCATCCGTCAAGCAGTGGCCCATTACCAACCTGAAGAGTGTTTAATCAATGATAAGCTAAACTTAAAACCTCTGTTTCTATTAACCAGTAGGAGGAGAAATTACCATGCCTGGAGTTAATATATGGCCTATTGCTTGATTATTTTGGCCTTGCCTACAAAATGAGCTTGTTTTTCTCATATGACATCATTTATAAATATTTCCTCTACAGGGAAACCAACTGTTTTCCCACACCATTATTCAGACAATGCTTTTGAACAGATGCTGATATGAAAATCAAACCGCTGAACCATTCAAAGCCATTAGAACACAAAATGACAGGTTATGGGCATACCAACAAAGTCCAGGTTGGATGGACCAGGTACCAGATTGCAGAGAGAAGTGTTGTATTTTATTACAGACATTCCAATCCAGCTAGATAGCCTTCTCATCTTCATGCAGAATATTAGGACTTGAAGTACAATCATCTTAGCCAATGTTTAGTTTTCACATTATTCATTACAGTGGTGCAACTTCCAGTATTTGGTAAGAGTACACTGTTCAATAACTTCCTAAGGCATCTGCTAGGTCTTTTCTCTCTAATTAAGCTCACACTCTCTCACTTGTATGCCTGTGCTCTGCCATGTATAGTGTGTTACCTGTGACACTCCTACATGATGGGGTTTTTTTTTTTTTATCAGTCTGTAATAAGTGATTTGAAATTGTTTTTTTCCTCAGCTGATTTCTGCATTGTAGAGAAATGACCTGGAGACATTCATATCTAAACAAGATAAGAGGTGCTAATTAAATTTGTGAGTAGGAGAAATGGAGGGAGAACTTGTCCATGCTGACTACATTTGACCCAGATGCTTTATGTGTGTTTGAAGGTGTGAGTTAATTTAACTAGGGCTCCTTTGGCAATGCTACCAGATATAACATCCCATAAAATTTGTATCTGCTGAGAGCAAAAAAGAAAAAGATAAAATGCCTCTTGTTCTCTTTTTATTTTATCTCTTGTTTGTGTTGCAGGTTTGCTGACTCTATCCGGGGAATGCTGAAGCTGATTGCGGTGCTGATGCTGGCTGGAGCCTCACTGGCAGCCACTTGGTTCACACTCACCTGCCTGACCAGACTTACTCACCTGCCCTCCACTAAAGGTAGTCTGGAACAAATAGAATGTCTGTTTGCAGTGTTTTTTGGAGGCAGGAAAGTGTCAGGCAGCAGTGAAAGCAAACTGCATTGGGAGCACTGAAAGAGCTGAGCCAGAGGAGCTCATTAGGTCCAGCTCAGTGAAGGGAAGCGAGGACTGAAGCTCCACACAAGCAGGTCTAATATGAACATATGCCCCTTTAGATCAGCCAACTCTGACATGGACATCCATAATCATCTCTTACTTGGCACCTGCTTATTTATCGGCACTCTGAAGCTGATATTTACACACAACTCTGGGCTAACTGGGTTTTCTCCACCTGGCAAACATGCACACATTCCACATATGAACCCTGAAGGCTGTAATGAAATGTATCACTAAAACAACAGGCTGCTCATTGTACATGGATCCAGTTTATAATCATAAACAGTATTGGGTATTTCAAGCCTCATAAAATATGCTAACCTTGTATGGTGAAGGTGGATACTGAAGAGCCCTACAATCATGGGGGAAATCAGAAAAGGGTTTAGTAGTCTTACTGAATGTGGTGGTGCTGTTGTTGTTTTTGGTACCATACTGTGAACTCTAGAGACTGCTGTGCATGAAAACCCCAGAAGATCAGCAGTTTTACATTTACATGTACATGTATGGCATTTAGCAGACAAGTGTGCTGTTCGGACACTCAGGGGGAGTTCGTTCCACCACCTTGGTGCCAGGACAGAGAAAGGACACTTTTCTAAAGTACTCAAATCAGCCCATGGTTCGTTTGGTACCAATTGTGCCATGATCAAAGTCACAGAGATCATTGTGGTGTTTGATATAAACATCAGCCCAAGCTTATTGCCTGTAGCTGCATGATTTTATGTTATGCATTGCACTGATGCCCGTAACGGACAGATTGCATGAATGTACAGGTGTTCCTACTGTGATTACAAGTGGCCAGTGAGTGTATGTCTAAGCAGTATTGAATATCATGTTACAATGAGTTATAGTTAAATCGTGCACATTTCTGTAAAAGTTTTGTTTAAATGCTTTGTCCTAGACTCAGGCAATATGGATGATAGGCCTGCTACTGAGCTCGCACTGAAGAAAATGTAAAAACTCTTGTGTCCTCAGCCACACTTTATGCCTCCTGTATCCTGGTGGGCATCTTCATCAACAGCAGCATTCCCATCTTCTTCGAGCTTTTCATTGAGACAGTTTACCCTGTGCCAGAGGGCATCACCTGCGGGGTGGTCACCTTCCTCAGCAATCTCTTCACAGGCCTGCTCCTTTTCTTTCTCACCTTCTACTTCACAGGTAAGTCATATTCACTGGGTGGGATTAGCTCAGAAGATTAACTATCTTTGGAAGTTTCAGGATACAGCGAATAGATGAATTTTTTTCAGTTGAATATGAACTTCAGATTGTTTCCTGACAGCTGTATTTAATTCATTTAGTTCACAAAACATGCAAGAAATCTGGAGAATAGCTTCCAGCAGCCAGGCAACATTATTATTCAGTGTTAGTGGCTTAGGCTGGTTACTAGGTTTGATTTTGACTGAGGAGCTTTGTTTTGCCCTGTTCACTTTTTTTCCCCAATCTCACTGGGAATAGGCAAGCCACAGGAATAAGGACTGAGGACTAAGAAGTGGATAAGCAACAGGCATGACTGACTGGCAACAACAGTTACGATTTAACCAATAGTGATTAGGGTATATAAATAAGACATCAATTTGAAGTGGTTATTTTTTTGTTTTGCACTTGGCACTTCATCTTTCCAATTTTGACCAGCTCCACATACTCTGAGGATATAAAACATCCGTTTTGAACCTGGGGCAGAGAATGAACGCATACTTTAATCTAATTAGACTAGAGACGGTAAAGGGATTTCAAATATCAGTGACATCCTGTGACAATTCTTTTCTTTTTCAATGTCTTGCCTTCAGGTAAAGAATTAACATGAAAGCATATGATTGGATAAGCTATAACAGAGGATCTGCTACACAAGCTGAACTTGTCCATGCCTAGAAAACTGAAGTGCTGATTTTATTCATGTGCTATGTCAGTTTGATCTTAAATACTTTACTGGCCATGCATCTGGATTGCGATCTGCCAGCTGATAATGCCTGGCTTCGTGTATTTTTCTGTTGAGGGATATACTGATCCGCTACTGGTTATCAATATCAAGGACTAATCTGTCTTGAAATGCTGGATCCTGATCAGATATTGAGACATTTTCCTTTCTGATCCACTGCCATATGTTCTGTCACAACTGTGTGAGATGTTGATTGAAGCAAAACAGATGCAGGAAGCAAGTTGTCTTAAAGAATGACACAGTCGCCCCTTTAATAATGTTTGATATAACAACAGTTTGTAGAGAATCGGCTTTGCTTCCAGAAGGTTGAAAGGTTGTCAGTACTGAATCAGTATTGGAAATGGGTCAAAACCCAGAGCTCTTAAACTGGTATCCTACTTAAATTGAAAAAAGCTAGATTGGTCCCACCCTGCCTCTGTCTGTCTCCTGAATGGTGATTATCCTCCAGCATGAGGTTATGCACATGGGAAAGTCAATCAGGTGAGGTGATGAAAAATAGGCTGAGGAATTGACAGGGATCCTCATGCGTAAATAGAATCTACCTATTGAATATTGATGCAGCACTCTCTGATATATTCCTCATGGCAAGCAGATGGGTATGTGTGAGCTCTGTGATAGCCCTATATCTCAGCTCCGTTTCATCTTTTCTTGTTGCTGGAATTGGCTACTCATGTGAGTTAGACACAGGGACCTTGCTCAATAACAAGCCATGTGGCATGAAATCCTAGTCTGTGGACAGTACCTCTGCTTCCTAAAGGCTTTTGACAGAAGGCAGCTGCTCATGCATATACATTAATGCCAGGAGCACTCTGTGTTTGGGCCTATTTCTAATTTCTGAAACCTGTTGAGGTTTAATGATAACTTGGAATTATGATGTTCCAGAAACAGCATGTTTAAAGCAGACTTTATTAGACAGTGCTGTTGTCCTGCCAGCTATGTGATGCCTTGGATGAATTGTGTGTGTCTGTGCATAAGAGCCTGTTGGATTAGCTTGAGGAAGTGGGGTGATGGATTTCCCCATGCAGCTTTTGCCTTCCTGTTGATCCTCCAGAGATGATTATAACGTGATCAGTGCGATTAGAATAGCTCAGCTTTTGTAATCTGATTCGGTTATCAGTCTCAAACAAAGCTGTGTGACTGTCCGTACCTGTGGGCTTGGCTGACTCCAGATCTTTAAGGTTTACTCTTTTAATCTATATCTGAGAGGAGTTTTGTGGCTCAGCTAGTCTGGCCCCGGTATATAAGCAAAAAGATCTCATGGATTACCTCTTGTTTCATCAGAATCTGCTTGCAGGTTGTTTTCCTCAGCTGTCAAACTGGTTTTTATTTATTTTTTAAACGTGCCTGTCTGTCATCCAGACATTTTTAGTTGAATCACTCCTGGGATGCAAATTGTGATTTGTAAAGTTTCTCTTTTAAATACGGTTAGACAGCAAGTTCACGGAAAGAACTTGGCTTAGAAGATTCAGAGCTTATATATGCATGGCACAGCTTTTGATGTGTATATATACTTTCCCTACGTGCAGGATTAATGCTTGTTTATAATGGCAGATGGATTTGCAGTTAACACTAGCTAGTAATTGGTGAGTAAACATTAATATGAAAGTCTGATAAATTGCAAAGATTGTTGATTAGCCTGTTCTCTGTAAGAAATATCGATAATTTCCCTCAATGTTCCATAACGCCCAGGGTGGTACAGTGCTAAACTCGTCACCCCTGCAGAAAAAGTTGATAAACTTGCTTCCTTGATGATTTACTCTTCTAAAGAGTTCTACTGTTTATTCATCGGTTAATTAATCAGTTGCTTTCATCTTGTTGCTCGTTCAGATGAGAAGGAAGTGCATCAGTCCCCCATCATGTTGCAGAATACTTATTTTTTATACAAATCCAACTGGAAGCTTTGTGACACTGCCTGTCAACTAGTTGTTACCCCATACTGATCCTCACCCTGGAGGTTTTTCTCCACCTCACACTTCCTGTTCCAGCTCTTGTCACCAGCATGAGTCACACACAGGACGTGAATGCGGGAGAAATCCCCACCTTTCGGTAGAGCCGATGCAGCTCCTCAGATGATTAAAACACAAATCCAGACAGCAGGACACGTGCCATTTTTACTCACTCACCTTGAGTGTGGAAGGATGAAAAGTTGTTTGCACGTTTGATTCCGCTGCTTTGTGCTCGTCAGTGTGGGCGGAATACAAAGTGAAACGCTGCAGTGTCTGTCTCTGTGAAGGATCCAGGTTACCAAGGTCATCCTGTTTTTTCCTGTTATGCTGAATGCATTATTAGGCATTATCATTGTGGAAAAGGTTGACTTGTTTTTGGAGAAAAAAGCCCTCCGCTTCAGTGTAGGCATTTTAGAATTTCTGTTCACACGACAGATTTGAAGCTCAGTTGAAGATTGTGCTGTGTGAATGATCGTGCTTATACTTAAAGAACCACCTAGATTTTATTGTAAGTAGAGGACTTTGTAAACATATAACAGCTGTGTAGTTTAGCTCATTGTAAATTCCCTCGCATAGAACCACTTGAGCCTACTAATAATTAGGCTAGCTATTAGCTGCATGTAGTGCCCAGAGCATTTGAAAGCATTAAGTCTAGCAGTTTGAGCGCTGAATGGGCTTTGATTAGGAATAATTAGTGCAGTAAATGGCACGTATAAGACTTGAGCACTGTTGGTAGGGAGGGCTTATGTCTGCACTGTCAACTTGCATGTACTTCTTCGTGGAGGCTTCCAAGTTGTCACTCTTCTCCGGCCCTCTGTGTGTCAAATCCCCCAAGTCCCAGACCAAAGGGAACATTTCAGCCGAAATTGGTGCCTTAACAACATCTGTCTCTGCACGTTTGACACCAGGTAGTAAAGTGATGAGAGGAAAGGAATAAAACATAACAACCGTAATTTAACTGCTGTGTAAAGGACAGGTGGGAAAATAATTGCTGTGCCGTGATTGCTAGGGAGAAAGTGAGAAATCTCGTGCTCGTTGCTGCAGGAAGGGTGGCGAAACTGTTGCGTTTTTTTTTGTTTGTTTGTTTTTTTCTAAGTGCACCAATTTCCATTAGCACTGGAGGGCTGAGTCTTGACTGCTCCTGGGCTGTTTGGCTTTCTATGAACTGATATCTGATTGGATTACCCGAGTGTGAGTGGGGCGATATGCTCACTCATTAGCATTCGCTGTGACCATCCCGCCACTAATGTTGCCTCTCTCCGCTTTAAATTGATGAGAGCAGGGCAGGCGTGTGGCTCAGATAAAACGGCTAGGTAAACATAACTCCATTAACCTGCCGCCACAACCCAGCACTGTCGAGCGGCTAGTCAGGCCTGATTAATGAGCAGACGTTTGCAGAGGAACTCCTCTGTGCCTTTCTGCCTGTCTCGTCTCCCTGCTGGAGCACACGCCATCTCTACGTCCGCTTTCTCTTGCTGATATGGGCTGTGCTGCAAACCCAAATCATATCATTTGGTCGAAATGGCCCCGCAGCTGACCCAGCATGGATTTCACCTTCCACCATCGATTACAGCTCTCTCTTCAAGAGCTATTGATCAACCTGTTATCTAGTTTCACGGAGCAGCCAAATTAAAACCTGCTCCTCTATTGAATTAAGTGGGGCACTCTCTCTTGTCCTAGGAATCTATGAGTTTGAGCTGTTTTGTAATATATTTAGTCCAGATCTTTATCAGGGGCAGACGCAGGCACTGCAAGGTGCTTGATGCATAGTTTCCTGGATCTGTTTGCATACTTTTTGCAGAATCTGTGTAATTCATTCTCAGCAAAGCCAAGGCAGAGGTTTAGCAACAATTATTTCCATTATTAGCTTCTTGTTGTTGATCTATGGCTTCTGTGGTGAACATGCTGTCAAAGTCAAAAGAATATACACAGTGTGCTTTTCTGAGGTTTTTGAATGGCTGTTTTCCTCTGGCTGGGTTCACTGTACCTGGAGTTACATTAAAAGTAAGTGATGGGTAATTCCATGTAAGAATCACAGAAATATTCCACCTTAGCTACATGCTTTTTAGCTACAAAAAGTGAAGTGCGTTTTTCACGCTCGTTTATCTTTTTTTTGTGTGTGGCCATAATCCAAATTAGACAGCCTGTTTTGTCTGCCTCTTGTTTTGGCTTTTGTTGTGCTTCAGTGTGAGGTGCAGAGTGTAATGAAGGAGAAGTTAAAAGTTAAAAGTGTTAAAACCTTCTTTTAAACCTAAGCATATTGTCTAGCTAATAAGTAAACTCTGATTGTGTTCTAGGAGTAATTATATTGTGATCTGTTGAACAACACAGTCAGTTTGCAGAATATACGCACAGCGAGAAAGCACTGAATTAAAGCGGTTGAGCTGCAGTGAAGGAGTCGCTGCCAGGATGAATTGAAAAGCCTGACCAGCACAAGGAATAAAGATAACATCTGCATTTTTAGAAGGATTTGTTTGCATGGTTCGGCGATGGACTCTGTTTGGGTAAAATGTATTTGAAGGAGATTTACTCAACACTGAGTGCTGAAACATACATCTGAGATCTGCATGCCACAATCAGGACAACAAAGTAAGAGTATAAGAACTAAAAAAACAAAGTAAAAATCACATTTTCTTAAATCTTTTCATTCAAATTATTAAGGTTTTCTATTTCTTGAATCTACTGATGCTGTTAGTGCTTCTTACCTAACCTGAAGATTTTTTTTTATCCCACCCCAAGAATTTTAATAACATTTTTTATTTATGTTGTTGCACTGTCTCTTTCATTTCTCTGAAAAAAGAAATAAGGAATAAAGGCTTTCATTAGAGAAAAACAAAAGTCTTTCATATGTAGCACATTCAATTATATGAGTTATTAGAAATTCATAACGTATGAGATGCATCTGTAAATGATGTACCTTTTTGTTTTGTCTCTATGGTGACCTTTCTCTCTCTCTCTTTCTCTCTCTCTCTCTCTCTCTCTCTGTCTCTGTGTGTTTAAGATCTTTCCTGGTTGAACTGGTGTCTTACAGGTTCCTGCCTCTTCAGTCTGCTCCTCATTCTTTTCTTCAGGGAATCATATGACCGTCTCTATCTGGATGTCTTTGTATCAGTCTGAGTGGTCTGTAATATCAGAAAAAACTGAAAGCCTGAGCTCTGCTGGCACCTACTTGCACAAAGAAGACAGGAAGAACATCCTCTTTCTCTCATTTCATTGAGAACACTACCTGGTTCCTAGACGCCAGTGCTTTGTGATCGACTTGTAAGCAGGAACAGAAGCCAACACCTTACCTATGATGGTAGTAGTGTATGTGTTTTTTATGTGTACTTGATATTTTGGTCATTTTAATATGTTCTTTTACTTGAACTAAAGGTGATGTGCATTATTTACATGAGTGTTGATACTAATAAAGGAGTTTAAAGTTTTCTCCTTCAAAGCCTACAGTAGTGAGACCTCTAGGCCTTTCCAGATATTTTATAGGACCTTTATTGACAATTATAGTCTTGCTCTCAATCATCTGATGTCGAAAGGGTTCTTATTAGTTTAGTGTTATTCACGTAAACAGTGAAGAAAGAAGTACTCTAAACATCCTGTGACAGTGCCCAGCACAGAGTGGTCTACATGGTGCTCCTCGCCTGCTCAGTTTCCCTCGTACCTTATTATTATGCAAATTGTGATTCCTGCTTCTCGTTCACATCCTTTGGGGTTTAAACTGCCTCGCAGTTTCAAAGCCTGTGACTGAAGAAGGATCCTTATGTGTAGCTCAATGAGAGGAACGGTCTAGAAATTTCTTTCAGGCCATTCTTTGGATCATGTGTCTTCTGTCCCAGAACAGATCCACACATGTCCAGGAAGTGCCAGCTTCATGAGAATAAAGCTTTTGTTTCATAGCTGCTGCAAGCACACTGTAGGCACCAACTATACGGACATCGAGTCTTTTTTTGTTGTTGTTGTTGTTTTAGCTTTGATGATTTGTGTCATTGGTTCATATAACCAATTCATGTGCTGGAAGGTTCTGTGTAATTTATACAAACAGTTTTTTATTTATTGGAGGCAGATGATCAGACTTGTTTAATGGATTATATGTTTGTTTAAATAATTGAAATTAGTCATTGCCATAACGTAAGAAGGGACACTATATTTTAAAAAGAGCTAGACCTGTGGAATAATGAATTGAATAATGCAGTGTATAACAACTTAGGATCATTTTTGCATAATGCTGACTTCACTTTCTTCCATCACTAATGAGCATTTATATCTCCTCTCTTGTAGTAGTTCATCTTATTGGTGATGTGAAGATTATAGCTGTCAGCGTATGAGACTCCGGGATGTTTGCTGTGTTGTTGCAGGTCCACTCACTGCCTAGACTTTTTACTGTCTTTCTCTCTATAAGCCTTTGTTTTCAGAAAGAACATCAAGGGATTTTTAACTATCTGCAAGGTGTAATTTGATTCAATAAGTCATAGGGCTTCAGATTAAAGTCAGTCTCTAAAGAGGGTCAAAACAAACCGTCTAACAGAAGGGATACATTAACTAATTCCAGAGAATCTTCAGAAGGCCCTGTGGATTTTGGGGGGGCTTAAACAAAGCATTAACGCACTGTTTTACAGTAACAGTCATAGATGAAATTGTAGCTGTAAACTCTGCAGGTATAAGGTGAAATAACTTTTGTCTCTGACTGTCTTTTTTACCCACCACATGCCTACTGGGAGAGTGGTGCCACGAAGGATTTTAGGAATGCACAGCTCTGCACCTTTTTGCCTACATGTGATTTTTCTGTCTTTTTATGTACTAACAGGTTGTGTCTTAACCCACTGTGAAAGGTTGCCTTAATTAACAGTGACCTGTGCATTTTATTCCCCTCTCTCTTCCCTTTACTGAAGTCTTGTTTCTGAGCACAACTGCATTTCAGAGGCATGCCCAGTGTTCAAGTACTGTGTCTCATTTTAATGTTAATAAGAGGGATTTTTTTTAGGGCTCAGGATGTTCTTGTCCTTGCATTTGTTCCTGACTCTGTATATGTCTAAATTCCAGCACCTTATTAAAAATGCATTTTGAAAGAACAAGCCTCATTTTGTCCTTTTGCCCTTATGCAGAAAGAAAAAGTTTTCGGATATACGCGTGTACGCATAATGACAACACTGTAACACATCATAGTAAAAGCCCACAGGCTGCTTGCTTGTTATAAATGTCTCTCAGTTCCCTGAACTGAAACCTTGTGGTGAATATGTGAGCTCACTGTACTGAAGCTTATATGAACTCCATGGCCTTTGAGATAGCAGGGAAGGCATCAGGATTGTGTTGTATGCTCTGGGGACAGAACAGAAATGCTCTGCACAATGGTCCTGAGCCCCATGTAGGAGGGCTGGGATTAATGTTAATTTGATCTGTTCCATTCATATTCCTTGTGTAAGTATTTCTGTCCTGATTTGAAGATGAAGATTTTCCTTGAATAATAATAATAATAATAATAATAATATTAATAATGTTGCATTTATATAGTGCCTAAAAGCTGAAGCATATAATTACCAAAGGAATATTCATTCATTCATCTTCTTGGCCGCTTATTCCTTTTCAGGGTCACGGGGGAGCCGATGCCTAGCCGGCCACATAGG
>JAOVVG010000050.1:8399610-8418888 GCA_028566375.1 Leptodoras nelsoni | reverse complement strand
GCTGGGCACCGGCTCCCCCGTGACCCCGTAACTGGGAATAAGCGGTACAGATAATGACTGACTGACTGACTGACAATAAGCATGATTCAAACATTGTGCCTCCAATATTTCTTAATTAATCTTTGCATGCTGTTCCATTCTAGTTTCCCTTTACTGAAACCAAGTGTCCCAAACTGATTCAGTATGACAATGCCCCTGTGCACAAAGCCAGGTCAATGAAGATGTGGGTTGTCAAGGTTGATGTGGAAGAACTGGGTTGGCCAACACAGAACCCTGACACCAATCCCACTGAACACCTTTGGGATGAACTCTGACTGCACCCCAGGCTTCCTCACCCAACATCATTGCCAAACCTCACTAATGCTCTTGTGAACTCCCCACATTCACAACCTTCCCAGAAGAGTTGAGGTTATTATAACAGCAAAGAGGGATCTGGAATGGGATTTTCAAAAAGCACATACAAGTATCAGGTGTCTATATATATATAGTGTCATATAGTGTATGTCATGAGGCCAACAGCATAGTGCAATGTAGTAAGAGTTGTTCTGTTTTCTCTGCTCTGTCATTCCCATCAAATGTCTGTCAAATGTGCTTTTGTGAAATGTGTTTCTAGATATCAATAATAACAATATTTTGATATATTACTGATAACAATATTCATTGTAAACAATTTTTTATTATCAAATGCTAGTAATTTTCTCAATTAGTTGTTACAGCCCTAATTGTTTTGTTCATTCAGACATTCAGAACAGTCAACCAGCCATCAGAGACATCATTTCAGGCTTTGATGTTGAATTGAAGAGGAGAAATTTACATATAAGAGGATGGATGTTCTCACCTTGAACTCCATTGGTGTGTATTTCTCATTCTTTGGCGTGGTGTTGCCCTTGTAACTGAGGTGGTTAGGGGTGGTAGGGTGGATCACAGCAGACTCCTGTGAGGGTTTGTGAAAGCGCTGACAGTAGACATACACTAGGAATGACAACAGGCCTGCTCCCAAGAAACATGACACACCTGTCGCTATCAGATGCAACAGAGTGAACCCTGAGGAAATAAGATAGCCAAGGTTAACCAAATAAAGACATTTAAAAAGTTATTTATCTACAAGTCTCTGAAATCATCTGTTCACTGGTTTGGCACAACTTTTCTCCCTCAGTCTGACCATTACGTGCAAAAAATAATAGATATACCAGGAAAAACTGCCACACCACTATATCCCTCATTAGTTGCT
The DNA here is from genome assembly GCA_028566375.1 of Leptodoras nelsoni. Taxonomy (NCBI): domain Eukaryota; kingdom Metazoa; phylum Chordata; class Actinopteri; order Siluriformes; family Doradidae; genus Leptodoras; species Leptodoras nelsoni. Next base: position 8,417,657 of record JAOVVG010000050.1, on the reverse strand, counting down.
CCATATGTCATTATGTTCTTTTCGATGCAGATGTTGGAAAGTGTTAGAGTGACTCAAGCTATACTGAGGCACAGTCTCCTGATTAGCAGATGTGTGTGAAGAAGCAGTCATATAGCTGGCCAGATCCATAATGAATGAGCGTGATGAAGGAGAGAAGGCCAGGCTGCAATACTCTAATTGGACGATGAGACACAAGAGAGAGTGACATTCTTTGGGGATGCTGGGTAATGAGCTGCCCGTGGTTGGCTTCAGCCATTAAATGGAGAGAGCCCAAATTGGCATGGTGATGGCATCTCAAGGGTACTGCAGGTTACCCACTGTGGCCTGGATCTGTGGCCTTCAAAGAACCAGGGTGCCAACCTTATGCATATTTCAACTGTGTTCGCCTTACTGGCAGGACACAGGGTGTGGAGAATCGCTTCAACTCAAAATCAGCGAGGTGCGAGGTGTGAACGCTTGCATTTGGCCCTGTAGGTTCTACTGTCTATTCCTCAGCTCTCCTTCCAGCACTCATTTACATTACTGAGAGTGAAGGAAAAGGAGGGGGGGGCAGGAGAAGGGTTCCACCTGGCGAGTTTCCATTACGTCCTGAGGGCTGCATGAGAGAGCAGCGTTGCACAAGCAAACACATTCACACATGCATACACACATGCTTGCACACTGCAACAGTCACAAGTGCACATAACATGTGGGTACATGAACACACATGCACAAGTGCAGCCCAACATGCAAAGGAATACACATTCTGTTTGTTTTATATGAGTGGGTCTTTGTTGATGCCCTTACCTCCACACTGCTGGTCTTTATCATAGCCAGATGCAGGTAAAATCACTGGGAATAGAGAACGGGACACATTGTAATAACCTTTGAATTACACACATACAAGTATACACACACACACACACACACACACACACACACTTCTATCTTGGCTTATACTGCCAAAATGCCAATCATTGTTGTCCTCTGTTCACTCCTCTGAAAGGCAGCACTGCTGGAACTAGGCCAGGGTGAAGATGAGCAATGACAGTCAGAGAGACACATTCAGGTGCTGTGAGGAAAGAATCTGATATAAAGGAGAAAATCTCATAAAAGGTTATAGAGTGCAGCACAAGAGTATTTAGGTTTTAACACTGAGCAGACAGTGTGCAGTATGTTTTTCACTTTTGGGATTTCAATTACTAATAAAAAAACTATTACAAAGACCATAGATTAGAGTAAGCATCCAAGTGAAGATACATTTGATGACTGTGAAGTGAAGATGGAACTATTTCAGCAGAAATGCACAAATCATGTTAGGGTAATTAATGGCAAAATAGACTAAAAGTCTTCCGGTCCAAGAAACCTTATGATTTCAAACTCTCGTCCTAAAAGTGCAGTGGATTCAGATGCGAGCCTGCCTGTGACATAACATTAATATTAATTACAGTGTCTGATTTACTTGATATTCTGCTAGGCTAACTCCTGCTGGAAATGTCAATTCTCTATTTTTACTTTTACTGTCCAGAGTGAAGAACAACCAGTGTAAGTAAGCATATTAGAGCTAATCTATCATAATGGGATTTAAAGAGGCTAAATAAATATATGACTGTTATAATAATAGGTACAGCTGTGATTTATCTGCTCATATGTCCATTGTTAAAAGCACTTTAGAAATAAAGTTGAATTGAACTTATGCAAATATTAATTGGCTGGTAAGCTGAACAAGGTTTTGAATCGAATTTTTAACCTGAACACAAAATACTCAATATACATGTACTATACTGCATGTGTGACTTTAAGCACATTCAAAGGTGTGTGTACTCTCACCAGGTATCTCGTTACAGTCTCTGTACTGGGTGCTGTTCCCTACACATGGAGAACCCTGATTCCCGCACATCCGAGTGCGCGACTGCAGGCCCAGATCATCACATGCAGACCACGAGGTCCAGGCCATCCAGCCACCTGCATCGTAAAACATTCAGAAATACCTATTTATATGAAGCAAGTCTCAAAATCAATTGTCCAAATAAGAAAATGTAAACACCTTAAAAAGAAATAAGTATGCTTAGGAAAGATGTTGAGAAACGCATATTATATCCAGTTGTTTGCTGGGGAATTTGAATCAGCTTGTAGATTCATTCTTTTTGGTTCAGACATGATGACATGACTGCCCAGCAGCCACAATGGTTACGATGCAGAAACAGAGTCAGCAGCAACAAGAGACGAGCGACAGAGACAACAGCTTCGGAGGTGACATCTATAATCTACATCTTAAGCTGCTTGCTGACGTGAAATATTTGCAGCCATCATGGAAATCAGCCTCCTTGTTTAATAACGGTGCTGAGCGGTGCAGATAATTGCTACATCCATCTCTTTATTTACCTCAATCACACAAAGTAGAACGTGGTTGTGGAAACAAAATGTTTGCTTAGCAAAGTCAGGGGAAGAGGAAATAAACTAGCGCCATTGATGGACTTAGACTGTGTCTCTTAATATACATGCTGCCTCTACATCTACCCCAAGCTCATTCCCAAAACAACTTTAATCAATTTATGCTGAAACGATATGTGTGCAGCTTTGGCAATCTTATTGGAGCCTGACTGAAAGCCTTTAATCTGTATCACCAGGTCTGGGTGATCACCAGGCCAACATATTAGGAGATGAATAAAAGAAGAAAAACAGCCCTGATTGATCTGTGTGCATGCATTCAATATGTCTGTCACCTTTTTGTTAGGGGTGGATGGTATTGCAAAAATATCATACCACAATATTTCAAAATACATACTGTAGTATATGTATCATGACATTTAGGCAGTAGCATGTTTAAAAATCAATATTTCTAATTCATGTCTACAAAAATAAATGCTTTAATAAGGAAATTCCACAGCTGGTCCAAAACCTGGGTTAACGTTTTATCTTTGAGGAACTATTTTCATTCAGTGAAAGTTAAGAGCATAGTGGATAAGTGTGATATGTCAGAAAAGTGCAGTGTGGCGTAATTATAATAAACATTATATATCAGCCATGCTAATTTTCTACAACAAAAAATAGTTTTATAAAAAAACAATGAATTAGCTGTTTGTAGCTTAAAAAGTACTCCATGCTTGCTATATTTATAATGGCTGTCTAGACATGCAGTCTTACACTCTTCTCTAACAGCAGGGAAATCATTTTGCAATGCATCAATGCATTCACGGAATACCGTATTAAGTGTGTTCCAGAAAGATATAGAATGTGGGTGAAAAACTGGACCGCAATAGTGCTTGTTAAATCCGAAAGGTGTTTTTTTTTTTATATATATGTTCTTTTTTAGGGAAATGCTTGCGTTCACACGATGCCAAGATTAGCTTGCTTCATAAATATCTGAGTTTCTCCTGAGCTGGTTTTATACAGAAAAATGCTGTTCAACACTGCAGAGCATGATTACACACACATACACACACACACAAACTCAAGCTAATTCCGTATCTGAAGGATGTTTTTAATGATCTCACAGCAGCGGGAATTGTTCTATGGAGCTGACAGATGGTGCACTTCTTTGAGGTGATAAAATGGACTGACACAGAATAGACACAAGATGGAAAAAAACCTGAAACATCCGTTTCTGATCTTGTCCTTACAGGTGGAGGCATTCTACACTGTGACAGGACCTGCAGCTCACAGTTGGCTATCACTTTATGCAGTGAGTCAGTTTTGTTGCTGGTCCTGATGGTCGGCTTACCCTGGCAGGTGTGTGTGTTGCACAGAGCCTCCTCTGTATGCAGCCCGATGCAGATGTCCCCTCCGTGGGTGGGCGCGGGACTCGTGCATGTGCGCGTCCGCTGGTAGTGCCCGCCACCGCAGGGCACCGTACACTGTGACCATGATGACCAGCAAGACCAGGCACCTTTCACTGAATAGACCAGACACGCACATACACGACACACACAAGTACCAGACAATCAGGCAAGCAGGGAGATACAAACAACAAGACACATGGATAAGCAGACACATACAGTGCAAACAGGATGCAGCAAGCGAGCACAGATGCAAACAAACAGACAAAAACAAGCAAGGCAAAACCCAACAGAGGGAGGAATCAGAAACGACTGCAGTTGTGAAAGACGAATATTTGCTATGAGATGTAATGGAGAGGATTGGCAGGCACAGGAGAGGATTCATATGTCTGCTTTCGCTGCTCAGCACTCTTCATTAGCCTTCTGCAGCACTGAACATCTGGGCCTCACCATTAGAGCCCTAACACCATGGTTCACCTGTCCACAATAAGCGTTGTTTTATTGCCATTTCCACTCCTGTCAGAAGCTGCTTTTGCTGATGCCTTTGTTGGATGTTTCATCAGCTTGATGGGATGGAGAGACGGGGGAAATGGGGTAGGGAGGGGATGTCTCTATCTGCCTGCAGTGGAAAACTTGATTTCCTCTAGTGGATTAGTGAGGAAGGGTGGGGCAGGAGTGACCATAAGGTGACAACCTTCAGTGAGAGTCCAACACAGCACAAACAGAACAGGGCACTGATTAGTGAGCTGCATAGAGAACATTTTGTTCCCATTTCTCTGGATCCTTTCCATTCCTGCCCCATATCATTTAAGTTAGTGTATATCTCTTCTGCCCTTCAAATATTAATCAAACTATGTTTACTAAAATTACATGTACATAGTACACATTTTATATCAATTAGTTTGGAAATACTGTGTTCATTCCCATTTTCATTGTATCCCAATATTCAGAGCTAAATATAGAATTCTCTATTTCCGTGCAGCTTTCTAAAATGATGACTGAAAACACTTGTCCTAAGTGGTGAAGATGGTGTGGAATGCAAATGAATACAAACATGGTGTGTAGAATACATCCTTCAATTTTTTTTTACAAATTGACTTCCATCTTTAATAAGTCTGTCTAGAGTGAGAAATGCACGTGCATGTTGTAGTTAATACGACAGGGAATATATCCATTAGGCTTCAGAACAAACACTCAGATCAAGCATTAAAAGAGGACCTGGCACAATTCTCATTACTGAAAAACACTGCATTGCAAATTGGACTATCAAGCGATCAGGAAAAAACAGACTTATTTTATGTTTCTCCAGTCTGTCTGTATTAATGAGCATTTGTTAAAAATAGAATGTATGCAAAATCCTGAAATTTCACTGACAAAAAAAAGGAGGGTTCTAACCACAGACCTCTGGACCCAGTGGAGCCATCATCTCAGCCATCCATTAGCTAATGAACTCAGTAATACACTTGGACTCAGCAACTGTTTTACCAACCTGACTGATAGAGAAGGGAAATGAAGGAAACACTCGGTCCCATGTCTCTGTAAATTTGTGTCTCTGCATATTTGTGTGTGTGTATGTGTGTATGTGTGTGTGTGTGTGTGTGTGTGTGTGTGTGTGTGTGTGTTACCAGGACACGGCTGGGAATTGCAGTCCTGGTACTCTACAGGAGATCCTCTGCAGGCGTTGGGAGAATTCTTGCCATCCATGCCACTGCAGGTGCGTTTGCGAGAGCGAAAGCCTTTAGCACACTCCTGACTGCACGCAGTCCACGACTCCCATAATGACCAGCTGGAACCTGCGAGTCTCACCCCAGGAGTCCTGAGCAGCTCATCCACAATAGCTGCAACAAACACACCATGCATATATTACTTTGGCTGAACATGATCCTAAAGCAATCAGCATTTACCATGGAGAAGAGTTGTGACCTGAAATCTAGTTTTTGGGGGAAGCATTGGAATTTATTTTACATAGCCATAGATGGCATGGTGACACAAAGTTGCTGCCTCACCTCCTGGGTCAATCCTGAGCTCAGGTTATTGTCTGTGCAGAGTTTTGTATGCTCTGTCTGTGTGTTTCCTCAGGGTTCTCCGGTTTTGTCCCACCCACCTGAGGCTTTTTCCTGACCCAGATGATGCAGTTATTAAAGATAAATGAATGTTCAGAAATGTTTTAGTCTGTGAAAACTCTGACAAATCTGTCAGAAATGAAAAATAAATGACTGGATGGTCTCCCTACCCGTCTACCCATGTACCTAAAGTGGATATAAAAATGTAACACCTTACAGCAAAAGCCATGGTCCAGAAAGAGCTTACAAAGCATCAAAGAGATCTCATTGTTCAAAGGTATCAGTGAGGAGAAGGGTTAAAAAAAAAAACATCCCTCCAAAATTGATGAAACACTGAGACAATGAGACAACTGGTCCACGAGGCTGCCAAGAGGCCTACATGTAAATCTCCTGCATTCTTCATATATCTGGTCTATGGGGTAGCGTGGCAAAATGGAAGCCTTTTTTTTTTACAAAGACAAACATCCAAGCCCAGCTACATTCTGCAAAAACCTACATCAAGTCTGCTGAAAACATGTAGGAAAATGTGGTCTGATGTGACCTAGGTTGAACTTTTTGGCCTTAATTCCAAAACACTGTGCATCACCAAAAGAACAGTGGAGCATGGTGGTGGCAGCATTTTGGTTTGGCGCCGTTTTCCTCAGCTGGAACTGGGGCTTCAGTCAAGGTGGCGGGAATTATAAACTGTTCCAAATATCAGTTAATTTTGGCTGAAGATGAAGAGAAATTTCACCTTTCAGCTCGAGAATGAGCCGAAGCATACTTCCACATCAAGAAAAGAATGACTTCATTAAAAGAAGATCAAAGCCAGAGCCCAGACCTGAATCCATTTGAAAATCTGTAGACTGTTCTGAAGTGGGCTGTGCACAGAAGATGCCCTTGCAAATTTGGAGTGCTTTTGCAAGGAAGAGTGGGCAAAGATTTCCAAATCAAGATGTGCTATGTTGATAGACTCCTTCCCAATAACACTGAATGCTGTCATAAAATCAAAAAGTGCTTCAACAAAGAATTAGTTTAAGCGTGTGCAAATTTCTCAATGTCTTGGAAAAAGAATTTTTATCAAACCAATAACACTATAGCTGAACATTGCTGTGTGCCTTTGTGTTCCAGCTGCCAGTAAGCACAACAAAGTACTTACTTTTCCCTCCAATGTGAAAGCCAGGCATAAACAGACTGTCTCTGTCCAGAGGGAGAACTTTACAGTTAGTCGTCATACCTGAGTTTGTAGCCAGCATTTTAAACAAGTGGATGTTCATGAGCCAGACTCCGAGACAGTGCATTGACTATTAAAGAACGAAGTGATTCCAGGTTTGCTTGAGTGGAACAATTTCTCAGTTCCACTCCAGGGGTTTTGGAGAGGAAGGGATAAAAAGAGGCATTCCAGGAGGCTGATTCCATCCCAGAGAACCACGTCTATTCTTCGGCTCCAGATCCTACAGTATTTGACTCAACTTTCGATAAAAGGTGTCTCTCCTAGAGTAGATCTTCCAGCTGAAAAAACTAATTGAGAAGCATACTATGAAGCATCTGTTTGGCATTAACCATTTTTACAAGGTAGGTTGTGCAGCTGTCTGTTTATCACGCTTATTACACAGGTGAGAACAGGAACAGAGCTGCTGTTTTCTTCTATCTGAGAGACACATGAGATACAGATACAGTTATGTTGACACCAACACGCTGTTCTCCTCTCCTCCTAAGCTCTTTCTCATGGACTCATCCTACAGCAGAGCATATTCATGTGTTTTGGAGATGTGGCTTTAGAGAGAGGCCTAAAAGAAGGGGGTGAGATTTTTTTTTAGTTGGATAGTTTCAAAATCTGTTTAATTTTGCTTCTGAAAAATCACCTACTCTAGCTTTAAATGAAAACCATCCTTGAAACATTCAGTAGACTTCAAGAGAACTGTCATAATTAAGATCCCACACAGCAATAAAAAAATTTAACATTCCCACTGTTGCTTTCTCTCTCCTAAACCCCTAATGGATGAAGACATAACCTCTAATTTATAGCTGAAATGTCATGGCTCAGAACATACTGCCCTTTTCATTAGTAATTCAAGGTTGGCTAGGGCACCTAGTCATGCTGTGTTTTACTGCATTTCAGACAGAACACTCAAGCTGTTCTGTCCAACCACCTACACATGGAGCTATCCTTTTACCACAGCTCTATACTCCCCCAATGCACTCAATGCATGGTGTCAAGTATGGCCCACTTGTCCCTGACTTCTGGCAGGAATTTATAGTTAATCGATGTGTGGGCTGACACCCATAACATGGATGGTCACTGAACTGTGTTTCTTGCCTGTCACCTAAGTGGAGAAAATACCCAACATTCACACACAGTATAATCCCTAGATAAAGACACAGACATAGCCAGTACAAGGAAACAGAAGGCATTTGGTGGCTCTACAGTTAAATCTCCTCTGGTGACATACAGACTAATGCAGTAAGCACATTCAATTCAGGGAGTAAGGTTTACTGTTCGCACAGCCCTCACTAATTTGATGAAGTTATGTACATGGGAATAAAGCATACTAGCTCCCTGGAGTAAGAGCATATTATTCTCAGAGTAGGGTTTCAATAAGCAATCTGTTCTCTGGAGTCTTAAAGAAATCAACATAGCAGCAGTCTACTTATTTTCCACTTCATGAGAGCTTGATCTGCTGAAGTGTGTGATATAGGAGAGAGAAATGTGCATGAAATCAACACTCACAGTCTGTGTCACAGGTGACTGTGCCATCGTTGGGACAGAAGCGTGTCTCCACCTTCCTTTTACCCAGCTGGAGTTCGTGCGGATCTGCCAGCTGTGCCCGGCAAATGTAGCGCACCCTCTGCTCCTGGCGTGCACCACCTTGAGTTACATTGACTGGCACCCATGGTGTCCAAGGCGTGTTCCGCCTCACCTCAGGACATGACTCCAGGTTACAGGCCTGGTATTCCTACAGAATGGAAAAGAGATGGGGATGTGACCAGTGTGTGAGGTGCAAAATGTTCAACTCATTTGTCTTGCACAAGTGGACAGTCATTAAGTGTAATGAGAGATATTGTGTCTCGGCAGTGCTGAGTAATGTGTGGAAACTGTTACAACTTGATGGCTCACTTTCACACACTCTGGGGAGGTGTTTTAGTTCCTTGTGAGGAAACCTGATTTGATTTTTAATAAAGTAAATTACATCTGAATTAAATTAATTGCAGCTATCGCAGCTCTTCCGTCTGAGAATGTGTGCACGCACACACACACACACACACACACGCACACACACGCACACACAGATTTAAAAAAAATCTCTCACATTGTAAATGAGAGGCAACTGTGAAGTGAATGTCTATTCCACCACAAGATTAATTAATGCATTTGTTCAGTAGCTGCAGGGTAGCTACACTTTATCACAGTGTTCTGTATTTGGTATGCTCATCATGGACTGCAGGTACATTCCTTGATTTCAGAATGCCATTAAAATATGTCTTGGGATATGTGCTTTGTCAGGGAATGTGCAGTTAGATTTCCACTCAGCATGTTAAGGGACTGAGTGCTGCACCCTTGGGAGAACTTCTCGGGTATTGTAGACAGACGGCATTTCAGTAAGCTGAATCCCAGCCGGACATCGAACGAGAACGTAAGAGAGAGAGAGTGTGTAACGGAGAGAATCATGTACCAATGCACAGCCTGGACAGCTGTTTCCATTCTCACAGTTCCTGGAGCGAGAGTGCACGCCTCCCCCACAGTCAGCACTGCACTTAGTCCAGGGTGACCACGACGACCAGAAAACAGGCTGAGGGCAGGGCACTTTCTCATTGCAGAATCTGGAAAGGAAGAAGTCCTAAGACACTCATTACTGTGGGCTTTTATTTCACAAAACATAAAACAAAACGATCACTTCAAAAAGCATTCGTATAGCACTTCAACATCAACACTAACTCAATACTGAAATCTGCAGGAAATGGATTGCTGTAATGTGGGACACAGTTACATCATAGGTCTCACTGAGTAATTTAGGAGTCGTAAAATCAGGTGTAGAGCATAAAAATGTTTTATTTCATCAGTGCTCTCTAGCCTCATTGTATTCACCCTCTGAGTGCAGATGAGTACGTTGTGTAGTGGGCGAGAGCACTCTACTTTCTCTGTCTCTCACCTCTGTTCTCTGGCTTGGCCCACACAAACTCGGCCACCGTGTCTCGGCGAGGGGTTGTTGCAGGATCTCTGGCGCACTTCGAAGCCAATCTCGCAGCTGGTGCTGCACTGACCCCATGATGACCAGGGAGTCCAGCCCCCATTCCTAAGAGAAACCAAAGACAAAATCAATGCTTGCTTTCTCCAAACTGTTAGTTTCTAATGTACCACAGTGAAAGAATAAGAGTTCTGCTTTGATAAAGAGTAAGTTTCAATGTGCAAATGCATTCGCTTAATTTGCTTAAGTGCCTTGCTCCTGTGTAGCACTTCTCAGAAATTAATTGCCACTTCCTGGGCAAACACTATTTAATTTTGTCACATTACATAACTTTGTCTGAGCTACTCTTATGCAGAATACAGCTCCTGTGTGCACAAATAATCAAGCACTTTTAAAGAGCAATTCTTTGGCATGACTGGGCACTTTAAATTCTGTATGAGAAAAAAATGAAATGCTCAGCATATGCTGAGGCTGAAACTCGCTGTTACCTTGAGCAGTTGGCCACTTCAATGGTAGGACCCTCACACATTTTCCCCCCACAGAGTGGAGGAGGGCTGTCACATGACCTAGAACGACAAAGGCAAGCACTAGTGCCATCGCCGTCATCATGGCTGCAAGGTTGCCATGGAGTCCAAGGCCCATAGGCACCATCTGTGGTTTGGTTCCGAAGCTGGAAAAAGAGACATGTTTATGTAAAGGAGAGCACAAAACACTGGAAGCCAGCTCCACCACAGCCAGAAACAGATTATGCTCACAGACACAAATAACTATGAAAGGGCGATTTCTACCAAAACAAAAGCAGAGGCCAATTCAATCATGTGGTGAGCCACCGCTCATGCATCAGCAGGTGTTCAACTCTTACTGGGCAGGCGGTGATGTTCTGGAACCACTGGCTCATGTTGGAGCTATCCTCAATTGTGGTGCAGCGTCGCTGCTTCCTGTCCCAACCACAATATGGATCTCTGGCACCCAAACACATCCTGGAAAACAGAGAGAGATGCAAATGACATTAGGTAAACCAGCACAAATATTTAATTTCATTCAGCTACTCTAAATACACAAACAATCAGTTTTACAATCAGTCCTAAATATTCTGACACCAATCTCATGTGGACATTTTGAGAAACAGCAAATGCTTCCCAAGGAAAGGCAAGCAAGACTTCATATATTCCCATTATACCAGATGATAGCAGGGAAACAGATTAAATATCTAAGCTGGTGAAAAAGCACTCGTCTAATGAGGTGTGATTAAATCTAAACTCACTAATGAACTTAAACCATGAGACACAAATAGGGTGCAGGAACGCAGGGCAGCATGGCAGTAAACCCGAGAGCAAATACCATGCCCCAGCTCAACCATTAGCCTGAAAGTCTCTTATTTTGGCAAGAGCAGAGTGTTTTATTTGCACTAAGTGGCTAGTGCTCCATTCTTGAGACTGGGGAAAACAAGCAGTGTTTAAGAATGAATTCCGTGAAGAAATAAGTCTGACTGGAATACATACTCAGCCAGTTCAAAGTGCAGGATCTCCATCAATAATAATAGAGAGTTTATGAATCTTTGTTAATTCCACTAAATATCCCTGCCTCTTTTTGAACTATAATATCCCCTCTTAAGCTTAAAACACTTTATCTATTCATCTAACTCTGTTGCGTACACCGACTCCTGTGTTGGCTGATGAATGCCCTAACGTGTAAGGCATAATTAAATAACACTGTTCCTGTCAATTAAGGACACTATATGGAAGAAAGGGAATAATGATGGCTATGTGGTGCAGAAGGCTCAATTACCCCCATTTACCAACGGAAGACAGACAAGCCCACAGGGTGCTAACCTGCAAGCAAAACCCATTTAAGCAAGAAGTTGGTGCCTGTCTTATTAATTACAGAGGAGAAATCCACTCCCATGAACCAGTGGCTCTGAGCACCAGCGAAGCATGTAAGCTCTTAAGACTGCAAAAATGCAGCAGCTCAAGGGAAATGCTGACTTGACAGTTTGAATTGGAGGGCTGGTTCATGGATGGCCAATGGACACACAAGCAGCTTAGAGCACTTGCAGGCCATGACTTTGTTCAGCATTCTGCCAGATGACTCTCTGAAAGAAATTAAAGGCCCAGACTGTGAAATACATGTTTTCACCTGCAGTTCAGACTTGAGGAACAGAGTTTCTGCACACACAAGGGTAAATACAAATGTTGTGTGTCTGCCCTGTGGAAAAATGCTGCCACTGAAAAACAAAACTGCACAGTCATCCTCATAGCTCAGCTATTTTAAAAATGGAAGGCCACGAACATTAGTTAGTGCTGAGCAATGTCTCATTATTATATCATAAATAGAAGTTCAGCTAAAAACAGCTATCATATATTTGATGTATTTGTTCCCGAGTCGGGCATGAGGTGCTACGAGGGACACCTCCAAGTGGTGCAAAGTACATTCATGTGGTGTGTTCAGCTTGCTGATAGATCAATACATCATGAGCAAAGCTACATGGCTTGTTAAATTTTAAACACTATACAAGGCAAATAAACTCACACATAAAACAACATGGCATGACGACTGATGGAACACAGTAAATCACTTCTGTTCCCTGAAAGCTTAATGGATGTTTTAAAGAGATGAGGAGGGCTATAAAATATTGTCCTTTTTTATAGGCCTTTTAAAAAGAAAGATTGGAGGGAAATAGCTATCACTGTCCCTTTAACATCAATCCTGCCCTCATCATCCTAAATATGACAGCTGGTCAGACTTGCCACTTTGAACACAGTGCTATGATTTGGATAAATAGGTCATGCATAAATAACACAGATTAGCAAAGTTGTAAGCTTACAGAACTAATTCTTATCAGTCATAAGTACTTTTTATGTTGCTTTGTTGTTGCTTTTTCTACCCAAAAGCCACTGAAAGAAATTTTTGCTCTACTGGTCTTGCTCTGCGCTGGTCTAAAGGTTAGAGAGCACACGAACAATATCTGAAACCAGTGACAGTTTTCCAGTTCTCCCTTAATTACTAGTCACCTGTCTGAGAAAATCCATCATGCTCTGCACCATTCATCCTGTTCCTGGGATATTTAAAAGCTGTTTGGAGGATGGACTGCTCCTTGCTGGTCCCATAAACCTAAGCAAGATAGCTGTATGAAGGCTCAGTTAGCACTTTTAATGAGTTATCACTGTTGGAGTTTGTCAGAACTTGGGGGCAAAGGGGTTGAGACATATTGCCTGCTTAATGAATGCTGAGAGAGCGCATGAAAGAGAAATGACTTCAATATTGAAAGTCTGCAAAAGCAGACTCAGTTAAAAGCCAAACATTCTCCGGTAGCAATAAATACCTTCACTTTCTGATTACATTCTTTCTCCTCCTTCTCTCCTTTCTCCTGCTGTTAGACACCCTCCAGTGCCAGGCTGAGTACTCCAATAGGTTGTGCTTATGTGAGCTCTTAACCACTGTATTCCTTAGCATCCTGCTGACATGCTGGCAGCGACAATAAGTCATAAATCTTCTCAGCTAGGCTGCCCCCAGAGCCCGGTAATAAAGCTCTGCTCATGTAGGACTCATTCTGACCTTCTCGACATCCACAGGTGAAAGAGACAAAGCCACGTATATCAATTAACAGGAAGTACTTTACAAATTCCAGCTCAGTAAAATTGTTTAGAGTCTTTGACACAGACCAAGATCTGAGCTAAACATTTTTGTCATGGGTCAGATTTAGCTGGATCATGGAATCTGGACTGGACTGGACTGGACTGTCTATATTCTCTACCGAGATACACTGTGGGGCTGTAGGATGCAAGGAATGTTCCACGTGCTTGATTCCTTTAGTATCTTTTGTGGCCAGAGGACTATGGGTTTTCTTTAACAGGCTGAAAAAAAGCTGCCCACATCTGTGGTAATGGGAAACCCAAGGGAAAGCTGTAAAAACCATTTGTGGTTTACCAAGAAAAACATGTGGTTTATGATGTTATGTTCTGCCCTTGAGTTAAAACGTGAGTATGAACTGCTTTTCCTCTCTCAGGAACAGTACGCAGCTTCGTAAAAGTTCCATTTGCTCGACTAAAAATGACTGAACCCTTCATATGAGCAGAGCAGATAGGCTAATCGGTCTGCTGCCATGAGGCAATACTGAGCATTTGATCAACTGCCACAGTCATCTAAATGCTATAAATTGCTTCATTCCACCTGCACCCACACTGCTGCTTTGTTCTGTACTGTTGGCAAGAGCCTGTAGGTGAGCAGATCCCGTCGTTCAGGAGGGTGCTGCTCCCATACCTCATCCATTACTGCATCAACCTCCACATCCATTTCGCCCCAAGACACAATCACCCTCTCTCACTCTCACTAACGCTTACTGAAGTGGATTGATGTGGCAGAGTGGCTTTGCTGGCATTGTTTTCGGGCCAAACAGCAGCCCAAGCGGATTAAATTAGTTTCTTACTGGACAGGCATGAGACTGGGGCAAGAGGTGTTAGCAGAAAGTGGAGTGCTTAAAGGTCAAATGTAATTACACAGACCAGAGCCAGTGACGACAGGGACACTTTGAATTAAGTCACTATTAAACACTTCTAGAAAGACACTAGGAATGCTTAAAAAACTTTCAGCTGTACACAGATTGAGTGTTTTGGTCTTCACTACAAGGTAATATAGAGTTTTGCAAAAGAATTTCAGACCTGTTATTCAGCCCTGACTATTCAAAGAAATGTTCACATAAAGCAATACAGAAGTTATAGTTCATGATTTATAAATGCATAAAGTTTTCTCCTGTAGAAACCGTCGGAAAATAACTGCTACAACCAAAACAATATTCATACATTCCCCTTCCTCTTCTTCTGGCAAGTGTACATTGTATCTGAGCATATCACATCAAACTTGTTCTAGTCAGATGGCAGTTTGTCAAATTTGTCCTTTAACTGTTTAAAAAGGCATAACTACTCTCGCTTTTCTTCTGCCCCCACCTTTCTCCCACACCACAATCACCCACCTATTTCTAAGAAGAGGGCTACTCTTTCTTTTTCACCTTCAGCAATGCAGCACACAGCTGACAAACCATCCTTTGCTCCCACTGGCCAAATTGACTCTGGTCCCTACCTCAGACAGGCAGACCTGGTCTGATTGAAAGCTTTGATAGCATCTGTGGGAATCATTTCTCTGCTTTAGTCATCCAGGAGGATGGATTTTGGTCCCAATTACAGATCTACTGGATTATTCTACAGAGGAAGGAGTACAAACCCGTTCCATACTTCCATGCTGTCAAACGGAGTCAAAGTTTTTCATGTCCCCAAAGACAGAATATATGAGATAGACTGAATACACTGGCTTTTTGCATACACAAAGCTTCATACAGAAAGGAATACTTTTAATTTTTTAATAGTACATTTAATGTATTACAATTGTGCTTACTGCTCTGTCTTATAGCTGGAGCATCTAGCCAGGGGAATCTTTAGCACTCGGTCATTCAGACCCACAAAGAGAGTCCTGTCACCATGGAGAATCTGGAGACTCAGGATTGGCTCCTTTACACCAGGGGGGTGGAGCTGCATTTCCTCCAAATAACAGCCTTGTAGACTCTTATTGGTGGTGGCCAAAGCCTTCAGAATGGTCCCAAACTCTGACACAATAGAGAACAGAATTAAATCAAATTATAAGTTGTAAATTATTTAAAAACAGCTGATAGGTTATGACACTGTCTGATGTAAATTTCTATTTATAAGGCAGACTTGTCAAGTACATTTAAGATCAACAGGGTTTTAACACGTTAATGTAATTTAAACATTAGACACCACAGAGTGACTCAGCTTTCAGGTTTGCTCACCTGTGCCAATGTACATGACATGGTGGAGTGTGTCCTGGCCCTGCACAATGTCCACCACTAGTTTGGAGAAACGCACATTATCCTGCCACACTAGTGGGTTAATGGATACAGGCTGTACCACGTCATTCATCAGGTAGAGTCGCTGGGCATCCTGCAGGCTGCGTTCAGTTAGGCCCTCATTTGGCCCCTCGTCCTCAATGGTACCACACTGTAACAATTCATGTAAAATCTAAATAACAGGTGTCATACGTGTCTCCCAAATTTGGATGCAACAATGCTAGAAGTGTAAAACAATGCGAGTTTTGAATAAAATGTAATATAATAGTAGCATGTCAGGGTACAGATGCTCACTTTCAGATGCTCAGTTTCCTTGACTAGTCCTTTCAAAATTATCTGGTTGACTGTATACCTTTATAGACATACAAACTAAGCACCACCTTACTATAATAACACATAAATAACACATTACTAAATGTTTATACAGTTCTCCCATTATAATATTAATCTAATGTAACTTCACAGCTATGTATGTTGGTCAAAGGCAATCAGAGAACAGAAAGTAAATAGTGTCAAGGTGAGTGGTGTACCTGGAAGTTGGGGATGGGGTTAAGAGTTGGCAGCCAGGTGGAGCGTGGGTTCTCCTGGGAGCGGAATGGCCCATTGAACGCACGTGTGATGGCACTAAGGTTGTATGCACAAACGGCTGAGGCAGCTATACTGTTCCTGTATAAACAATACAGATATGCAAAAAGAGTTTGAGAAAGACAATAAAAGAAATAACAAAGGAAAAGAAAGGGGTTAATAATTGAGGCAATATTACAATCAGTAACAGATTTCCAGATGATCCATGCAGCGAGGAAGCCAAGCAAGGTGAGGTGAGCTGAGTGTCTTGCTCTCCTTTCATGTTGCTCTCCTGATGCTAACAACAGTTTAACATGGAGTTTCAGCTAAGATTTCCATGTGAGAATAGTTGCTGCCACACATTAAAAAGAAGACACAAATGCTCACATGGTGAATTTACTGCTGATGCACACTGCTTCTGTTAGCTAAATGCCACTGAAACCTGTGTAAACCTCTGCCCACTGATATTTAGTTATCCATCCCATCAATTACTCTGCAGGCAATTAATTAAGATGGGGAAAATGACTTTTGGAAAATGAACACCTTCCTTCTGCTCGAACCTGGTAATCGTGAATCATCTTCTATCAGTATATAGCAGCCATGTCTTTGAAAATAAAACGGAAGGCTGTCTTTAAAAAAAATTAAATTAAAATAATTCATGTTGCTTTGAAAGGCAGGAGATTTAAAGCCAAACAGTATCTTGAGCAAACAGAAAATATGCAGGAGAGGAAATGAGTGTTTTGATCCGACTCAAAACAAGCATGGGCTGCAGAGACCACTGACAAATGAGCTGCAATAACTAGGGTGCTAGCAGCAGAGCCGTGGACAGATGGTCTCCACGGCTGAGCTCCAGCAGGGAATCTAGCCCTGCCAGACTGTGGAGCTTGAATTGGGCTGTGGTTATTGAGTCTGGAAAAGTACCAACAGAACCTGCACCAGAGGGCTTAGGGTGTAGCTCTGCTATGGGGGCACATGCTGTGAGTGAAAGTGTGAGAGGAAGGGCACTTCCAGCAGGAGAAGGAAGGTTTGACAGTGCAGCTCAAATGACTAGCAAAGACAGCATGCTCCTTTACGTGCAGCAAATTGGGCAGTGATGAGATATGGGCTGTTAAGCAGATTAGTCTGGACTAAGCTGGAGTAAGAGGAGACGCTAACTTACTCTGAGATGCCCTGCTCTAAGCAGGTTTTGACATGACATCAAAACAACTGTGCTTTCATGTTGCTCTTTTTCTTTGATGCTTTCAATAAGGCAGTCTGAATATACTGATTCATGATAATGGCCTTTTTTGCCTTAGTAGAAGCATAAAAATGATCAACAGAAACATGCTGCCTCAGCTTTGGCTCTATGCTATATAAAACTTATCATGTTCATAAAGTCCTTGCAGAATACTGCTGTTAATCAGCCCTCTTTAATCATTGGTGGAATAATAGGCAACTGGAAGAAATAAGTAACAGTTCAGAGAGCAGGGAGAATTATTTTAACTGCTCTCCTTCATTGATTTAGCATTCATGTAGGGCTTGCGTCTAAATGAGTCAGAACTCCTGATTAACCTTCAGAAACCATTGCCAAATTTAAATGCATGTGCAAGAGATTTAACTGTGCTTGCAAAGTGATATGCCTGCAACTAAACTATATATA
>JAOVVG010000050.1:8384899-8395684 GCA_028566375.1 Leptodoras nelsoni | reverse complement strand
TGGTGTGAAAAAGTGTTTGCCCCCTTCCTGATTTCCTGATTTTTTGCATGTTTGTCACACTTAAATGTTTCAGAACAGAACATTGATATGTTAGTGGTACCCCCCAATTATGATGGGGTAATTCGCATTCTGACTTCCACCCTTCGTTACCACCTCAACGCAAAACATGTAGGGGCTAGCGCACAGGTCAGTAATGATAACTTAATAAAAAAATAAGGGTAAAAATAAACAAGATGTTGAAGTTTACGCTTATGTTCATTGATTCATTCATCATTCAAACTTAAATTAATATCTCATGTTAAATATTGAAATGCGATTAAAATGTGATTAATTTCGATTACAAAGCTTCTAATTCTAAATTCAATTACAAAGCTTATAATTAATTAGGTAATTTTTTTAATCGAGTCCCATCCCTAATAATGACAATAACTAAAAAGCGTTTTTTTCCTCATGAATGCAACATGCATCTGGAATTGACCAAATACTAACAAACTAAGATCTTAGGTACAGCCTTCCTGATCTTGAGTAATCATTTAAAGATCTGCATTTACATTACTGAATACATTACCCTTTTCAGATATTTTCATTTTGCTTAAACTATCATTATTAGCCATCTACAGTACACGTAGTCATTATGATGTTGGGCCCTGCTACATTGCTGCAAAAAGTTCAGTGTGTACTTCCAACAAGCAGACTGTTCTGTGACTGAGAGGTTGGCCAGAACGATCATGTTGTGTAAGTGTACCCATGTTTGTATGCCTGTGCATGACTGTACAGTTATATGTGGGAGTGAATATGACAAACAGTATTTTTCTACTTGCACAATAAAAGTAAACAGACCCGTTCCATCAGTGTTCCTGTGTATGTGTGTGTGTTTGTTTATGTGAAATGTCAGGACCTAAATCAGGCACCACACCTACATGTCAGGACATCGAGAAAATGTCAGGACCTGAAGTATGTCCTGATATTTCTGAACGTGAATATCTGCTTGACGACAATTATTTTCAGAAAAAAAGGTTTGATTTTCATTACTGAGGTTATGGTAAGCGGTAGAATTGGGTGTAGTGTTAATTAGCTGCATTTATAATTATGTTTACAGACAGTCCTGACTTAGCTGAACAAACATGCGTATGTGTGTGTATATTTGAGATCATGCCAGACTTGCTGCTTTTCAGGTAATACTGACATCAAGTTATCATGAGATAGTTTGGAGCCAAAACCCAGGGCTCAGTCCGGTCCCATTCCAATTCACTTTATTATTAAAATGCAGTCAGTCAGCACCTTATATGCAGGTGCACAGTGCAACAACAGGCTAGGTGAATCAGCACCCCGGAGTTCTGTGACATTCTTTCCTGACCCCCACCGGGAACAGGCTTATGAATGGAAATGAGATTTAATTCACACATTCGAAGGGTTATCTTCACATCCCACTGGCTTGGTGAGTAAGTGCTATTTTTTACAGGTGGGATATGCTGAGAGCTGAATTTGGGCATGAGGAGCACAGCAACATAACTCTGACAGATTATTTTTCACACTGAGCCACAGAATTGAGCCTTTGTGCTTTCATATATATCGGATGGGGAAAAATGGGCACGTATGTATTAACTCTTCCTCTCTACCTTTTTTTCTCTGCAGCCCCTCACTTCAAATCTCCCACAGTGGAGTTAGGTGGGTGTCTCTGGTAGAGTGGAGCATTGCGGCAGCAATTTCACCCTCTTCCTACTGTGAGGAATAATTATACCACTGCCTGGCAGAGAGCTGATCGGTTCCACCTGAGGCAAAAGCTGCTTGCTGCTCAATAAGTAAGCTTTAACACCTGCCTCACTTAAAGTAAATAACAACTGAAGACGTGAGATCCATGAGATTCACCACTTACATCATGCAATCATCATGCAATATACCTGAGATAGATACTTTTTTTTTATTAAAATATACAAATAAGTAAGCCACATATTCCCATTAATGAATCCAGTGATAGATGTGTGTAAAACATTACACTACGCAACACAACCAGGTTAAAAACAGGAAAGACAGTGTGTTACTCGTACCATTGAGCCATTTGGAGTTGTACTGGGCGGTCCTCAGAGGAGGCATGTTTCCCAGGCTGCGGTATATGACTGGGTCCCGGCCAGAGAAGTCGATGACTGTGGCAGCGTACAGCTCTCCACTATCTGTCACAACTGCCGTAGAGTTATGGCGAGGGTCGTAGGGGCAGCGTGCCACGCCATTCACGCGTTCCAATATCCTGCTCATATTTCCCACCTGAGACAGAAGGTGAGATAAGAACCAATTATATATGCTCTATCTCCTACCACAAAAAACGCTTAATGTAACACTCTCTAAACGTTGAGTAATTACTCTCATTATTTACCTCCCTGGTGATGCACAGAGGCTGGAATGCGTTGGTGCCACAGGTCATCACTTCCGTCTTGTTAACCAGAAGCACTCGGATGTAGTTTTGACACTCCAGCTACAGAAAAATGTAACCATATCAATATTTTACAGCAGTGCTCCTTTTCAAATGCAACATAACCCACCGATATCTGACCTCAACTCATCCGGTTAATAACAAGTGCCATTGCAGAAGACATTCAGCTTCGTCTGAGCTTGGTTAAGGATTCACATTTCTTTAAACAGAAAGGGATGGAGTGTCTTGGAGAGAAAAGTGCATGGCATATATTAGCACCGGGAAACTGACAGTGGTTTGTGTTCTCCGCTTTAGATGATAGGCGCTGATGTGTTGTTCTAGAGTTCCTCAATTACAGAGTAAGCAATTGCCAGCTCAGTGCTAACAGAGAGGAAGTCTGAGGTGCTGGGAACTGAGTGAATTGCTCTAAACACTTCCAAATTGAAAAGGGCAGGTCATGCCTTAGTATATTTCTCTCAATTTCCGAGTATGCAAGTAACTAAACATTTATTTATATAGCACCTTTCCAAGATACACTACAAAGCGCTTCACAAAAATATAAGATAATTAAAAAATACTTTTTTTTAAATAAAAAATACATTAATTAAATATAAATAAAACATAATACAAGTTAGATTTCACACACAATAGTAATAGATGGTAAAAACTAGATCATCCACAAAAGCTAGTGCATACATGTTTTAATATTTTTTAACAGCTCCTTGGACCCGGTGAGTCTAATATCCAAGGGTGGACTATTCCATAAATTAGGAGCACAAACCACAAAAGCACAACTGCATTTTCGTTTTTACTTTGTTCTTGGAACTACTAGGAGCCATTGGCTGGAGGATCTCAATGCCTTAGCAATCGAATATGGAACTAACAACTCAGAAATATATTCTGTACCTTCTGCATGTACTACCTGGTATGTTAAGACCAAGATCTTAAAATTGAGAAACTAAAGGTAACCAATGCTGTGATGCCAGTGCTGCTGTAATATGCTCTGCATATCTGTAACTGGTCAAAGCAAGTGTCTTTTTTTTATTGAAATTAGCTCTATAAACAATCTTAATGCATTAATCCTGTACAGAAACAAAACACTAAAATGAACTGAGGTCAGACCAGATGTTCAGATTTTGCAAATGAGATTACTTTTTTGCTGGTTAGCTCATTTTTCAGTGCTTCTTAGATAAAAGTGGCACAGTAATCAATCCCCAAGACAGCCTGATCACAGTATTTCTTATCAGCACCACAGGGGGACCTTGTCTGGCATGCTAGAATGCTAAAAAGAGCAAGCATAAGCACCTGGTAAATGCTGTGTTTCAATCAGCATACTAAAGCTGCACACAAGCACTGAATGTGGCATAAATTATTTATTATTCACGACGCATTATTCACTAACTGGAGATTTGTGCTTTAGCAAACACTGGATAAATGCGCTTTGCGCCGTGTCCTCCTACAAGCCCAACCTCTTTTCTTTCCTCTGTCCAATGGGATGCAGGCATTTTTGAAAGAAAGATTACTTTTCAGCGGTGAAACCGGGGGTTCAAAGTTACCTCCGTCTTCCCTTTGCTTTGACAGGACCTCCTGGTGTCTTCGTCTGGGCCCCATTCTGTTGCCTAGGAAACCAAAATACTTGTTGAAAAGTGACTTGCGGCATTCACTACCAGCCAGCATATGTTTAGCTCAAGGCATATTACACAACTGTGCACAGCAATATCGCAGTCAGCCAGATGTGTTAAAGACATTAACCTTATTGATGCTTGTTTATTATGTAAACAGCTAAATAAGTGGGGCAGGGTGAGGTAAGGACACAGTTGAAAACCAAATGAAATTTACATGTAAATGCCTTTGCCTAACTTATTTTTCCCTTTCACTAGCTTTGGTGTTTCCATTTTCCTTGTCCCAATTACACCCCCTAGCAGCTGGTCCAGTGTTCAATTATAGAGACAAACTGAAACAGTTTAGACCAGCCAACAGAACACACTCACACATACATACACTTTAGGGATGTGCATCTCCATCACTCAGACCGATGCGTTACACATCTCGATGCACTGCCAACGATCCCGTACAATAAGGATACCACATGATATGATTCACCATTGCTGTTGTAAATCGATGTGATTTGAATCATTGCATAACTGATTCAATACACACACACACATATATAACATATACTTATGTTATATACTGTGAATAACCTACTGTCTTTTACTTTCAAGTTAAGCAAAATCAGAGCTACATCTTCCACAATCTTCTGACTAACAGCTCTCATTCCAGTCTGTCGTACCTAAAAATAGTCTTCTGCTTAGCCCAGTGTGTGCGGGTGTGAAAAAAAATTGGCACAGAACAGAGACAATGTAAGAAACTCTTGCTTTCCTTCCCCTCCTGTTCTCTACTCTCTACTAGATAAAGTGCACGCCACCTGGACTAATTGAGCCGTTCTGTCCCTCTACAGTTACACTCCCAACACCTCTGCCTTTTCTGCAAATAGAGCTCTGTGCTAAAGAGGATAAATAGTGACCAGTTAAGTAATTATAGGCAGTAACAAACCAATAATTAAGTATGATTTGTTTAAATTAACATAAGCATTGACATGCGGTATGAACCAAAATGTGAAGTTCTAAAACTGTGACAATGAGCAAAAGGATTTTCAAAAGCCTCCATATGCCTGATGGGCCTACATAAAGCAATAGCATCATGGCTCAAATGTTCTGAATAAGACTGTCACTCATGATTTTCACCTCTTCCCCAAAGCCTACGCTTGACTCTCAATCACCAAGTTGCGATGATGGTGTGACGTCAGACCAAACAAACCCCCCCCCCTTCCCATCACCACCACCACTTTGACAAACTGAAAAGCTGTATTTTTCAACGTAGTGACAGTGAGAGAGTATGCTAGGAGACGAGTGGGGGTTGTTTGTGAGAAATGCCTTTGTGGTGAGTCATAGTTGGGGTCATTAGCATCTTGTCTTTGAAGGCGTTTGTAGAGAAGTCTGTCAGCTTAACCCTGACCTTAACCATGGCAGCCCCCCTCTTTTCACCACACTGAAACAAAGCCAGCCCTCCACTGCCATTCCCAATGCACATTCTGAGAAGTAGGTCTGTGAAAGACGCACTGTGTGCCATGTTTGGTGAGGGCCACAATGGGGTTCCTGGGACTTTGCCACCCTTAGGGGAGCTGCTATCCACCTGGCAGTGAAGGAGCAATGCTGGCTTTTCACTAGGGAGAAGATAAAATGTCTGAATGGCAAATTGCCTCGACAAGCGTTACATTTCATAGCAAAACTAATGAAGTAATCTAGACCAAGAATGCACACCTATAATTACCTAATTACCATTCTACTCACTAAGAACTGTTAGTAATTAACATTCTATAGTTACTCTGTAGTTAAATTCTTGAGCGAAGCTTTGATTTTTTGCATGTTTTCTTTGCTGTATAAAAAAAAATTTAAATAACAAAATGAAGTTAAAATAGAAAATGATACAAAAATGAATAAACTAGAAACTGTTATGCTGGTGGAATTCTTTGAGCCCCTGTAATTCTTTAAGGAATTGGGGGAAATTGAAGTCAGTTTTAAAGATGGAAGTCATAACAGTTAAAATGGCAGCTGTGAAGACGATAATGGGTGTAATAACACAGCACTCTCCAAAGCATTTCTGCAATTTCATCTCACTTATGTTAAAAAAGCCACAGTCATATACTGTGTGTGTGTGTGTGTGTGTATATATATACAGTCTCAGCCTACATGTCTCCAACATTGTCCAGAAATACTGATCAGAAGCCCTCTGCATACTGTAGTTATTTGTAATGTGGAGATAATAATCAGAAGTTATTATTCATTAACAAGGCAGTGACACTATGTAACATTAAAAACCGAATTCCATTCAGTATTATTATTGGTATAATGTTATTGTGCACAGTATGTGTACAGAGTAGCTGGGAATTAGATGTTTCCATTTAGAGTCTGCTTCTGCTGATAAGACAGTTGTATATACAGTTGTTGTGCATGACTAATATCAGGTGTGACAACTAATTACCACCCATGATCCAATATTACAACAAGGAGCTTTCCCCAGCACACCGTCAAATGTCTTGTGGTCATTTTATAGCATATTCACTGGTATACTAGAGTGACACGTGGCTTCTTTTAAAATGTCTCGTCTTTGTCACTTGACTTCTGCGTCTCCATCAAGCATGTAACAACAGTACAGTTGAATAATATGCAAACACAAATTAATTTTACACATCAGTGGTCCGGCTACATAGCTCCAATAATAATCTTAATAATCCATGTTAATCTTAATCTTTATTACAAAACCAAAAGTAAAGGACTAACTTCATTCTCAATTTCCCACATTTGCTTTCTTTTTCTCAACATCCCCTCCACGTTTGTGTTGTGCCTGATTAAGGTGCACAAGCTCTGCCCATTTCCAGCTAGAACTGCACAGTATTTCAAACACTGAACCTTCAAGATCTGTAAGCTTCAATAGGACATCCTTGATCCCGCCTCATTTCGTCCTTTAACATAGTTTCCTATTGAGGCAGCCGGTTACCCTGCACTGAGCACCACCCTGATGGATGTGACAGAACTGCCAATGCCTTTTTCTCATTGTCCGACAACGCTGATCCCTACACAAGCGGGTGCACATATGCATTCTACTTCCTCCCCCATACCGCACTCTCCTCAAAACACATACGCCTGCCCATTCTAGCACCCGCACCCCTAACACAAACACATGCTCTCTCTCTTCATTCCAGCATACCCCTGTCCACCAGCTATAGCCAACAACTGTGCTGAAAAATGGAACCAGTGTAGTGTGGAGGTGCACACCCTGGGAGAGGTGCTGAATGAGGGGACTACATATTGTGCCTAACTGTGTGAGCTGGACGAGTGTGTACATGTGAAGATTGAAAGAGGAAATGGGCAATTATTTGAAGCTCCACTGTCAAGCTGCAAAAAAAAGCATTTGAAGTTAGAAAAGATGACAAGTAGAGAAAAAGAGAGCTTGGTCAAAGCATTTGTCTACATCTATGTCTACATAGTTGTAACAGTGTGGTAGCTTTGCAAGGTTAAATGCACAGCATGGCTAAACCATTGTGGGTATATGGCTGGCTATGAGTGAGCGCTTTATGAGTCATATGTTCAGTTTCAAATATAACAACTGAAATCACTAAACATATCCTCACATTTAAGTAAGCAAATATCAGTCTGTCTAGAGAAACAGCTTGACAACAAAACACTTCAACACCAAAGCCCATCCCCTGATTTCTGTTCTCATGGTCTTTGACTTTTTCCCCAGCATATAAAAATCACGCAATAACCACCCTGCGACAAAGACCACATCAATAATTAAATCTGAGCAAATTGTAGGGGGAAATTAATAACCAGTTGGCTGAATTAAATCAGCCCTGGCTCCTCAGACTCTGATGTCATTTGAAATTTGGAGCACTGGCAAAAAAAAGTATCAAACCAAGCACAATTTAATGTGGACACTTTTTCAATTTTGATACGCCGCTCAGCATGTGCCCTCCCACGGCTCCCTGCACCACCGAGATACAAAAGAAATAGGGCTCAGCACCCATGTAGGTGATCCTAAAAATGTTACATCTCTAAAATACTCATTCTAAAACATGCGAACAGGAGCTATCACACAAAGACTCTAATCTCGTATCCTATCCTGAGGCTGATTGCGGTTACAACGCCATATTTGGAAACGCAGAGTTTTCATTCGATCAAAATACTTGAATAGAATCCAACCCACCCAGATTCCCATGGATTCTTTCTATACTTTCACAGTTTAGTGCTGTGTAGGACTTCCTGTTTGAAATGCAAACTGCTGAGGAGGGCAGTCACCTCTGGCCTGGAGTGGCCTCTGTCCATGCAGCTGCTACATTACTTGTCAAAATCAAAAAAAAAGAGATTTTGCTACATTTTCTACTGATTTAGAAGAGAGGCCTCTGTTTTTGGCAGCAGCATGTCACATTTGACTATCAATCCCTGTTTAATTTATCAGTGATTTATCATGGACCTATATGTATGTCAAATAAAAAAAACTGTTGAAAGCCCTGCTTTTTCAAAAACAGCATAGTTGACTCTTGAAAGCGTTTGGAAATCCAGAAAAAGAAGAGAAAAAAAAGATCTTTGAAAGCACAGGAAAATAGTTGGCATGACTACTGATTTGCATTAACGCAGTGTAGTGATTTCAAAACTCTTTCACATCAACAGCTTTACAGACATTATCCTGGAATAGGTTAGAAAAGGTGACTTTTATGCTCTAGCATATGTTATTTAAACTTATGTTTGTTGTTAAAAAGGCATTATGTTGTATTACATTTTGGGATGTGATGGTATTATACTCAACAAGTTTTTAGGTAATCACATATCAGAAGGGGGAAACATTGTGATCTTAGTGGGACTAACTGAGGCATGGTTGTTGGTACCAGATGGACTGGTTTATGTATTTCAGAAAATGCTGATCTCCTGGGATTTTCATGCATATCTGCCTCTAGAGTTTGCACAGCATGCAGTGAGTGGATGTTCCGTGGGCAGAAATGCCTTGTTAATAAGAAAGGCAAGAGAAGAATGGACAGACTGGTTTGAGCTGAGCTGAGCTGAGAAGGCTACGGTAACTCAAATAACCACTATTTATGACTGTATTGTGCAGAAGAGCATCTTAGAAAAGGTCGAACATTGAGGAAGATTGGCTGCAGCAGCAGCAGATTACATTGGGTTCCACTTCTGCCAGCCAAGAACAGGAATCTGAGGCTGTGAGCTATCAGTGGGCACAGGCTCACTGAAGCTGGAGAGCTGAAGACTGAAAAAAAGACCAGGAACCATTTCCTCAGCTTTCAACTGCCCAGTTTGGATATTTTGCCATAGTCTCTGAGATCCCATTTGCTCCATTTTGATGTTTGATTTGAATATTAACCGAGGCTCTTGACTTATGTCTGCATGATTTACTCCATTGTGCTGCTGCCACATGATTGGCTAATTAGATAAATGCATGAATAAGCAGGGATATAGATGTTCCTATTAAAGTGATGGTAGAGGACGCTAAAAGTCTGTCCATATCAGATCACCCATACTTGATACAATACTGTAAGAGCATATGTTTAATCATAGCCATGGCTGCTATATTTGACTAGCTCTTGAAAGCATCAGGATTTGAACCTTTCAACTCCTGAAGCATATACTATTGAATGTATTTGATGTGGTTATAATTCATGAGGATCCTGAGCAGGCACACAATAGGACATGTAAGTGTTTACCACTCACCACTGACGAAAGAATGTTCAAGGCATGAGAAGGTAGGAGGGAGATCAGAGTTATGAAACAGAGTTTGTTCTTTAGGTGTAGGAGAGCGGTGGAGATTTAACAGAGTTTCTTTGAACCATTTTGCATGTCCTGTCTATTTACATTCCAGCCTGGTCAATCCTCAGGCCTCATCTTCTATACAGCCCTCCTCAGACATAGCAGAACCTCTCCTCTAACCTCTTCATCTTCATTCACAACTCTATTCCTCTCATCTGTGACAGGGCCAGGCATGTCATCCCTTTCTCACTACAGCCTGTGACAGCTCAAATCGAACTAAGTTCCAAGATCCTCCTCCACACCATACAGTGCTGGAACATTTCAGCTAAGCTGCTTCGTTTCCACAGCTTCACACAGTGTGTAAGCGATGCTCACTGGGTCAGTCTCATTACTTAACAAGGACAGACTGCTCCTTTTGATTTTACACACACACACAAAAGAATTCAGATAATGTATATACATTTAAATAACCAAAGCGCTGTAGTAAACCTTGTAGAGGCTTTATCCTGGTCAGGGTCGTGGTGGAACACTGGGCATTACATAGGTGAATGATACAACACTGCATAAGAGGGCTCCGTGCACACCTATGGGCAATGTAGCATAGCCAATCCACTCAGTGGCATGCTTTTGGAGGTGGGAGAGAACCAGAGAACCTAGAGAAAACCCATACAGATACAGGGAGAACACGCAAAACGCCACAGAGAGAGTAACCTGAGCTCAGAATCAAACCAGGGACCCTGCAGCTGTGTGGCAATATTTGAGATAAACATCAATATTGTTTTATGAATACTGCCAGTAAGGCAAATTCAAGATTTTCTCTTTCTCTGAGCAGAACCAACTTTCTAATATCAGGCAGACCCTGACAAATGATAAATAGCACAATAAAGAGTCAAGCAGACGACATAAGAGAGCCCAGAGATGATCATAATACAGGTCAGTTGTGTCTCTGAAAATGAAGTAACTAGTCACATGTTCTGCTATGTACAGTACAGGCCAAAAGTTTGGACACACCTTCTCATTTAATGCGTTTTCTTTATTTTCATGACTATTTACATTGTA
>JAOVVG010000050.1:8350699-8361854 GCA_028566375.1 Leptodoras nelsoni | reverse complement strand
GGCCCTACACCATACTAATAAATTATTGTGCTCTAAAATGACAGGTGTTTCAGTTTCATTGTCTAACCCCTGTACATTTAGTATGTTTAGTATGTTTAGTCAGGTGTCCACATTCTTTTGGCTGTAGAACCTCATTAAAGTATTTAGCTGTCATACAGACTTGGTAAATAAGTGAAGATGTATTAAAATAATGCTTCATAACAGTCACAAATCTAAATGCACCACTGACACTTCAGTTGAGGAACATTAGGTTAATTCAATAACTCAATAAGACACGAATTCAATAAATACAAGTAGACAGTCCTTGACAGGGTTTTCAACTTCACTTCATGAATGTGCTGGTATTAAAGATAAAACTACAGCAAAAACTAGATTATAAAATAAAGTAAAGAAAATCCAAACAAAAAATTCAAAATAGTACAATAGTACGTTGTGTTTTCCCCCCTCTCTTTATTTCTTTCATGTAAAAACAAAGCAATATACTTCATTAATCTTTTATATTACCTTACATGTTTTGAGATAAGCCTTTTATAGATCCTCTAGTATTGCTTCATGAAATATTTAAGCTTATAAAGGTGGTATCCGTCACATCAGCGTAGGTACCCTTCAAATAAAGTCTGAGTGAATAATTCAATAATGATTGTGGACAGCTGTAGTAAAACTGCACGTGACAGAATTATAAATATTCTGTGGTTTGCGAGGCAGAGAATTCATAAAGAATTCTAAACAGCATCTAGGTATGCGCTTTGACCAACAGCCTATACTGACTTCTTTTTTTGTTCTTTTTGTAACTCACGTGCATGTTTGCTTTTCTATCTTCAACTCCAAAAACATGCACACATTTACAATAATAATCTATACAGTCCCATTACACATTAGGTCAAATATATTTCTTTATATTTTATGCCCATCCATATCCTGTAGACTGTGTATTATACTGACATCAATGAATTTACACAGACCAGAATGAAATGCTGCTCAAATACACCCAGTGTCTTCCTACAAGACTAGACAGAGCAAATGACAGTTAGAAAATATGGCAAAGGTTTTGAAGAATGTATAATTAAAATGTCACTTCTTATGTAGGGTCCTAAAAAGGCTACTCTTCTGGACATTCATCAACCAAAGGCCATCCGTTCTTGTGCCGAACCATAGGCAGATGAAAAAAAGACATACATATTAGTTTGCTCTCTGTGCCGAGCAATGCTCATGTGATGTATGGGTGGTCAGTCTGAATCTGAGTAACAGGCTGAGTGTGAAAGCAGGTCGAGGCAGAGGCCGTCATCCAATCCAAGCTGGTGTCAGATACCATCATATCCTTTCAGAATGACCATCTCTACCGCTATCCGGTAACCATCAGCACACTGACCGGCTGGAATACACTACATATCCGTTTCAAATAACCTGAGGTGACTCACCGTATCATTTCTGTACTTGACAAGGTGTTGTCGTTACATGTCAACCGAGTGCTGATGCCACCGATTTCTGTACATCATATCCTATGTTGACTTATTGTGAAAAACACCAGGGTTCCATGACAAGCTCTGTGTCTTCACCTTGTCAGATCTTGCTTGAATACATCACAGTGAGTGTCAGTATAAAAAGCAAGAATCTTTGATAAACAGCACAAAGTGTCTAGATGACAAAGCCCAGGTTCTTTACGTATTCGCAGAGATCAGGAGGTGAAAAAAAATGGCTGGGGTGCAGAGAAGGGTGTAACACTCTTAGCTGTCAGATGCCTGTTCAGATGCCTTGGTACTGCACTCTGCATGGCTTGATAAAGAAGCAAAGATTACATGTGTGTCTTGTTTGCTTTTCTCAAGCTCAGTATCATTTTTTTATTTCATTTTATTTCATGGATTTGTACAAAATTAAAGGAAATACTGTATCTACTCTGGACACCTGCTCAAATCGATAATGTTCTTAAATTAAACCTTCATGCTAACACTGCTCTCAACACCATTGTGCTCGTCATCTCTGTAACTCGGGTACTTTGAGTCTAATGTTTCCTGTCTCTCCTACTTCTACATTTCAGGGCAGCGTTTTCTGTAAGGTTAAAGCTGTAGCCCTTTCATATCAATTTAGCAAAACGTGCAGCTGTCCATCAAGGAAGACAACACACTCAATAAGCTACTGTCTCGAAGACAATACGTTGAAGGCTAAACTAAAGTAGGCACAAAATCAACACCATGGATGGTTTTACAATGAAATTTAACTGATGGGGCAAATCAGTACTGGCATGAAGAGATTGTATTTTTGCAGAGACGCGAAGAGCCTTAGTGACAAAAAAGGTTGCATACGCACACATATGTGTAAGGATATCGAAGTGCTGTGCACCTATCCTCGTGGGTAATTACTTGAAGCAGGTGAGATGGCTGTTAGTCACAGACAACAGTGTGTATGATCTCATCAGTGTGGAGCACATAAAGGTCCACACAATTAGGAGGCCCTCTGTCAGCCGAGACAGCCATGAAATAAGGAGGCACGTTGGATTCAATCAGAAATGCTGTCACGTCCATTTCAGCACACGAACACATACACCATAGAATAGCTACCCTTCATTTCGTGTGGCAGGGAAGGGAAAAAAAAGGCAAGTGACACATTGCAGTGAATACCTAAAGCATCAAAGTCCTTGAGACCAGTGAGCTCAAATCTCTGCAGGAATTTAAGGGTTGCACTCTTGGAATTTTAGGCTAAGTAGCCTGAGGCTCCTAACTGCATACATGAATACAAAATGTGCTTTCTCTGCAGGTCACCACAAGAGAGAGTGACCTACAGGCTAATAGATGTGACAAAATGCTATAAAGACATAGTGCATTCTGGTTCTAATGGCCATGCCTCTCTGGAATGCCTCAGTCTATCAGTTGAAGCTCTCGCTCTGGAGAGGTGGAAAACATACATTCCCAATAACGCTTGCGTGTTTAACTATCCCGTTCACGTCCCCGGCCTTTAATAAGACAGTATGTGTGTGATCCTTTGAAGGCTAACTGACAATGGCTGGATGGTCTTTTATTCTGTTCCAGGCTCTCAGGAGGATTTGTTTTGCAGCTGCTGGCCTACGGGGCTACCTGGAGACGTGTGTGAAAATGCTCCGTCAAATCCTCCTCTTCACTCCATAAATACACCGAGTATAAAAAGATTCATGGATGTGCGCTGAGCGTTTAAATAGATAAACAGCTCGAAAAGTCACTGGCTACACGATCATCATCATTCAATCAGCGTCATTCTTATTTACAGCATTTTTCCATTATTATTGTTATTAAGAAACACAAGTCTACTGCATGATGAATATTCTCTGATTTGTCTAATTTTAGATTAGCTTAAAATATATTGCCTTCAAGCCCACTAAGAATTGTGTGCTCAAACTATAATGCGGTTATAAACTGACACATGCCACAGAGAGCTAGATCAGGGAAAAGCTCTGAAGAGCAGATCAAACAGCAATCAACATCAATCAGCTCTAATTAGCAAATGGTTCGTGTGGCCACACTATCAGTTTCGAGATCTCTTCTGCTGTGTACATCTCAGACAAAAATTAGCTGAGAATGCCAGGGTGCCGACAATCTGCCAGACCATTTGGTGATGCTATCAGAAACACTAGGTTGCAGACAGAATAGTGTAAATTCTAAGAAAAGCCAGAAGGATGACCTGGGTCGACCTGGTGACCCTTGACCTGATCTGGTACCACTACAAAATTTCCCTTTCCGTTTTTGCCTGTTTAGAATGTTTTCATCCAGCCCTTTGTGGGGAAACTTTGAGCACTCTGAATACATGTAACTGATGACATGCTGTTGTTGGAACTGCTATCATAGTACAGAGTTTCAAAGGGAATTTTCTCCATTCCATTCCCTTCTCTTTTCTCTCTGGTAGGTAATACAAATACTAGCTCCTGCTCCATCTGTCCACTCAGCACCGTCACGTTAACCTGCACCGAATTCTGTAAATCTCACCATATCTGCAAAACTCCACATGAATTCCTGCGTCCTGTTCATTTCAGGCATCGCTCTTCAAATATTTATTGGTCTGGGGTGTTTAAACCTTATTTTGACCTGGGTTTCAATTTTCCTACCTACTTTAATAATATTAAAGTAATTTTAATTTTAAAAAACTATTAACTAACAATAGCATTATAGCAGTATATCTGTCAGACTTTCTCTTTTACATTAATTTATTTCAGGAAATCTCACTAAGCGTAAATCTCAGTAAGATCTGGCTAAGGAACTATGTAGCCAGTAACAAACTGGTGAAGTGAGTGTTGTATATCAGTAATATCAGCTATAAGCAGAGTGCGAATTACCCCATCATAATTGGGGGGGTACCACCATCATATCAACCCCAGCCCCTAGCGCGATCCAGCACTAAAGTGAGTAAAATGGTACGGTCCACAATAGGGGTGTCTGTCTGAAATTGATTTACATTGAAATGTTCCTCCTGTAATAAGAATGCTGAATGGGAGTTCGTTTGAATTATGTATTTCTTTTCACAATAATAGAAAAAATATTGAACCCCCCAAAACTTATTTTTTGTCTCATTGGGCGAACTATGGCTATATGGCTATAAGCAATACAATGCAGGTTAAAAACAGATACATAACTGCTGCAAATTCTTCCTTTGTATGTTTGTATGCCAATTTATGTCACAAAAATGTAACTATTCCCATTTTTTACATCCATTACCTGATTTGTGCAACAACACCCATCATTTTTGTGTTTAAAGCCAGAGTGTTGGGTGAGATTAGGATTTTTCATATTTATACCCTAAAGAAGCAGAATGTGCAAATATTTATTTATTTATTATATGGCAAGCTTTAAGCTTGGCATCACTTTTCAAGCCTTTCAAATCCCTTAGGACTCTCCAGTGCTGTTCAGCCACACTGATGTTCCCTCAGCCTTTCTATTCTGACCACTTTCCTTTTCACTGCACTCATTTGTGGCCCGTTCTGTAGTGTAATTGATGTGGGAAACAGTGGAACCCAAACTCCTGGTTTAATGTTCACTTTCGCTTCTACTGCTTTCATAAAGCATGCTGATAACTGTGCCACAGCTTATCTCCAACAAGCTAGCGCTTCACTTTCTGTTCATTTATAGCTTACCCTTGTACGGGCTGCCTGTGCATGTGTTAAATTATTGACAGGAAATGAAGGCTGACTCCTTGCAAAGAGGTTTGCTGTTTCATTAATACAGCTGAACCATGCTGAAATTTAGCTGATGATGACAAAACCCAGGACAGTCATAGATACCCCCCCGAGAGATCTAGTTTAGTAATATCTGTTTTAATTTAGCAATGGTCTGCAAATTGATTTTGTTTGTCCCCGGCTTGTCCAATATGACAACTGCTGATAGAAATCAGTACTCCGCGTTTGCCCTGTCGCGCAAGATGAGCAGGTATTTGGCTGTTGTGCTGAGGGTTTGTCAGGGCACATTGATCAGTGAGCACCAGCAGGCTAAGAGATGAGTACCATGGCCAGGCTGCATGACATGCTTATTGAATCTAGCTTGAGCGCATTCATCACTCAGCTGAACAGTGCTGGCAGGAGACGTGATACAGAACTTTAATAAAACTCACCTGAGGACATGAAAGGAGCTGACAGTGCAGCCTCTGTGCTTCTTAAAAGAGTCGTTTACAGTGTCATTAACTCATCTGTAGCACAATCACTTTCAGAATTGGCGATTAAACGTACAATGACGGCAATAATGGAGGTGGAAAAAAAAATGACATGATATGGAGAGAAAGCACTCAGCTTTAACTCTGTCATTCTGGTACACCTGTGGTATGATATGCCAGGGTGATTTATGGGTATAATGCAAAGCTTTGACATTCAGTCAGCTTACTTTCTAAATACTACATTTGGCAAAAAGTTGTAGCAATGCTTAAACTAAGCTCAGGGACTAATTAGTGCAGTTTTTTGAAAAGTACAGCTTGTGGCCTCAGTGCTGGTTTGTTGTGTAGGAGTGTCTGATGGGGACACAGGAGGTTTGGTTCCTTATCTTTTATTTCTCTCAGGATGCAGCTCCTTTTCAGCGCTGGTGGCCAAGCAGGCATGGGTACTGGTTATCCTCCTCCGCCACCTCCTCTCATCCCACCCCTCTGTTCTTTAGAAGGGTGACACCAGGCTCTTTGAGCACATCCTCCCTTTCACAATGTGTTCTTTGCTTTCATTACTCTCATCAGAAGCCTAAACACAAACTCTCCCCTCCCTCCCCACCCGTTCTCTTCCCCCCTTCTTCTCACTACAATGAACCAGTTCATTGATCCGTGTCCCTAAGCTCAGTACACATGCACACAAGCACACTCGCATGCACCACACACCCTCGCCTCGCCTGTAATTCTTCCAAAATAAGAATTTTTCTTATTCTCTCTCCCAAACACAAAAACAGGGTGTCATATTATCCGAGCATATTAGCCGAGTATTTTCTATATCTGGGTAACTATTTATGAAATGACTGGAACTTGAACATTCTGTGTTTTATAGACAAGATAAGTGTCTGTTAATCCAATTAGCATGCATTTAGAGCAAATCTAATTGTTTTTTCCCACTCTAATAGATCAAGTCAAATTACTGCAGAGGTTTGATCTCACAAATTAACAATACTCTGCACATTAATGACCAAGCCAGTCTTTGCTGCCACACAAATCTCCTCAATGGAAGACCTCAATGTTCTCAAGGTCCCTTTATCCGTAACACTTCACTGACTTCTTCAGGCAAGTGCATGATGGCTAGATTAAAGTATCTGATTAAAAGAACTGATCCAGAGTTGACCTTGTACATTTCAGTACATTTCATGCTTTACAGCCAACAGATAAGGATACGCAAGTATAAATTCAACTTAACGTCTCTATAGAGCACTAGTCAATGTAGGTGAGGGCTGGCAGTAACATACACCTGTCCAGAAATTCTAGGATGACCCGTAAAACAATCCCGGTACAGCATGAGCTGTCAGGCTTACATCACACGGGGAGCGCAGAGATCAGCTGGTCCACAAACAGGTCAGGATTTTACATGGATTAGGGCAATGTATACTGAGATTCACATTTTCCTGAAGCAGCTTATGTGGCTTCATGGCAGTTGTGTTGTACATGCAGATTTTTATGAAGCTATTAAATCTCAACACACACGGCTGTGGTATGTCTGGAGTCGGGCCAGTCAAATTAAAGAGGCCCAGAGAAATGTGAATAATAACACAGAAAATATAAAGATCATATTTATGTGATTGTCAGAGGAAACCGCATAGGCGTGCTGTAAACCACAGAGTTGTACTGTTATATTGTGTTGTTATATTGTGAGCAACACTGGGACAATTCATTTAAGCAGCGGGCATTTTCATCTCTTCTACACACATTCAACAGCAAATTTATGATCGTTGTCCATTAGAAGGATCGTTATGGTCAGTCCTCAGGGATTTGATGGAATATTATGTCTTTTACATTCAGCACCTGAAATATCGACTCAACTTGCAGCTCAACAATTCTAGACCTATAGTGTACATAAACAGGATATTTTGCAAATGCACACATTCCTTACAACAAACGGAATGTGAATTATGCTAAAAAATGAAAAATGCATATATTGCTCGCATACAGTATACAGCGATAAAATAAATTTTACTTTCACAGGCTATCATACTGAGCAAATGTTCACAGAGAGAACATTGAGTCTGTGACTAAAGAGAGGAAGGTGAAGGTGAACTGCTAACAGCTGTCCAAATTAAGGCTTAGTCCTCCGAGTGCGTGTTGTGCAGGTCTTTTTTGGTTTATATTTATAAATCTGCCGACTAAACACTTTGACCTTATCAGACTATTTTTTTTACTAGAAGAAGAACATTACATTATTAGCTGTCTTAGCTGATGTGAGCCCTGTAAGGCATAAATAAGCATTTACAAGTGGTTTGCTTTATTTAAAAGCTCCTTTAGCCCGACCTACAGATTTTGTTGTGAACTGAAGAAACCGGATAAAATATGAATACTATAAAGCCAGTACAGCTTACTCACATTATATATATATATATAAAAATGTCAATACTTTTTTGAAAATTAAGGACAACAGAGAGACCTGTCAGGGCACTGCCTAATGGCAGTACAGTTCCTGCCATCAGTGTTCCATGTACTTTCTTTTAGTGATCTTGATCTTTGACAATACTAGCTCTAATCCAAATCCATTGTGAAGTTCAGTCTTTTACGTTCCCTAGAAGCATTATATTCAGTACCTTAATATCTTCTTTTTTTTTTAACAAAGATCTTGACATGCTTATGCCTGCCTCCTTGAAGAACAGAGAACGAACCTGCAGAGATCCCATTTCCTGTGTGAATCTTTCACGACTTCTTTCTTTACTATTTATTAGGTTCACTTCACAGGAGCAGCCATATCCTTTACTACATGGAGCCTGAGGCTGAATAGCTTGAAAAACAAGCACTAGCAAATTAAAAATAGATTACATGTTTTTGTTTCAGTCCTCTTTGGCCACTTTGCTAATAATGTTGTATTCACTAAATGGTTTATCCACATGGAAACAAATGAGTTCATCTGACCTACGTGTGAGAAAATTGTAGATCATTTGTTTTACTTGCATAACTTTTAAGATATAATAAATGAAATCAGCAACTATTCTTCAGAGTCACTGAGTCAAAAGAGAACATTTGAGAGGAAATTATCTTCGAATGGGCCATTACTGAGCATGAAAATTCAATCATTTAAAATCTCATTTTACCACCTTATTCAAATGAATAGTTTTCAGATCAATTGTGGCAGCTTCATTTAGTTATCTCCTGCTGCACCCTCATTTTAAGAGACCAAGACCAGATCTCTGGCCACTCTCCCATCTCAGATGTACTATGTACATGTGTGCCCAGCTATAATTAGGTAAAGAGCTGTCTGGTTTCTCTAATTCTTCCTAAAAGATTGAACAGCAACATAGGGTTATACACTATATTGCCAAAAGTATTCACTCACCCATCCAAATCATTGAATTCAAGTGTTCAATCACTTCTATGACCACAGGTGTATAAAATCAAGCACCTAGGCATGCAGACTGTTTCTACAAACGTTTGTGAAAGAATGGGTTGCTCTCAGGAGCTCGGTGAATTCCAGCATGGTACCGTCATGAAATTTCCTCGTTACTAAATATTCCACAGTCACCCGTCAGTGGTATTATAAGAAAGTGGAAGTGATTGGGAACAACAGCAACTCAGCCACGGCGTAGTAGCCACGTAAAATGACAGAGCGGGTCAGTGAACGCTGAGCTGCATAATGCGCAGTGGTCACCAACTTTCTGCAGAGTCAATCACTACAGACCTCCAAACTTCATGTGGCCTTCAGATTAGCTCAAGAACATTGTGTAGAGAGCTTCATGGAATGGGTTTCCATGGCCGAGCAGCTGCATCCAAGCCTTACATCACCAAGTACAATGCAAACCGTCAGATGCAGTGGTGTAAAGCACACCGCCACTGGACTCTAGAGCAGTGGAGAAGTGTTCTCTGGAGTGA
Source organism: Leptodoras nelsoni (assembly GCA_028566375.1). NCBI lineage: Eukaryota > Metazoa > Chordata > Actinopteri > Siluriformes > Doradidae > Leptodoras > Leptodoras nelsoni. The sequence continues at coordinate 8,352,374 of JAOVVG010000050.1, read as the reverse complement.
CGAATCACGTTTCTCCATCTGGAAATCTGATGGATGAGTCTGGGTTTGGCGGTTGCCAGGAGAACGGTACTTGTCTTACTGTATTGTGCCAAGTGTAAAGGCTGGTGGAGGGGGGATTATGGTGTGGGGTTGTTTTTCAGGAGTTGGGCTCAGCCCCTTTGTTCCAGTGAAGGAACTGTTAATGCTTCAGAATACCAAGAGATTTTGAACAAAATCCCAGCTTTGTGGGAACAGTTTGGGGATGGCCCTTTCCTGTTCCAACATGACTGCACACCAGTGCACAAAGCAAGGTCCATAAAGACATGGATGAATGAGTTTGGTGTGGAAGAACTTGACTGGCCTGCACACAATCCTGACCTCAACCCAAAAGAACACCTTTGGGATAAATTGGAGCAGAGATTGAGAGCCAGGCCAGCTCATCCAATATCAGGCCAACATCATATTAAACCCTTTGATTTAAGAATGAAGTTTCACTCAAGTTCATGTGTGTGAAGGCAGGCGAGCGAATACTTGTAGCCAATACAATGTAGCTAAATTCCTAAAATAACTTGGCTTTACATAATTTTTCAATAATTCCTTTATTAAAAGCCAGTAAAAACATAAAAATAAACTAAAATCTAAAAAGAAAAATCCACTCTGTGTATTCATGCATTTTTGTGGCCAAAAAAAAGAAAAACATTTTCAGCACACTTATGGTGAAAACCTTATTCTAGTCATATTCAGGAATCATCTTCCCTGACCTTTACATGTTGAATCACTAGACAAATCTGCTGAGGATCTCCTCACTGCAACACACCCCCACAGCTCCAAATCACTTCACCCTGCCTCCATCCAGAGTCCTTCCACAACACCTTCTTCTTCTCATAAATCTCAGGAAGCATTTCACAATCTTACTCTGCCTACAAAAAGCCACATGGACACCTACACAAACGTTCATAAATATTGTGTCCCCAAAGGAATTTGTCCATTTTTAAATTAACCACAAAAGCATCGCCACAGTCCCTGTACCAATTTAACAATGTGCTTTAACAGTGCTTACAGTTATAATGTGCACAGTTTATTCAGGGTTTAATATTTCAAACAATGTATTAGGCAAACGTATTTAATAGAGAGAGCAGAAGAGGGAGAGAGAGAGCTGAGAGGCAGGTATGTCACAGCCCACATGCTGATACACTGAGAGGTGAGACACAGGCACAGAGAGAAAGAGAGAGACAATAAGAGAGGGGGAGAATGAATTTAAAAGCAGATTTATGGGACATCCAATGACTTCATTGGCTATAGACAGCTAGGTTGAAGGAAAATAAATGCACAGCCAGTCACTGCTTTCATATTAAGCATATATTCCAACAAATTTTATTTATATTTGAGATGGTACTGACATCTCATTAAAATATATTTCATTTCTATGCAGATAAGCTCCCAGAAGAGCATGAGGTCCCTTTTGAATCTGGTTCTTCTCAAAGGTTTCTTCCTCCAGTCATCTCAGAGGGTTTTTTCTTGCTTACTCATTCTGCATAAAAGCTGTTTTGAGCCATTGTCTTTATTTAAAGTGTTAATAACACAACCCCAATTCCAATGAAGTTGGGACGTTGTGTAAAACAAATAAAAACAGAATATGATGATTTGCAAATCCTTTTCAACCCATATTTAATTGAATCCACTACAAAGACAAGAT
>JAOVVG010000050.1:8188656-8205063 GCA_028566375.1 Leptodoras nelsoni | reverse complement strand
GCCCCACCTGGGGATCGAACCCGGGTCCTTCTTGCTGTGAGGCGACAGCGCTATCCACTGCGCCACCGTGCCGCCCATAACAATATGTCTCACAACAATTAAAAAAAAAAAAAGTAGAATATTCCTGTTACACAGCACTGATCCATTTTGATATGGCTACTCTATTTAGGTTGGCAATTCCACTGAAAAACACTTTCTCTGCACTTCTATACCTCCCTGTTAAACCAAATGATGATCTTTGAGGTCTCTTAGAAACTGTCTTGAGGATATTAAAAGCTGGATGTCAGCAATTTTTCTGCGATTAAATGAAGGCAAGTCAGAGGTCATCTTATTTGGTGCCCCTCATTATCACATTATCACAATGATCTTTGCCAACTGTCCTCTTGTGCCAAGTCCTCTGTGAAAAATCTTGAGCTTTGATTCAGGCCTCAGATTTGATAAACAAGTCAACTCTGTGCTTAGGAATAGCTTTTTTTTCCAGCTCAAAAATATCGCTAAGCTTACATCTCTTCTTTGTTGTTCTGACCTCAAGACAGTTATACATGCCTTAATTTCCTCTAGATTGGACTATCACAATTCATTGTTTGATTGATTGGGATCAATCAATCTCTTTTGCAATGATTGCAGTTAGTCCAGAATGCTGCTGCAAGGCTACTGACTCATACCAAGAAGAGAGAGCACATTAGACCAGTTCTCACGTATTTGCACTGGATACCAGTTGGGTATAGGTATATCACTTTAAGGTGCTGCTGCTTGTTTTTAAGCACTTAATGAATTAACATGTTCATATTGCCAGTTTGCTCTCATCCTCTATTTCTTATTGATCCTTAAGATCATAATTCGCTAGAGCTCGTCTAACACTCAAAGGCAATCGTGCATTTGCTGTCTATGCCCCTGGACTGTGGACCGGTTTACCGCACAATACCCGCTTCTCTCTCGGTTTTTAAAAATGGACCTAAAAACCTACTTGCACAAACTAGTGTTTGAATAACTGAGACTGTGGTTATTGGATTTTGGGGTCTCTATGTTTTATTCTGGTTTGTTTTTATTTGATCTATCTGATGGTCATTTTCTTACTCTACATTTCTAATTATCATCTATTATTGTTTATTGGGTGTTTTTTGGTACGTGCTTATGTCTTTTAAGTATTGTCATTTTTATGTACATCACTTTGGTTCAATACGTGTTATAAAGTGCTATATAAATAAAATTCTACTTCTTTCTTATTTCTAATTGCATAACAGCAAATAAGCTCAGTTTGAAGTGTGGTCCGATATGTAAATGAGCTAAAATAAGCTAGTTTAGCTAATATTAATTATGAACCAATGTATGTACTGGTCAGGATATATTATTATATTCTGCAAGTCTGTTCTAATATTCCTGGGAAAATGGGATTTGCTTGTATTAGGTAGTGTATGGCTCATTTCTAGCAGTATCCTAGCTCAATGTGCCTTGAATTTGGCTCTAACGGCACTAGCTTCGGATATTCCGAGTTAATGACTAAGCACTTTTGTAAGTCACTCTGGATAACATCGTCTGCCGAATGCCATAAATGTAAATGATAATGATAATGTAAACTCAGATTTAAAATACTCAGATTTAAGATACTTTTAGGATCTTTTAGATATTTACTGTTGTTCTGTACACTTGTACAGTTACAGTACACTTGCAGCACAGCAGCAAGCAACGCAAGTTCATGCTGAAAGCTTCTATTGTGGCACATAAACAATTCCACATCTCCTTTTTCGCATGCTCAGTCAGTCTGATGTTAAGACTTTAAGATTCCCCATATTGCCTATCCATGCACACTAAATGATCACATTATATAACTATAATAATCATTTTAATTTATTATGAATATTAACATGGATAAGGCTTTAAAATTACACCTATAAGCATTTAATGGCTAGACAATTGCAACTTCTGAGACTGATTTTTTTTAATAAGCTAAACTATAGATGCTAACAATATAAGGCACACAAAAATAAAAAATCTGAATCCTATTTTGCATTAATATGATTAAATGTGCAAAATCTGGCAACATGAAGCACATCCACTTCTTTCTTGACTAGCAGTAATAATGACTTTGTGGTGACAGCGGCTCCGAGATGAGTTGTGCTTGAAATGTGGAATTATACATTTTTCATCAAATTGCTGACAGACAAATGACCTAGAAAAAAAACGCAGGAAACAAGTCACGATGGAACTCAGGGGTTGCTGAGTACCTGCTGTTGAGGAAGCTGTTGAGGAAAGTTTTGACAGGTCAGCACGGACAAAGGTGCAGCGTTCGCTCCAGCCAAAAAAAAAAACCCAGGAAGGAATTGCGTACAGCATCAAACTTCCTGCTTACATAACATGACCTTGTAAGTTCTTCAAGGGTCACTCCTTGGTCTGTATCAAAGCAATACCATGCTTGAGAGGTTGACAGTTCCTGACTGCTTTCCCCACAGAGCTGGCACTACCAGGTCTGATGGCTTTCATCTCGACACCACTTAGCTCCCACCTCTGAGACTATGTTGAACATGTAATCTCCCTCTGTTACACTAGCTCTCCAACCTTATGCTGCATATATCCTATTTCAAAGATAACGATGTTCAGACTCTTAACATCAGAATGGCTGGAAAGACATATTGGAGGTAGAGGAAAGCTTTCTGTACCAGTGCTCATTCTTGATCAGGTGATGAAGGCCACATTGCCATTGACTAAGAATTGAAATGGTAGGCCTGTCCTGTCATCTTCACTACTCTCTACTCTAATCCTGGGCACTCATGTCAGTCCATCAGCATAGTATTAAGTGATGCTGTGCTAATAAGATAAGATTGTAGATGTTGTAGTCTTTTGAGGCTTAACACTCTCAGAGTCCTTACCAATTGTTAAAGAAAGGTCTAAATGATGAATATATATCAGCATAGCTACATAGCTACAAACTGATATAGATCTGTGACTGCCTTTTGTCATTGCTTATTAGAACCATCCAAATGATCCTGTTTTCATTTCTAAGAAGCAGGTGGTACTGCATAAGGTCGTCTGTCTGCTTCTTGCATCAGCAAGACTTCCACCAATCTGCACAGGCAGACAGACACATGTCACTGTCTGTGGTTTAGTCAAGAGCAAGAAGCAAAAATAGCACAAACATGATGTGCAACCTCATAGATTAAACTGTTTTCAGAGGCCTTGGTGAAGGCTGCTCCTGGCTTCCTGCCCTCTGTTTGCCACACAGCAGGCTTAGTTCAGACTATTATTCGTGAAATTGGTCAAGCTTAACAGTGAGTAATCCCTGACTTTAAGCCAAGTGAAAGCTGTAAAAGTTTTCTCAGTACGGAATTCATCACACCGTATTCACGTTACTCTACAGCTTTTCCTTTTTCAACATTAAAGGTACTTGTTACTTGTATTTCCCTCCTGTTAATTACTACAGTAGTAGTCTTATGTAAGTAGTCTTAAACACAGCAGCTGCCTGTGAAACTTTTTAAATATTATTAACAAATGATTCACTTAAACTATGCATGTGCTTGAAAATTTTATGCACCGGTGAACTCAGTTTTGAATGCTTTTAAGTGTTTCACCTACAACACTGCTATGACTGATTACCATATTTCAGCCAAAGGTCATCTTTTTCTTATCCTCTCACTTATTAAGGTCCATGGATTAAATATAAGCATGATTAAGAAGAAGAAAAAAAAGACTAAAATCAGTCGGACTAGCAGCTGTGTCACCTACTTCCTGGCTCTCTGGAGCTGAAGTTTACCTGCTCTATGTCACACCATTTTCCCCTTCAGTGAATCTCCGGTAGATTTAGACTCTTTAGAATGTCTGGAGAATGTCGACGTTCATCAAGTGAAACTTTTACATACGCCACCACTCAGGACTACAGTAAAACCCACAAATCTCTCCATATTTATAATAAATAAGACAAAATACACTGGGATTTCAAATAAGTCAAATAGTAGTGGAACTTCCGCAAAATGATGGATTGCATGAAGACAGAAGGAGCTCTCAACAGGTCTAATGTGCAGTGCAGAGTGTGTGGAGTGTGTGAGTCAGAGAGAGAGATAGTGAGAGGGGGGACAGAGAGAGAGCTGTAGAGAAACAGAATGAGACTGGGTTGGTTTAAGTGTGTATGTCTGCGTGTGTGTACGCATGTTTGTTTAGTCTGTTGGAAACAGAGTAATAACGAGGAGGATGGATATGAATTAGTGTCCTCCCTCAAACCACAAGATGGTGCTAAAGTTGGTTTACAAAAGGTACAACTGTGTACACAGGTAGCTCTTCCTGTCTATCCGTTGTGCTGGACCCTGAATGCCCTTGTTTCTTGACGAATAGATCAGTACATTGTAACTAAGTAGATTTCTTTTCATATTAGTCTCTGCACTAACTATGAGGAAGCAACATTCCCTTAGCTGCTCCCTACGTCCCTGAGTCACAGTTACAGGCTTTGCACCTAGAATACATCTTATTTTTATTCAATGTGTGTGTAGTGCATTGTACCATTATCCTTTTTCCAAAAAATGATAATGGACATGAATCATTAATATATCCAATAAAATAGCCATCGAAGAAGAACCAGGGGAGCAGGTCAAGCTGAAGTTCACAGTGTCTCTGCACGCAGGTTTAATAGTGATTAAGAGTGAACACTCCTACTGAGTAGCTGGGCTTCATCATGCTCCTACCTCACGTTGTCGTGCTTCTGGATGTAGATCTTGTGAAACATCATATCCTCCTGCTTGGCATTTATGTCAGCTTTCATCTCCATGGCAACATGGCGGGGAAGCACAGAGAGGAGGAGGCGTTCCTGTGAACAAGGAATGAGAGAGACAGAAGAAGGGGAAATTTGGGAATGAGGAAACAGACTTGACTTTAATCATCCCATTAAGAGTTGGCAATTTCTGACACAGATATGAGTAGGGAACATTTTTATCTCCTTCTTGCTAGCTCGCCTACCCATCAGCCCCTGTTATGACGAGTCGTCACCAGTGACAACAGTGGTTGTATATTGACGTCACCCTGCTATGTGTGGAATACAGTGGAAAGGCTCAGGGCAGTGTGGAAGATTCTGGTTATCTTCTGCCAGTGCTGATTAGCTTATGTCTGCATTGTGTGCCTTCACTATGCGCTTTATATTAATCATTAATATTAATATTAATATAATAGTTTTATATTAACCATTAGTGTGATTATCATCACTGGTTTCTCATCTACACTGGCTTTGGTCACATTCACCTTATATTTGGAGAATGCATTTACATGGACACTTGATGACTGATGAGACATTGCTAATAGGAATACATACTGTGAAGCACATTTCTGGCCTCCCCGCTGTGTTACCTGCAGCCGTCTTCTTCCTCACCTGCTGTTGGTTTTCTCTCTGGGAGTGCAGACGAGCCTGGATGCATTCTCTCGTCTCCTGGAAGGCCTGCCTCTGTGAGCCTTCTGCTGGGTAGTGTGTACACACACCTACTATGTTGGTGCAGGAGAAGATCAGCACGTTGGCCACAAGCTGTAAAACAAAGGCAGACAGATTAGGACACAAAGCGAATGCTATGAAACATAGATTAGATTCATTTTCAGCTTTCTTGAAGGTCATTTGTGTTAATGTATGAGGAGGACAAAAGCAAAGCCTCTGTCCAACAGACATGAATTTTAATAGATGTAATCCCCTCATGTATGGTCTTATCACCGAGTTATACATCTTAAAACATATTCAGTAACTGCTATGAATTATTCAATAACTACAATAACACTGATAGTAAAAATGTGTGTCATTATTAAGAGAGGACTGTATGCCTGGGCCTTCTGACAGGTCTTAAACATTTACAAGATGAAATAACTTATACCTAACTGACCATGGGTTAGTCTCATCTCATTTCAGGTCAATTTTGTGCAAAGTGCAAATATTCTGTTACAAGGAGGTTTGTAACACTCATTTTAGAAGGTAGATCAGTACACAGTAGCATCTGTTCAGTGTCTGCACGTTTTAGTTTATTTTAGCTTAAGTTCCCATGTCTCTCTCTCTCTCTCTCACTCTCTCTCTCTCTCTCCATATTCTTCCTCTTTCTGTGTCTTTGTATCTTCACTTGCTCCAGTGTAGATCAGCATAACATCTCAGCCTGAGCTGCAATGCTAGTTTATATATCTTGGCCATGGTGAGAGTAAAAGCAGGACGTCTGCCTTTGTATATGCAAATGCAATGAAAATTCAGAATTTGAAAACATACTACAAACATAGATTGAATGCATTTATTTATAGATGCATTACAACAAGTTTGAACTAGAATATACAAATTCCATGCTGTGGAAAGAGGAGCCATAGACTGTGGTCACAGTTCCTTTGTGTTTAAACAAATCTATGGAATATCTGACACTTTGTGCCCTGCAGGAACGAAACGCTGTCACTGCAGGTAAAAACGGAATATGACACTGTCGCCTTTCACTACACCTAAAAAAAAACAAATTAACACTGACATTGTCTCGGAGGCCTCAGTCCCAGTGCCTAACATGAACAGAGGAAATATTATATAGAAGACTAAATATAAAGACTAAAATGATTTTCTCCCACGCTGTCAGGTTTAAAACTGACAGGATCTAGTTCACTCAACAGACCTTATATGGAATTTCATGTTTATAATAGTAATGACTTTACTACTGTGCTGCTAAAAATAGCAATAGTAACTGAAATGCATCTCCTCAAAAATAAATCTTGATTAGATATTATTATTAGTTTTGTCCAGACAGTTTTTTAAAGATTCTTTACAATCCACAACATATAGTAAAGGCTATTTAATTCTGTAAATGAATCTCTAATGTGTGTCTCCAGAGCAGTCTGGCAAAATTGTACTGGCTGAAAAGCCATTTCATTTAAGCCAAATTAACTTCCAATTGGGCATTTGATATCTTGATGCAAACTGGATTACCCTGCTCTCTGGTGTTTTATATTCATCTACAAGACTTGCAGGCCTGTAGTTTGAACTGTGAACAGAAATGCCTACAATGAAAACACACACATGCAGCATATCCAGCAAAGCATTGCACATACATTACCAAGAAACATTACTGCTCTATTTATAACCCCCCACTTCCTTGGCAGCCCTTATTAGGAAACAGAATGCCTTTCTCCAGGAGCAGACCAATAAATACATTATTATTCAGCAATGACACACTGAAATACAGAAAAGGTACATAGCTGGGGTAGTTCAACCTGTACTATTATTCAGGAAATGAAGTTTCTCATTGAATGGGTGATCAAATATCAGACATATTCTGTGTCAATTCAAAGCTGCAAAAAAATCCAGCCATGTTTGACTATCTCCACATATCTCTGCATATCTGACATATCTCTGCTTAGTAGAGAAAGAAATACCATCACGGGTTCTGCTGGACAGAATTGGTAAAGAGCAGTCCATCAGAGCAACTACACTTTATCTTAGCTGACATCTCAAAATCCTACAGCCTCACTAGATAAGGAGAATAAAAATTTTTTTTTAATTTTATATTCTGTGATTTCAAAGAGTTATAACCAGCCCCAAAGGTAGGTTTTGTCCCAGACAAAACCTACTGGACTTTACATAAGCATGTGTTTTATGCAATGCATGCAATATTGCCAGTATTTGTCCCAGTTCTTAATAACAGTAAAATGAATTCTATTAGATAGTCAGAATAGGTGGAACATGCATGAGTACAAGTACTGAAGTATGAAATGAGGTGAAGAGAGAAATGAGAGAAGCTGGCGTGACAAACGTACCAATGATTTCACATAACATATGTTTATTCACATGTTTCCAGCATAATCAACCATCTGGATATAATATTCATTAGTATAGTATTAGAGTTTTAAAAATGACTCTGGCTCTTTGGATCATGTTTCATAAGAACCATATGTTCCAATAATATGAGTATTTCCATCAATCATTACTCTACAGCAGGGGTCATCAATTAGATATGACATAGGGCCAAACCGTCTCTTGTCAACATCTCACTCAAATATTAATGTATTTAAATCAGGTACCAACATTTAATGGGGACGCTACATTTTTACACTACGTCAGTAGTGCATGTCATTTGAATTTCAGCCACAGAAAAATCATAATAATAAAATAATATAAAGTTAAAGTACATCTCTTTTCATGTGTAGTACAGTAAAATTAAAACATCATCTACTTCATCATCATCTAAAACAACATCAACTACAAATTGAAAAAAATCCACAGCAATGCTCAACAGAACAATTGAGATGGTCATCTTGTATAAAACTGAAGAGGAGAACTAGCTTTTCGAGTACCAATACCTCCTCAATTACATTCCAAAACATGGTCTAATAGAACCTATTTATTTAATCTAATAGCTAATGATAGCCGAGTTACGAGTTGTCAACAATTATGATTCTGCTCTGATTTGATGATCCTAGCCCTAGGATAAAGCCTACACTCAGGCTTCAGTACAGCAAAAAAACATGTAAAACAATAGACTTAAACAAGAAAAAGTGTATTAGTAGCACTCTACACTGCCTTACTTACAATCACAGTAAGGTCCATGAGCAAAGCAAAAAGAACATACTATTTAATGGATGCTCCTTCAGTGCATTACTCAACAGAGTTTATCCTGGTACAGTGGAAAGCATGGGGGTCAAGATAAGCCTCGGAATCTACTAGGAACATAATGGATTGCATTAGTTAAATAATAGAAAGCGTATTTGCTATAGACATCCATTTTAAAAAGCATTTGGAATTGTTAGAGGGCTTTTAATGACTGAAACTCTTGGCCCAGCTGATCTCAACTTCCTAGCCTCGTAGTGTTAAGATTATTAACTTTAACAGTGAGAAAGTATTTCCAAAGTGACAACTAAACAACCTTTTTATGGTGATGGCTAGTGCTATGACGCATTTGAGAACTGTAGTCTACGTGAGCAACGTGGTGTAAAAAGTCAGTAAATCAGTCTCTAACCTCAATAACCACGAGAGCACCATTAGAGACGGCAGTATATAAAAATCCCATGGTCCAATATTCATTTGGGGGCAAAATATGCTTAAAACTATATTTTACTACTACTACTACTACTTTTAAAGGTCAATTTCCTTTAGGTTACAGTAGCCAGGAACCTATCTGATTATATTTTCTACTTGGTATTATGGGAGTTAAAGAATGGAAATGGAGAAATGTCTCTTTAAGAGAATGCCTTTATGCGTCTCACAAATCATAGTCATTTGATTGGTTCAGTTAATTGTTAACCATCACAAACACACTGGACTGATGGCTTGACTCTGGAGCTCGAACCAGATTTGTGTCAGCTTGCCTGGGTGCACAGTGAGTAGGATTGAGCTTATGCCTAGGCAGGGCTGGACAGGGACAATCATTAGACCAGTGCTCAGTAACTATAGTGTGCTTCAGTAATAAAAGTGAATAGAATAAAAATTAAGATGTTTCAGAAAAAAGTCGTTCAGCAGCTGAGCAAGCAACGTGTTTCTTAAGCTGGAGGAGGTGAAACCAGATGATATTGAGGTTATAATAAATAAATAAATAAATAAATAAATAACAAATGAAAGAAAAAAGAAAGAAAGAAAGAGTAAAATGTGGAATATAAGGCTAAAACTACATTTCAAATACTCTCATTAGATGTTACAGTTAAGAAACAGACTAAACAGACCTTCACTGGCTACACAATTGAAGGAACTGCCATTAAGAGTTCACCCAGTACACATTTTTACTTTATATATTCTCTTTTCAGTGGATGAATAAAAACGCCACACTCACTAATCATATTTCATTAAGTGTATTGCATCTGAGAATTATGAACCTATTAAAAATTTTATTACCACCCTAGGTGTCTTTCTCTATAGGTAAGCACCAGTTGGACTAGTAAACACATCTTGCTACGACGTATTGATGCAAATCAGAAGTGTGAAGAGACACAGACACAGAGGGCAAACACTCTAACACACGCCCATCAAACAGCATGGCAGGCTGAGAGAGCAGGTTGTGTTTGCGGAAGCTCTGAGCTTCAGGACCGTCTCCAGCTTTTATGAGAGAAATACTGAACAAGGATGAAGTGTAAAGAATGATTAATAAATTCCTCCAGTATTTGAGAGAAATATTTTATTTTTGTTCTGTTACATTTGAGGCAGTGTTTGTAATGCCACTTGCCTTGCATACATGCTTATACTTCTAGCTTTTTTCCTCTGATTTCATATTATAAAGGAGGTTGACTAGTCGGTGGGCTTATTGTCATTTAGTCACTAAGCTTCACAATCAAGTGTGCACAAATATGTATTAAACCAAAACACAGTTATTTCTGGAAACAAAGCAGGTCTAAATTCAAATTTATTAAAGCAGAGTTGTATTTTATCCTGCTAGAGAGAATGCTTAAGTTCTCTCATATTCACACCACCCCTGGACAGACATTTGTGTAACACACGATGGTGCCGATTGTGCTGGAATCCTAAATGTCATGTCCTGAGTCATACCTTTGAAGAGGATTGCTAGCCCCTCCACTGACACAAAGAAGAAAAAGCATTTTCAATTTTTCATCTTCCACTTCAAAAAAATATTCCAAATATAGTTACTATAAACATCAGCCAGACGGGCATCTGAGCTTTAGTGCTTTTTGATGTCAGTAGTGGGTCATTGAATCCAAAATCTTTCTTGGTATTTGAACACAAACAAAAACACAACTCTACTGATTCACAGGTATGCAAGTAAACATGCCAAAGTAGATAGACAGAGTGAAGCAGTGTGCCTAGGGCCATATCAAAGTTATGAAAATGAAAGATATATGTAGGTGTATGGTATAGGATATTCATTATTGATTAGTTTCTAAGCACGCTATTCAATTCAATTCAAGTTAATTTATGCAGTGTTTTTTTTACAATATACATTGTCTCAAAGCAGCTTTACAGAATCCTAGAGACCGAAACCCTGCTGAGCAAGACAGTGGCACAGACAAACTCCCTCAACGTTACAAGAAGAAATCTTAAGAGGACCCAGACTCAGCAGGGACCCATCCTCTTTGGGTGGCCTGGCGGATTATTTACATACACATCACAATTTAAACAAACAAAATTAAACAAAAACTATAACTATATTATACTATATATACTGTATATTTTTATGTCATGTGTAATTAAAGTCACAAAGTTTCCATCCTTCTGGACGACTTGTCATAATTGATGGAACCATGAATTCTGCTATCTATCAGAAAATCCTGAAGGAGAAAATCCACCTGTCAGTTTGTGACCTAAAGCTCAAGCACAGCTGGGTTCTACAGCAGGACAATAATCTGAAGAACAGAAGCAACTCCACCTCTGAATGGCTCAAAAGAAACAAATTTCTGACTCGAATCCCATTGTGATACTGTGGAAAGACCTTAAACGGGCCGTTCATGCTCACAAACCCTCCAGTGTAAGCCGAATTAAAACAATTCTGCAGAGAAGATCACAAGTTGTTACAAACATTTGATTGCAAAGGGTGGCACAACCAGATATTAGGTTTTAGGGGGCAATTACTTTTTCACATGGATGATACAGGATTTATCTTCAGTAAATGGAATGATCATTTTAAAGCTGTATTTTGTGTTTACTCATGTTGTCTTTATCTTATATTAAAATGAGTTGGATGATCTGAAACATTTCAATGTGACAAATTAACAGAAATAGAATAAAATTGGGAGGGGGCAAATACTTTGTCATGGCACTGTATATGTATTGTTATATAACATCTACTAGATTTTAGAGTTAAAATTAGAGTAGGAATGCTGGCCTGAAAGTTCAGATTGGTATTTGATTGGATTTGATATATTTTTAGATGTACTGAATCATCTTACACTGTGATCTTTGTTCAGCTCAGTTCATCCCTAGTACAGTGTAACCCAAATAAATATGAAGCCAACCACAATATCATTATGGAGGGAGAAACAAACTAGAAACAGACTGCAAAGAGACTATCAGTCTTCAGGTGGCAGGGGTTGTGGAAGTGGTGGAAACTTGGCTCAAGCCTCAGTGATTTGTTAGCAATCCATCTAGCATGGCAGCCTAGATATGAGCACTGCACATATACACAGGCCCTTTGCTCAGTTAGACTAAAAGGGGCAAGACTGAGCAGAGTCAGCAAAGGAGTATAACACGGTGGGAAACCCATCACTGGTCCCTGTATGAAAGTCAGTGGAATCCAGGTAACTTTATATACTTAGTGATCCCAACCTACTGTATGTTAGTAGCCATGGAACCTCAAATGGCTCTGAAAAGTATGAAATACACACTCTCTAGCCAATAACAGATGACAGGAGTCTCTCACCAGCTTTAGAGAACAGGTTACCTCTGACCATAGTCACAAGCTGTTATGCACAGAAGTCCAAGGTGAATGTGAAGGACAAAGATTGCTCTATCATTATTTCTATGACTATTCAATGTATTATTTTGAAGGTCTCAAGAAGGTGATATTCATGAAAGTCACAAAATATTTATACCAATTGATTAAAAGATCACACTGAATAAAAATACAGTATTATTATAACTAATTGCAATACTTTTAATTAATGTTTCATTAAAAATGTGAATGTAAAACTAATGTATATTGGTGCTTTGCCATAAATCAGCCATAGTCTCATAGGTTAGATAGTTGCTGTCCCTTATCTGATGTAAACACCGACCCCATCCTTCCCACCCATGATTGCAAACTCATCTATAGTGTAACAGGTATGTGTGTGTGCGTGTGTGTGTGTGTGCGTGTATGTGTGCATGCTATACATTCTATCAGTGCTCATCATCATATAGATCTGATTCAACCTCCAACAAATTAAAGGTGGCTCTGTCCTGACCTCAACCCCCCCATTTCAGACAGCGACATGGAGAAAATATCTTGCAGGCCTGCTTGTCAAATCAGCACAACCACCGTTCATTCTTAAATGCAGTGCATATTTCATAACAATATACACTGTTGCTAGCAGACACTAAACACCATTTCTCTAACAGGTTAAATTAATTTGGTTAAAGTGAATACCCTGTCCAAACTTTGCTTCTTATTTCATCAATGAATGATCTCAAAATCATTAAAAAAAAAAAAAACTTGACAGGATTATTTTAGCATTTATTTGGAATAAAAAGAATCTAAGAATCCACAAAATATACCTGCAGAGACCAAAGAGGTTGGGGGTCTCTGCCCTACCAATTGTTTCCATTATTGGAAGCCAATTTCTGTCTAATTCAAATTTAGTTGTCGCAGATAGTCTGCGTAATAACCCGGCTTGTTTGAGGTTGGTTTGTCTTCCTGTAGGTCATCTTAACTGACTGGTTTGGTTTATACCTCTGATGGTCCAGACTGCGGAAAAAACTGCAAAAACATTTTAGTTAAAACAACTACGCTAGAGGCTTTTTTAGACTACAAACCTTTTCACTACAGGCTTATGTATCTAAAACTTCTCTCTAGCAGATGGAGCTTTTTCCATTGGGTCAAACTTAAAATCATTCAACGATTTGTGTCTTGAGGACACCTTCATACACTGCTTCCTTCCAACAAATTTCAGCTAAATTTAACATCCTAAGATGTTGGATCAGTAGTCCAAAATCTTAACCAGCTACATTAAATAGCTCTTGCCTTTTTTTCCCTCCAATTCATTTCTGTTTGTTTGTCTGTTTATGTCCTCCCTCATGATTAAAAATTATAAATAAACAAAGTTTTAATATTCCTCCAAAGGGGAGGGTGGTGGCAGGCCAAAAAATAAAAGAATAGCTCCTGCCTCACAAATACATATGTTTTGGTACTGCCCACCTCCCCCATATTAATGGTCCAGCATCTTGAGATGTAATCAAGGGAACTTCAGATGCCCTTAAATCTAGTCACGTGAACAGCACTCTTCTTTAGACTTTTACCAGATACAGTGGTCTTCCCTAAAATTAATGCAGACATTGTGGCCTTCTGATCCTATTAGGTGGACAGCGGATATTACTTCTTTGGAAGTAATCATCATCTTCATTCCATAAGGCCTGAATCAGAGGTGTTCTTTATTTTTGTAAATTAGAAAAAATTAAGTACACACTGCAAGGGTTTATAAGTACATTTTTATAAAATATGGAAACCCTTTTGATCATATAAATACATTACAGTTACAAATTGTACCTCAGTGAAGCTGCCTGCTGACTATTTATATTTTTTCTGTTCGTCCCTTATATTCAATAACAACTCTTAGCACAAACCGTATTTATTTTCTAATTCACCATGAAGACTGTTTCTTGTTTGTAGGATTTTGTGGGGTAGAGGGGTTACTGCTTGTGTTTTGGTTAACATAATGTTTGTAGTATTACTACAAAAACACTGAAATGATTAAAAAAAAAACCTGTTACGTAAAGCGCTAAAGAATGCCACCATCTTCAACCACCTCACTAATAAGTTAGTCTATTAAAATCAGCATTTCTTATTACAGTAAAGCAGAGGCTGTTTTTATTAAAATAAAAATCTATTTTTTTATGACACATCATCATGGCTTCTAGATCCAGCCTGGACTGATGTTATTACTGTTATTGTAATAAAACTATTAAGAAATATACAAATTTTGTATATTTTCAAGCAAAATCAATTTTCAAGATTAGCTTCAACTTTTCATTTCTGGATAGATGGTTGGTGGTGGTTAATTTTCAGATTATGGTAAGTTATTACTGCCTACCATTTTATCATACACAAGAGCTAACTTGTTTCACTGGGAAGAGTGCTCACAGCAAGCAGCTACTTAATATAGCTCAATACCCGAACAGGATGGCCCCTTCCTGTTCCAACATGACTGTGCACCAGTGTACAAAGCAAGGTCCATAAAGACATGGATGAGAGAGTTTGGTGTGGAAGATCTTCACTGGCCTGCACAGAGTCCTGACCTCAACTCGACAGAACTCCTTTGGGATGAATTAGAGTGAAGACCGTGAGTCAGGCCTTCTCGTCCAACATCAGTGTCTGACCTCACAAATGCGCTTCTGGAAAAATGGTCAAAAATTCCCATGAACACACTCCTAAACCTCCAAACCCTTCCCAGAAGTGTTGAAGCTCTTATAGCTACAAAGGGTGGGCCAACATCATATTAAACCCTATGGATTAAGAATTGGATGTTACTCAATTCATATGTATGTGAAGGCAGGAGAGCGAATACTTTTGGCAATGTAGTGTATATGGAATCGTTTGTTGATTTCTGCTGATTGTGAAATTGTAGCAAACTGTTATATTGCTTTGGCATACTTCAATACATTTTCTGCAATCTTCAGTAGTGTGAAACAGCACTATATGTATTTGTGTGTTTTTATTGCTCTTTATTGCTCCAAACATCCATATTTGTATTTGAATCTGAATCAGAAGTGGATTTGCCCTAAACCAGAAAGGGTTTTATTTTTAAGGCAAGCACTGTGAAAACCAGCAGAAAAATGTAATGTTAGTAATGCTCACTAACTTTGGTCAAGTTGAACCATAAAGTTCTGGTTGGCACAGCCTTTCTTCCAAAATGAAACAAAAATCACTTTCAGCTTGATGAAAAAACCCTTTTACAAAGCGTTCACTGAAAGAAAGGAACTTGGACTGAATTGACCGAAAAATTAAAATTAGGCAGCAGGCAAGTGATCGGAGACAAGGTTACACCTGGGGCTTCTCCAGCTCTTATGGAAAATAGAGCTGGCTAGATGGATACAGTATAAGTAGCGTGTTTATTGCACTCCATGTTTATTGATTCAAAGTCCTGGCAACGAATATTATATTATCTGTCAAATGGCTATTTAACAATTATAATCAGTCCCACATTGCTGACGGTATGATTTTCAGTTTGTTTGTCCTGCCCGAACGACTTTTTAGAACCAGCCATCACTGTAGCCCAGCTTGTTTATACTTCAGAAAATCTTATATAGGGGTATTCAACTAAATGTGTGAAGACCGAGTTTCATACAGGCTGAGACAAGCAACTAGAAAGGCCTGAACTGTAACAACATTTAACTTTAAATGTTTGTGATTAGGTCATGTCTATGAATAAGACATCAATTGGAAATGGTTGCGACACTTCACATTATCACCTTTGACTTGATTCATGGTATGTAATCGGATAGAACACAAGTTTAGAATTTTTTTGTGGAGACATACTTTTTGTCTTTTCGTCTTAAGACATTTTGTTTTTATTTTCAAGTGCGTTTACACAAACCACGTAGCCAGTTCACTATTTATGGTATGAAGGGGTACACGTTGAGCTAAATGATGTACAGTACCAGTCAAAAGTTCTGCATTGTAGATTAATACTACAGTCATCCATACTATGAAGAAATACATCTGGAATTGTTTAGTAAACAAAAAAGTGTTAAACAAACCAGAATAAGTTTTATATTTTAGATTCTTCAAAGTAGGCACCTCTTGCTTAGTTGACAGCTTTGCACATCTTGGTATTTTCTCAGTCAGCTTTATGAGG